>CM064877.1:43533342-44133342 GCA_003313485.2 Penstemon barbatus
ATAACTCACTGAAACTTAAAGCTGAAAAGCCAAAAGAATCAGTCGAGTATAAACAGCTTGAGCAAGAGCATGAGTCTCTGAAAGCTGAATGTGAAGTTTATAAAGGAAAAATCATGGAACTTGAAAAGATTATCGAGTCTCATGAGAAATCATCTGCTGCATCCACGCATACATCTAGTAAACAGAAGATGCCTTTAGAACAGGATAAGCAAGAGTTGAACCATACTGAAAAATTATATCAGCTGACAACAGTAGGTCATTCTGTATGTTCAAACTGCTAGACCTACTTACCTGAGAAAGAATTAAAGGAGAAGAAATCTCCTAAGGCTAAAAAGAGCAAAGAGCCTAGTGTAGGAAATAAGACTAGTAAGACCAAACAGCAGAGTCCTAAGAAGTCTGCTGATAAAGCTAAAGTCAATCAGACTAGTGGTAAAGCTAAGTCTAAACAAGTTGAGCAAGCTCTAGTAAGCCAAAGAAGCATAAGAACAAGAAAAATCAAAATGCTTGGTATGGAAATGAGTCATATTATGTGCAACCTGCTGCATATCATCCTATGTATCATGCACCTCAATTTCCTAGTTACTATGCACCTTACCCTGCTCATCCAATGCATGCATATCCTGCTTATCATGCACCTTACCCTGCTTATGAACATTATTCTTATCATACTGATCATCAACATGACTTATCTGACAATTATGATGAAAATAAAACTGTTCATGCTCCTGTGAAAACTCAGAAACCTAAGAAGCCTAAGACTTCAACATCTTGGGTTGTCAAAGGTGGAACTAATCCTTCAGGACCCTCTCAATAAGGGTACCTAAAACAATTTTACTTTTGTTTTGTAGGTTAGGATTAGGAGTAGGAGTAAAGTAGAGAAGATATGGTACTTGGACAGTGGATGTTCAAGACACATGTGTGGAAACATACATGAGCTGACTGATGCAGTTGCTGTGGATGGTCCAAAGGTTACTTTTGGGGACAGCAAAGAAGGCAAGATTAAAGCTAAAGGAAGATTAATCAGAGGAAACATAGAGATATCTGACGTCTCATATGTCAAAGGCCTCAAATATAATCTGCTGAGCATAAGTCAATTTTGTGACAAGGGATATTCAGTCATCTTCTCAACAGATAAGTGCTTTGTCGAACAGATTGGTACAAAGAAGGTAATTTTATCTGGAAGACGACAAGGGAATGTCTACATAGTCGACTGGGATTCTGCTGACAAGAATTCAAGTGTTTGTTTGGTTGCATCTGCACCAAGTGAAGTTAGTTGGCTGTGGCACAAAGGATGAATCACTTAAACTTCAAGACCATAAACAGATTAATCAAGAATGATTTGGTAGAAGGGATTCCAAAAGCAGTCATGAGCAAAGACAAGCTCTGTGACGCCTGTCAGAAGGGTAAACAAATCAAGTCATCTTTCAAAAGCAAGAAGCACCAATCTTCTGAAAGAATTTTGGAGCTATTACATATGGACTTATTTGGACCCATTGATCCAGTCAGCAACGGTGGAAAGAAATACTGCCTAGCTGTTGTGGATGATTATTCAAGATATACTTGGGTGATTTTCATGAAGAAAAAGAGTGAAACCAAGGAACATCTTACTAATCTGATGGAACTGATCCAGAATGAGAAGACTATCAAAATATTGAAGATCAGATCAGATAGAGGGACAGAGTTTACAAACTCTACTGTTGAAGAGTATTGTAGTATCAAAGGAATACATCATGAGTACTCTGCTGCCAGAACTCCTCAACAGAATGGTGTTGCTGAAAGGAGAAACAGAACACTAAAGGAAGCTGTCAGAACTATGATAGCTGAAGCTAAACTGCCTCAAAGATTTTGGGCAGAAGCAACAAATACAGCATGCTATACCCAGAACAGATGTATGATCAACAAAAATCAGAACAAGACTCCATATGAAGTTTGGAACAACAGAAAACCAAACATTCATTACTTTAAGATTTTTGGTTGTAAATGTTTTGTATTGAATAATGGGAAAAATCACCTTACTGCATTTGCAGAAAAGGCTGATGAAGCTGTTTTTGTAGGTTACTCATCTGTTAGTAAAGCTTATAGAGTTTTCAATAAAAGAACATTACTAATAGAAGAATCTATCCATGTAGTATTTGATGAGCCAAGTCAATCTTCTGAAAAGAATCAAAGTGCTAATCAAGATCTGTCTACTGATCTTCAGAAGTTAGACATTGGAAGAAATGAAGAATATGTTCCCATCATACTACCTAATCTAAATTCAGCTGATAACTCAAGTGCTGTTCAAAATCACAGTGCTGATTGTCTAACAGACGAGTTGCAAACGGCTGACAGACCAGAGACTGTTCAACAGACGGCAAATGTTCAACAGACTACTACTGTATCTCCAACAGTAGTGTTGCAAGATCAAAACAGAGGACAACATTCAGACCTGCAACCTGATCTCAGATGGCTCAGAAACCATCCACCAGAGTTGGTGATTGGTGATCCATTAGATAGAGTGAAAACAAGAAGGGCTGCTGCACAAGATGCTATGTTTGTCACCTTTCTATCTCAAATAGAGCCTAAGCAAATTGAAGAAGCTCTAAACGATTCCTTCTGGATAGAAGCTATGCAAGAAGAGTTGAATCAATTTGAAAGGAATGAAGTCTGGTACTTAGTTCCTAGACCAAGTCATCAAAGGGTAATTGGCACTAAGTGGGTTTTCAGAAATAAGATGAATGAAGATGGTATTGTTACCAGAAACAAAGCAAGACTAGTGGCCAAGGGTTATTGTCAAGAAGAAGGAATTGACTTTGATGAAACTTTTGCACCAGTAGCAAGACTTGAAGCAATCAGACTGTTTCTTGCCTATGCTGCTTACAAGAACTTCACTGTCTATCAGATGGATGTGAAGTATGCTTTTCTCAATGGAGAATTGCAAGAAGAGGTATATGTTGAACAACCTCCTGGATTTGAAGTCTATCAAGAAGAGGACAAAGTATATCGTCTGAAGAAAGCCCTCTATGGACTGAAACAGGCTCCAAGAGCATGGTATGATACCCTATCTGATTTTCTTTTAATTAAAGGATTTCATAAAGGTAAGGTAGATAAAACCTTGTTCACAATTGAATGGGAGAATCATATATTGATTGTGCAAATATATGTGGACGATATTATTTTTGGTTCAACTAACCAACAGATGTGTGATAAGTTCTCCAAGCTGATGCAGAATAAGTTTGAAATGAGCATGATGGGTGAACTTAATTATTTTCTTGGTTTACAAGTCAAACAGCTACCTGATGGAATCTTTATAAATCAAGCAAAATACACAAGAGATCTGTTCAAGAAGTTTGGTATGGAAACTAGCTCTACTGCTACTATTCCTATGTCTACAAGTCTTCGTTTGGATAAAGATGAAGATGGCAAATCAGTGGACATAACCAAATATAGAGGCATTATAGGGTCACTGTTATATCTAACAGCAAGCAGACCTGACATAATGTACTCAGTTGGAGTCTGTGCAAGATTTCAATCAAACCCCAAGGAATCTCATCTCTTAGCTGCCAAGAGGATATTGAAATATGTTAAAGGCACTCAAGAATTGGGATTGTGGTATCCTAGAGAATCTGGATTTGAGCTTATTGGTTATTCAGATTCAGACCTTGCTGGCTGCAAGATTGACAGAAAGAGCACAACAGGTGCTTGTCAGTTCTTAGGTAGTCGTCTGATCTCATGGATGAGTAAGAAACAAACCTCAGTTTCTATATCTACTGCTGAAGCTGAATATATAGCTGCTGGAGCTTGCTGTGCACAGATACTTTGGTTGAAGCATCAACTAGAAGACTACAATATCAAAATCAGTGGAATACCAATCTACTGTGATAATACAAGTGCAATCTCACTTACTCAAAATACTACAAGTCATTCAAGGACTAAACATATAGAGATCAAGCATCATTTCATTAGAGATCATGTGGAAAAAGGCAATGTTATGATAGAGTATGTTCATACTGACAATCAGATTGCTGATATCTTCACTAAACCTCTAAGTGAAGCAAGGTTCTCAACTCTAAGAGCTGAGTTAGGACTACTTAATTTGGATGCATAAGCTGAGGGGGAACTCATCAGAAGACTGGAGTTCAACAGCTTAGTTATCCGTTATTATATTCAAGAATTAACTTTCAACAGACTAGTTAGCTTATGGATTCTTAAAGACAGGGGGAACGTGTAAGACTAGCGGTACCTCTGCTCTAAAGATGAAATCTGTTAATGTCAGTTAGTGGAAGTTATGTTATCTGAAGATCTGTTCTTAATTCTTGAAGACTGAAGATTATTTTATCTTGCTGGATTGACAAACAGCAGAGGAAGATTACTAGCTATTGGCATTCTCTAGTAATATCAGATAACAGATCACTCGTCTGTCAGATAAGTTAAACTCTACTCATCTGATACATTATATAAGCATGGTCATAAATCGTATCATAAGAAACACGCTTTTATAAGTAACAGATTAGTGTCGATAGAGTTTCCCGCCCATCTGACATTAAAATAATAAAATTGAAATCCGCTTCTCCTATCCACACGATTAAAAACTGTCAGATTAGATCAACGGTTCAAATAAATCACGGAAACCTAATCAAAAGGAAACCTATAAAATCCGATCTGAAACAGTACAGTCGTCTTACGCACTCAAATATTCTCAAGCTCTCTAACTCTCAAACTCTCTTGTTTCGAAAAAGCTTACTGTTTTTGTAGAATCTACTCACTAATCCCAGAAATGGAGAAGATTATTGATGGAAGATATTTCAGCTACAACAAATTTCACTTTTCGGGTACTGATCTGATGCGTTCTCTCTTGGAGAAAATCAAGGAAGCATCTTTGGTTCCAGTTTTGGAAGCACACGAGAACAGGGTTTACGTAGAAGACGTCTATCACTTCTACATAACCAGGGAATTCAATGATGATGAAAATGTGATGACTGCTGTCATCGGTGGTAAGAAAATTGCTGTTTCTGCTGCTGTTCTTAGTGAAATTTATAAGCTAACAGATAAGGGAGGAGATGTGACCAGTTTAGGGTCAGAAAAGGAGGAAGAGTTCTGGGCTATTTGTGCTAAACAAGGAGAAGAGATGACTGGAACTCTGATGAAGACTCAGCTGAAAGATGAGTATTAGAGGTTCGCAGACATCATTGCAAAGATATTAGATTGTGCTACAGGTTCACTGGATGGATTACCTAGGAGGAGATACTGCACAATGATTTGCATTTACTATGGGTTGAAGGTTAACTGGGCTGCTCACGTTTATGAGCTGCTAAGTGATAAAAGGCACTCTCATGCCATCTTACTTAGTAATCTGTTTGCATCCCTGCATTGCCCTATGGGTGGTGGGAAGCCCACTCATGGTAGCAAGGAATTCAAACTGTATGAACCAGTTAGAAAGATAGTGGCAGAACCAAAGAGGAAGGCTGCTGCAAAATCCAAAAAGGGTCCTTCTAAGAAGAGCAAGAAGGTTGGTGAGACTAGTCAACCTGCTAAGCCAACAGCACAGTCTGCTGCTGAGACTGAATCAGCACAATCTGAAGATGCAGTCCCAGAAAAAGTAATTGAAGATTTCACAAAGGAGATTGAACAGATGGAGACAGGTTCTTCTCCTGAAAGGACTGAATCTGAGGAGGAAATTCCTCTTCAAAGGTTGAAGAGAATGAGAACAAGAAGTGAGGCAAGGGGACCTCCTGCTGCCAACCCCCCTGCCAAAAGGATTAAGAAGTCAAAGGCTAAGAGAAATATCATCTTCTCTGAAGAGCCTGTGGCAACTGTTAGAGAAACAACAACATCTGCTGAAAGACTTTTGGTTATTAAAGAACCAGTTGTTGCATCTACTGAAGAAGTTGCTTCCACAATTGGAGTTCCTACTACAGACTCTTCTGCTGTAGTATCTGCTGATGCTGGAGAAGATCAGCAGACTGCAACAATAGGTGAAGGAGAGACACTCCTTCTGCATCCAAATCCTGTTGCTGCAACTCCAATACAAGCAGTTGAAAGTCCTGATCCAATCAGACAAAGGACTGGGAAATTTTCAACTTATGTAACTGCTGCAGAAAAGAAAAAGTTAGATGATGCTGAAAAGCAAAGGATAGCTGCAGAGAAAGCAGAAGAGGATAGGCTGAAAAGCCTAGAATTAAAAAGGCTGGAGGAAGAAGCCAGCAAAATGACTCAAGAGCAGAGAGATGCTATTGAGGCGGCAGAGTTGGCTGCTGTTATTGAGGCAAGCATCAAGGATGCTCATGGACATCAGCATACTGGTGGGATAGCTATTGGTGAACCAAGGGATCCAAACAAACCAATCCCAGCTATGCCTGCACCCAAGATAAAGTCAAAGAAAAGAGAAGAAATCAGACTATCTCTTGAAATTGTTAGGGAAGATCCTACAATTTTTGAAGAATTTCTCAGAAGACTTGATGCTGAAAATGAAAGGGTCAACCGTCTGACACTCTTCCATTCTGAAAAGATTAGATACAACAGATGGAGGGAATTCAGATTAACAAAGAGTCCTGCTGAAATGGCCAAATGGAAAGAATTCAAGGCTACAGAAGACTGGATACTTAAGTGGCTTGAGACAAATTCACTCATTCAAGCACTTGATTCAGAATTCTTTTTGGACAGGTTAAGGATGAGGATATGTCACATAGTCAAGGAAGAAGCCAAGAAGATCTTTGCGTCCATTTCTGAGGATTTTGATGACTCAGTAGATCTGAAAGAAAGATCTATCAAGTTGGCTATTGCTCAAGCAATGGAGCTTTGGGCCAAGAAAGCAAGGAAGTTAAGGGGACAATCAAGCTCACTGGTCCCACTTCCAAACATCAAACACATTGTCTATGGTCCAAACATAAAACCTTATGAAGAGCTGCCTGAGGAACCAACATCTACTTTTATACCTCTTGATAACTTTACTTGGATTTCTAACAGGTCAGCAGTGGACAATGAAGGATTGATGAGGACAGTTGAAACTGTCAAGAAGATTATATCACCTGCTGAGAAAGAAGGAGCAGAGTCCTCTGATCAACCAAAGCAAATTGAGGGTACATCAGACCCATCTGATCAAGACAAAGTGCAGGATGATAAGTCTGATGCTGCTGATGAATCAAAGAAGGAAGAAGAAATTCCAGCAGATCAGTTAAAGGAAAAAGAAGTTGCTGCTGAAGGAGATGATCAAGCTAAGGAGAAGGAAAGCACTCCGAGCCATGCTGATGAACCAGCAGATCAATCTCTTGCATTGACAACTCAACCATCAGAGCAACTCATGGAAGATACACCTGCTGCTACTTCAGATATGCCTTCAACTTCTCATGGTGTTCAAACAAATCTGTTGGACTCCATCCAGCAAATGATCACCAATTCTCTGAAGGATATGAAGAAAGAATTAGCTGCAGAAGTGATAGCTGCTGTTAAACAACCAGTTCAGAAAGCTGCTGTTGTCCCAACAGATCTGATAAAAGACACTGCACATAATGTTAAATCCATCTGTCAGGACATGGATATTCTTAGAAGACGGACTCAGAGCACTACTGAAGGTTGGAAGCAGATTGAACAAACTGTTGAATTGGCTCTCCAAGCAGAAGATGAAGTCATGGGCAACATGATGAAAGACTTCACTGCTTCATCAAATTGGATTTTGGGATCTCAAATTCAATTGGGTGATCAAGGAGAAGACTTGCTTAAGGAAGTCAAAACTGTTAAGGCCAATCAACTTAAACAACAAGCTCAGATTAATGCTATGGAAGAGAACATCAAGCTTCTCTGTGATTCACTTCTGATTACTCCAATCTTACCAAACTATCAAATCAACCCTGCTGATGATGACAAAAAGGGGGAAGAGAGGATATTTGGACAGAAAAGAGTTGGAACTTCTATTGTATTGGAAGCTGAAGATGATGCTGAAGGAACAGAAGTCTTAGAAGAGTCTGCTGATGAAAATGATAGGAATGAAGCAGCAAATGAAGGCACAAGCAGATTAGCAGATGAAAAGATCACAGAAAAAGAAGAAGATGATAAGGAGATAGCTGAAGAATATGAAGAAACTGAAGCTGAAGCAAAAGCTAAATCAGATAAGGAAATAGCTGCTGCTAAGGATTCAGCTGAAGAACAGCTTGATCCTGATAGTAAAAAGAAGAAATTAGAGCTGTTGAAGCAGAAATTGGAAGTTGGAACTTCCAAACCTGCTGAAGAAGAAAAAGAAGACAAGGAAGCTGAAGAAGAAAAGAAAGAAGAAGACTAGTTTAGACTAGACCTTACTTTATCTTAAAATCCTTGTAATTTCTTTTTGCACGACTCATCTGAACAAACTTGTAATATGTAATCAGTTCACTATCTATAAAATTGCAAGTTTTAATCCAACAGATTATTTCTATCTCAGAAATTTTTGAGGATCAAAACTTTAGTTTAGGTACAGGTACTTAGCTGAAGTTTTGTCATCATCAAAAAGGGGGAAATTGTTGGATGAAGATGAAGTGCAAAGAAGACAAGTAATTAAGGGAAGGTTTTGATGATTTCCAAAACATCATAATCAGCTAAGTATGGAAAGCTTAGTTCCCTTAGAAGAATTTTGAACAAGTAAAAGAAGACATCAGAAGAGTTCAAAGTTCAAAGCTCAGAAGACTAGTGATCTCTTGCTGAAACAGCGAACAGAAGAGTAGGTCATCAGCCGGGTCAAATCAGATTAGTTCAGTATTTGATCAGCAGAGTATCTATCAGCAGAGTCGTTTTGATCAGCAAAGTAGAAGAGATCAAGAGATTAGTCCAACGGTAATAAATGCACCTGGCGTAATAAATGCTGTAAGAGAAGGGTAGTAATGGCAAATGATTGAAGATATTCTCGGATCAGCAGAGTGCATTAAATGCAGCATTAAATGCGATGGACAGAAAGGTACTGTACACTGTACTATTGCTGCAGGGAGCCGTTTCAAAAAGAGCTGAAGGATGGATTTGAAGATGTGATTTCCTTCAACGGTCATAAATTCAAATCCAAGTATAAATAGAGCAAAGTTCGAAGAGAGACATACACAACAACAATCAGAGATCGAAATTTTGAAGCAGAATTTCTCTAAGTCTCAAAAGCTCGAACAGCTCACTCGTCTGGTGGAAGTCATCTGTTGACAGAAACCAAGTTGAAGAAATCAGAAAAACATTATCTGAGTGATTTTGTAATAGCTGAGTGTTGTGCGAAGTAAGAATCCATCTGTGTGAGTGATTCTACTTCAGAGGATAGGTTTTCTTTGTGAATTCCTATTGTGAGCTTACAGCCTTCTCATTAGTTGTTTAGGTGTAAGTGGAGAAATATTGTAATCTAAGTGATTATAGTATAACCCAGAATCTGTGTGATCTGGAAGAGTGGACTAAAGGATTTTTATCCATATAACCACTATAAAAATTCTTTGTGTTACTTTGCATCTAAAGTTTTCTTTCATATTTAAAGTTTGCATATTTAAACACTTTGAATTGTCTAAAAGATTTTTAAAAGGAGTTTGTAAAAACTGGGAATAAAATCTTTCAAGAACTTAGTCTACTTGTGAAAAACACTTTGAAACAATCCGCTGCAAGTAAACTCTTTGAAAAACTGTTTTGCTGAAAAACAGCTAAGTTACTGTAAGAAGGGTGGTCAGTCGTCTGTTCAAGATTTGTTCACGATCAGACTAGTCTGCTTACTGTTCTTCATCAGCTTAGTCTGCTGACAGAAGACTGAAAAGTTTTTAAGTTCAAAAATTTTCAGAGGTCTATTCACCCCCCCCCCCCCTCTAGACCTCATCTGACCACTTGGGACCAACACAAATCTACGAATAAATTCATCATATAACGATTTTTATTACATGAATTAATTTGGAAATGAGCTTTTTGTTAGATTTAGTGGATTTCACAAGTTATCAAGTATTAGTGGAACATGAAACAAATTAACTTGAACCCAAGTTGTAGTTATGCATCTGATGTCTATCTAGGCACCAAGACATATTTATACATGCGGCCATTCAGGTTTTACAATAGAATGAAATAATTTCTTATTTGAATCTAGAAGCTTTGGGCCTCTTCTCCTGGTTTTGTTCTTCCAATATTTGTGTCTGGATATATGGAAAAAGTAACTAATAAAAATTTTCTCTTATCTTTTTGTTTCTAGTGAAGTGTTTAGGAGATTTCTATAAAATGTAGCCGTAGTTTTATACTAACTTGATTAGCAAATTCAATTTTTCTTTTATAAGAATGTTATCTTGTACCTTGTGGTGCAAAATTATATTCACGACATAACAACTGGATATCGAATTACATTTTCGTGAAATAGGACTATTTCTTAAAGCATAAATGAAGAGTACATGTAAACATATAATTTATTATGGAGAAGATACTCCCAACTTTTGTGGTTAAGGAACCATTATATAATATGAAAAACAAACAAGTCCGATGAAGCCTTTCCTGAAGTAGAATCCTTAGTTATACAAGAATGGTTAATTATGCTACCTTTTGTGAATCAAACAAAGGTTTTTCATTATATTAAAATGCATGTTCACATTTCTTGTTTATAATTATTTTATTTCCTAAAGTAAGCCACCTTAGAGTGTTATTAACTAAATCCCCTGCATATTTAAATTGACCAATTCCATTAATGCTTGTATTCCTTTCAGGTTGTCTTTTACTTCAAAGATTTTACGATGGATCGTACAAAGGTAAGTTTCAAGTTGATAGCTGATGAGCGTAAGCGAAGTGAGACATTCAAGAAAAGAAAGACCAATTTCGAGGTTACTAAGACTACTTCGGAAGAGACGCCAAATCCTTCCGTCATTGTGCGTTCGTCGCAGGCTGCCGTAGATGATTCTGCGCCGCATAAAGATCAAATAATTTTGTCCCAGCCAGGAACCACTCAACCAATTATAAATATTGGAAGAGGCACTTCAGTTCGAAGGAGTTCTTCTGACGCCTTCGATGACCATTCCCTACTAGACGAACGTGATCTTAGTGTTCAAATCGACGAGATCGGGAATCTCGAAGTTGAGCGATCTGGGGGAGTCTCACATAGTGTGTTGATCCCTGATTCCAAGGAACCAGATTGGGTATCTTGGAACTTAGGGCTCGGTACCATCTTGCCTGGTGAGATCGATAAATTGAAAGACCTCTCTCCCTTGCAACTCGTTCAATCGAGTTTCAAACATCTGGAACTGGTAATCCTTAAAAACCTTTCATGTTATTCTTATTCGCTCCTTCTCATGTCTTAAATGCTTCAATATTTATTTTTTAGGCCAAGCACCAAATCGCTCAGCTCGGGATTCAGAACGAAGACGCTTACTTTGCCTAGTCTATTGCCAACACTAAACTGGATAATACTGATGTTGCTCATCGAGCTTTGATGATCGAGGTAGATATTCTCCGAGCGGATAATGAAAGGTTGTTAAAGCTAAACGCCGAAATAACTGCGGAGAAGGAGAACATTCTTACGGATAATGAAAGGTTATTAAAGCTAAACGCCGAAATAACTGCGGAGAAGGAAAACATTCTTAAGGAGAAGGATGATCTTGGTCAGCTGAATAAAAATCTGGAGGATGCTCTGCAGGCGCAGATCGAAAAGGCAAAGAAATCACAATTTGACGCTGGCTTTGCCTTTGGATATAAACAAAGGAACAATGAAATGCGTACTTACATTGATCAAGCTACTTCTCCCAATCATAATCTCGAGTTGTGATTTTATTTATAGCATCTAGTCTTTATCCCTTGAATATAAATTATATGAACAATTTTGCTAAGCTGTTTATAAGTAGTTTTTGATTACTTTGCCATATTACTCCTTCTCCCCCCCTCCCCCCCCCCTTTTTTTATTTAATTTCAAATATACACATACGACATGAATATTTTGTTGAACCTTGGCTTCGATCGAAATTATGTTGTCCAATATTCTGACTCCTTGATGAGCAGAGAAAGCTGTCGGGTATCTCAACAGCTTAGTAGTCTTATATTGCTGATAAGCAGACTCTACATAAGAGAAAAAAAAAAAATTTAAAACTGCTAGAGACTATTCACCCCTCATCCTCCTCTAGACCTTATAATAACCACTTGTGATCAACAAATAAGCCTGCCTCCGAAGAACAATCTCAACAGGAACTCAAAATTACGAAATTAAAACTAGTAATAAAACCACAAAATAATACAAATACCAAACCCACACAAACATGAAACATGAAGTAAGGTGACACAAAAGTACAAAACAAAAATATCCTAAGCTCACATAAACAACAAACATGAACTAAACTAAAAAATCATTGAACACATAAAAGGAAATACCCAAAAAATAAAATAAAGACAGTAGTAAAGAGCAAGAAACCTGAAGTTAAAGGAGATATCAAATAAACACTAACAAGAAAGTTCTTACAAGTGAAAAAAAGAAAAACTCATAAGCACCACATGTAAAAAGTTAAACACAATAAGCAAGATAATAAAAAAGCTACCTCAAAACACAAATGACAGAATTGAACCTGCGACAGAATAAACAATACAGGGGAAAATAGCAACAAACTGGAAGCACAAGAAATGATGAAATAACCAACAAGGAAGTTCCTACAAATTAATTAACAATAACTCATAAGCACCACATGAAAAGCGTTACACACATGAGAAAGATAATAAACTATAAACCTCAGAATTCAAACAAGAGAACTGAACCTACACCATAATACATTTTTCTTTTAGCAAATTTTATAAGATAAGAGCATACATCCAAATAACTACTGAAAGTATACAAACAAATTAGAAAAATATTGAAGCCATAAACATACCAACATAGATAATCATCAAGAAAGAAAGCAGAGGAAAATGAATGAGAAATCACCCAAGATAAGAACGCTAACATGGAATTGCTAAATGTAAGTCAACTTAATAATACAAATCAAAAGAAAATAATAATTATACTGGTAATAAGGCCACGCAAATATGTACCTCTACTTCACACTTCCTCTTTGTTTTGTGATATCAATTCAAGAAACCTCTCTCATAAATTTACTCACATCCCATGTCCTAAAAACTTCAGAAACCTTGCTCCGCTCCACCTCCAACCTCCTCAATCGAGTCGAATTCAAAACAATAAACTCAACCCCCCTCTACTGAAGAATGCAAAAACGAACAATAGAAGTAGAAAGAACTTTGTGCCAAAAATAAATTGAAAATGTATCACTTATGTTACACTGCGCACCAACAAACAGGACCAACATCGCAATAAGAGCTGAAGTCGACCTTGAATCAAACAATACATAGAAAAACAAAATAAATCATATCACATCAACATATCCCCAAAATATTAACCAAAGCTGGAAAAAAATCTACAACTGCAGCGAAAAGGAAAACTAGGGTTGTTCACGGTTCGGTTAACTGGCCGAACCAGTCCAACCGATCCAAATCTATTCGGTTCATCCATTTTTTTTGGTGATTTTTATTATTTTTTTATCATGTTTGAATTATTTATCGTAGATTTTTCTTTGTTCAGAAACTCAGAATTCAAGGAAAAATATTTTTTGATCAAATTAAAATTTAATTTTTTCAAAAAATTACTTGAGATCCTGTTAAAATTATTAAGTTTCATCACTCTCCATAGTTACCCTTGAATATTATAATTGCACATTAGTCCAAGTTTAAAAATGTTAGTTTTGTTAGCCAACCATTGAATATTATAATTGCACATTAGTCCAAGTTTAAAATGTTAGTTTTGTTATGGCTAACGTAAATATAAACTCAATTCAATTGAATAAAATATTTGGAAATATTGGGGTTAGTTTATAATTTTACAAAGTCATATTTTCATTATTTATAGGACTATAACATTGAGAAGATTAATATACTGAGCACAAAAGTACAAAAATCAATAATTATAGTATTTTTAAATCATAATCGAGTAAATACATGTATAATATTATTTTTTACTTTTATCGAACTTATATATTAATACATAAACCAAATGAAAATAAAATTCTAAATGTTTTCTTTATTAGTGTACATGTGCCATCTTACGCAACCATTTCTTTGTTAATGCATAATTATCTTGTTTGATTAAGTGCTAAAAAATGTTTAAAGTGCATAGTTTTACAATTTTGAGTTTATTAATTGATTATTTTACTTAGGCTAATGTATAATTAGGTTAATCGTAATTCAAATCGACAAATATCTATATTGTTTACATTAAGATAATGTATAATTAGGTTAACTGTAATTCAAATCGATAGTTGTCCCTATAATTGACCAAAATCAATATTGTCGACCTAATGGTAATGTATAACTAGTTAATCATTGTAATATCCCGTATATAGATTAAATATAAATGTATTTTAAATTGATGTTGCTTCAAATAATGAACCTAATTTATTAAATTGGAACGATATTACATTTAGTAGAACTTAAGTTGGATTTAATAAACTATATAGCTGGGGTTGTGGGGTTAATGTCAAATTGTTCATAGGTGAGGAATTCATATCCTAATTGTAACGTTTTAACATTTTATATGGGTCAATTAAATTTCGCAAATATTAAGCCTAACTTAAAAGGTATTTAATGCACATTGAAAAGGGTCGGGTAACTAGACAAGTAGAATTGAATCGATTTAAATAGTTTAAACTTTGAAATGAAATAGAATGGCTTAAAAGTCAAAAATATACTGTTTCAATCTCAATTGCATTAATTCAAACTTAGAGTTCCTATATGCACCTTATTTAAAACTTTGGACAAACTTGTGATTAATGCATATACATGTAATAGAAAAATAATAAATTCCATAAGGGTGATATCAATCAACACTATTCTTCCAACTCAATTTGAAAGTAGATGATGACTAATAATTTTATATCACACGTAGTGCTCTATTAATTATCAAAATCTACACCTCCAGCTTAAACAAGTGCAAGAGTCATTACCCTTCAAATATTATCAAGATAACTACAAATATATTGCATTGAGGTTTGTTTATTAAGGTTGGTTATAAATTAAGCTTTCATTTTGGCCTGACTGATTTAAACTTTAGAATGAACTAATAGCTTAGTTATTTGTAATTAAATTCTCGTGGACTGAAGGTGATTAAGGAATAATAAAATAGTTAAATTAAAGTTAATGAATTAATCAAACAAAATCTTATCTTAGGTAATTGGGTTATATTCACTGTTAGACATGAAGTACTTATAATTTAATTTTGAAACTAAATGGGTTTGTAGAGTACTCTATGTAATCAGAAAATGTAGACTCAAAAATGTAATTACCATAGTTAAAGTATTCATGCTATGGTTAACCTATAAAAATAAAAATAAACTAGTTACTGTAATCAAGAGCAATTAGCGGAGAAAATTCTATTATTAACTTCCCCAAGTATTATTCTATTTATGGAAAATTCTAGGGTGCCGCTACGTTAGGTGCCGCTAATACCACATTAGGTGGTATTACCACACAATGTGTATCACATTGTATGGTATAAGGAGTATAATGTATACCATAAAATATGACACACATTACGTGGTAATACCACCTAATTTGGAATAAATACTACATGATGTGGGGGTCATACTAAATATATGAGGTTAATACTATGTAATGTGATCATGTACCATAGAATGTGATACACATTATGTGATAATTAATACTACCTAATATGATATTAGCGACACCTAACGTAGCAACATTCTAGAATTTTCTGTGAATGAAATAAGGCTTGGGTCCAAATATTTTAGTTAAACCTGATTGGCGATTAATGATAGAAAACTTATTAAGCCATTAGTTAAATAAGAAGTTTGAGTTCGACTTTGACAAAATAATGTTATATACATATGCTAGAGGCTCTAAATTACTAAATCTTTGAACTTGTCAGCACTATTATACTTGAGTTAAACATATAGATTTTAATTCAAGGTAGTTACAGTTAATTAATTGACTAGTTAATTTTACTAATAAGTCTCTAGCATTACAAGGTAACAAGTTAATTAGTACTTACACGATAATTAGTCCTAATCCACTTTAGTTACAGACCAAACGATAACGAGATCTTATATTTGTATTATAATACATGAAATTATTCGAAGTAATGGACAAAGAGCTTCATTATAACATAACAGCCGACACAAAGAAATAGAACCGTATATGATATTTTAACTAAAACGTATTGAGATCGGTTCAAGGCGACGAACAAGAAATAGTAGGTTAGATGAAATTAAAGGGTAATCGTTTATGGAATCATTATTTATAGAATTGGGGCGTTGGTTGTAGGTAACTCGATAATAGATGATACGACTATTCGACTATTGAATCAAGACGTAAAATAAATGGGATCGAGGTCATTTTTCTACAAAGCCATACTAGAAGGTTTAAATTGAATAGCGGGACTGGAAGCCACTGTCTACCGTTGAGTAGCATCTCTAGACTGAGAACGGTGAGCGCCTCAATAAAACATTTTTTAAAACTGAAAGAGCTTCTAAAGAAAATCATATCATACATATGCATTTCTCGTTTAAAATTACTATAGTTGTTATATCTATGTTTATAATTGCAATGCTCGCAGTATGTACTGCATATTCATAATGGAACTGATAGCCCTATATCTGCCTGCAATGCTTGCAACATGTACTACTTCTTCATGTAGAACTGATAACTCTATAATTGTCTGTATCTCTCGCAGTATGTGATGATTGTTGAATAATGGGGTGTAGTACTTTATCTCACCTAAGTACCAATTGCTTGTGCACGATTATGTGCGCACTCATCTGCTCTCGTATAGTGGTATTCTCTGAATAATTCTGGGTAGCTGGGGGCTACAGAACTACCAGAGCTCTGCCATTGACAGACTCACAAACTAGGGATTAGAGCCCCTTGGGGAGTGACTCACATGTTAGGCAAAGACATGTCAAAGCCACTTTAAAAGGAAAGGTAGCGCCTTATCCCTTATCTAACCGGCGTGCTAACTATTGATCACACCCTGGTCTTTCTGTGTCCTTTTGAGGTGGAGTAGTTGTTTAGCCCGTTTTGACGGGTAATCGAACGTGATTTCATCTGTGTTATTAATATAACTGTTATACTATTGTGGATCGATTTTACAATACACAGGCAGTTCATGGATTTCTAAATCGTTTCTTGCATAAAAAAATTCAATTGCACCCTGTCACAGGCCTCACTTAGTTGTTTTTACAACTCACGCTTTCAAATTATTATCTTTCAGAATCTCACCAAGAGCGGGATGGACCATATCAGACTAAGGGATTTCAATTGGGCGTCTACCATAGAGTTTCTAAAAATTGTCAGGTAAAGGTTTGGTTTGTAATGAAAAGTTTTAAAGTAATAAGTTAGTTGGGAAATCATTCTATTGTAATAGATAGTTAGAGCTCTGAACTGCAGTTATTTGAAAAAAAAATTATTAAGGTTATCATATTATTTTTATTTCATAGCAGGCAGGTGCTGGGTTTGGGGCCTTTACAATCATAATCCAAATCGATAAATGGCTCGATTAATTGATCAAAGTCGGCATTGTTGACCTTAGAGTAATGTATTAGGTTAATTGTAATTCAAATGACAAACGACTCGATTAATTGACCAAAGTCAACATTGTTAACATTAGAGTAATGTATAATTAGGTTAATGTTAATCCAAATTGACAAATGCTTGATTAATTGAGCAAAGTCATTGTTGACCTTCGGGTTATGTAATTAGATTAATCGTAATCTAAATCAACAAATTGCTACATTGTTGAACTTAAGGTAATGTAATTCAAATCGATATTTGTCCCTATTAATTGATCAGAGTCAATAGTGTCGACCTTAGGGAAATGTATAATTAGGTTAATCGTAATCCAAATCCACAACGGACTAGATTAATTGACCAAAGTCAACATTGATGATCTTAAAGTAATGTATAATTAAGTTAACTGTGACCCAAATCAACAAATGACTCTATTAATTGATCAAAGTCAACATTGTTGACCTTAAAGCAATGTATAATTAAGTTAATCGTAATTCAAATTGACAAATTACTTGATTAAACAATCAACATTGTTGACATTAGGGTAATGTATAATCAAGTTAATCGTAATCCAAATCAACAGTTGTCCCGATTAACTGACCAAAGTGAACATTGTCGACATTAGAGTAATGTATAACTGGGTTAGTCATCATCAAAATCTACAAATGACTCGATTAATTGACCAAGATCAATATTATTGACATTAGAGTAATGAATAAATAGGTTATTCGTAATACAAATAGGCAAATGACTCGATTACTTAACCAGCCAATATTGTTGACCTTAGGATAATGTATAATTAGGTTATTCATAAGTCAAATCAATAATTGTTCCGATTAATTGATCAAAATCAACTTCATCAATCTTAGAATAATGTATAATTAAATTAATCGTAATTCTTACCGAAAGTTCTCCCGATTATTTAATCATTATTCATATATATTGTTTTACTAATTATAATAATTAAATATTATATTTAAATCAAATAAACTTATTAATTATTAATAACACGTTCAACTTATATTATTAAATAATTAATTAGACACCTAAACTAAAATATTAAATAAAAAATATACAAATTCATCAACTCAAATTTAATTGAGAAGATATTAGAATAATTATCTACAAGGCCCATATTTTCCCAAAAGGTACAATTATATAACGGTAAAATCACATAAATTGCGAATTATGAATATCACAAGGTAAATTGACATTAGTCCAATATTTTAAATTTCAATAATTTTATATATTATTACCTTCAATAAGCCAATCTTTTCCTCCTCTCCTCCACACACAATAGTCCAAAATGCAGCCCCAAAACCTCTTCCTCGCTAAAACCCTAAACCCTCCTCTCTCCATTTTCCCTACTAGATTCTTCAATCCTCTTCTCAAAACCTTACCTTCAACCCCAATTTTCCCTCAATCTCCAAAGCCCCTAACGATCAAATCACTATCCACAAAATTCCCAAATCAATTGCCCCGCCAAAATCGACCCGACCTCCGCTCATTCGCTGGCCGGAGCAAAGGAAAGCCCGGAGGAACTTCCGGCGGCCGCATCGAGGGCAACGCCGAGCTTCGGCGTGAGGCTAAACAGAATGCTCGCCGGAGAAGCAAGAAGTACGCCGAGAGCCTATTCTACAGAATGAAGAACCCCCACAAGAACTACCCGGATAATTTCTCCGAAGATGAGCTCCAGATGATTGGTTTAGGTTACGATAGAATGGTGAGGTTTATGGATAAAGACGACCCGAATTTAAAGCACCCTTACGATTGGTACAAGTATGGTGAATTCGGACCCTACTCTTGGCGTGGAGTGGTATTAGGCGAACCGGTTCAGGGGAGTTTTTCTGATGAGCGCGTGACCATGATTGGTGAAGTGAGGGATCAAGAAGAGTGGGAAAAGATCGAACAGTATGATATGGCGGTTGATTTTCAGAAGAGGTTAGATGAAATGGATAAGAGTATAGGGTTTAAATATTTTTGGGTTTTTGTTAGGCATCCGAAATGGGTGGTTACCGATTTGCCTTGGCAGCAATGGACTTTGGTGTGTGAGGTGGCGCTCGAGGCCGGTGATCAAAGGTTGGATAAATGGACTTTAATGGGGAGGCTCGGAAATAAAGCGCGAGCTATGATTACAAAATGTGCGGCTTGGATGAGGCCCGATATAATCTACGTGAAAAGGCCGGTGTACCAATGTAGGTTTGAGCCTCAAAATGAGTTTTTTGGAGCATTAGCACCGTTGCTTGATCCTGAAACGGAGCATGATTTCCCTTGTGAGCTTGAAAATGATGACGGAAGTGTGGAGTTGTGTACGTATTTTGGCGGGTTGTGTAAGATTGTGAGAGTGAATCCTAAAGCATTTGTTGATGATGTGGTGAATGCGTATGAGAAATTGAGTGACGAAAAGAAGTCTAAGTGTTTGGAGTTTTTGTTGAAAAATCATCCTGTATTGTTGTTGCATCCTTTTACGAAAGAGTGGAAGGCGAAGTTAGAGGAAATGGAGTTAGGTTGTGATGCTCCCGATGATAATGATGATGATCATGGTGGTGAGAATGAGATCAATGATTGGATGGAGGTCGATGGAAATGATGACGACGACGATGACGATGATGATGATGAAGTACTTAATGATGATGATGATGATGACATCACCGATGTAGTTCTTGATGAAAAAGAGATAGGAGAAGAGGAACTAGGAATTGTAGAGGATGAGAGTCCAGAAGAAGATGTAAAGTATTGGGATGAGGAGTTCAAGAAGGCAATGAGAAGTAACGAAGCTATGGAAAAGCTAGTCGAGAAAAGTATAGACACATCTACCAAATTTTACCAGGATCAATTGAAGTCGAAGCAGAAGGAAAAAATGCAAAATTTAGGGGATGGAGATGAACTAGAAATGCGAGGTAAAAGGGCTCGAGTTAGTCCCAAAGAATGGAGGTTACTTGGATATGGTCCGTATAGGAAGAGGGTGAAGAAGAGTAAGATTCCTCCTGGATTGTTCTTGAGAGCCGCGGTTCGGCCATTTACTTATCGGAATCTTATAAAAGAGATTGTTTTGTTAAGACATGGAATTTTGGAAGGTGAGATTGGTAGAAAGAAGTAGCGTGTGTTATTGTTGATTGGATTTTTTGTAACTCCAGTTTGATGGAGATATAGTGGGAAAAGATATCTAAAGAGAAGTTTGGCCTGGTCATAATTACTTGCTATTAGTTTATTTTTATTTTGAGTTTGATTTAATTTGGAAATTTGATAACTCATGTAACATTTTTTCATCTGAGTTTGACAATTAAGAAAATAATAAAATTTAAGTACACATATCAAACTACTCGGTGAACTTTTTTATTACAATTTATTTCAGCGGATCTGGGTTTGGTATGAAGCTAAATATAGGCATAAATTACAAATTAAGGCCCTGTTCGTTTTGACCAATTAGCCCACAATTCCTAAAATCGGCCCAGACTATTGTGTATAATTATATGTTCGGATGGGCCAATTATTTTGCGGGCAGCCCGTAGTTATCGGGGAAAATGTGGGCCAGCCGTCATTATTGGTCCGATTCAAGTTGGAGGGTTGGGCCAGAAATTAAATAATTGGGTCAGATTGACAAAATTTGAGACAAAAATGCCCGTAAAGTTTGCAATAATTACGAAAAATTGCCATTGAATAATTTTGTTTTGACCAATTAGCCCACAATTCCTAAAATCGGCTCAGACTATTGTGTATAATTATATGTTCGGATGGGCCAATTATTTTGCGGGCAGCCCGTAGTTATCGGGGAAAATGTGGGCCAGCCGTCATTATTGGTCCGATTCGAGTTGGAGGGTTGGGCCAGAAATTAAATAATTGGGTCAGATTGACAAAATTTGAGACAAAAATGCCCGTAAAGTTTGCAAAAATTACGAAAAATTGCCATTGAATAATTTGGGCCCAGATTGTTTAGTGACCCTAATATCTAATTTGGGCCGATTACAATCTACCAAAACGAACAATTCTACGTATTTACCTTTTTAGATGGTTGGGATCACTTGAGAATATTTTCGCCCACACACTACTAAAATAAATAAAATCTCCTACCGAAAAATTTCAACCGAGCAAAATCAGTGGGGATTTTAATGAATTCTGACCGAAAATAATATTGATGGAAATTAGATTGTAAGAATTCCGACTGATTTTAAATCAGTCGGAATCGGTCGGATTTTTTTGAAAAAAAATATAAAAATCATGGATTTTTGATATTTTGCACCCTAATATTATAGTATTTTAGCACTTTGCATCATAACTTAAAAGTTTTGGCACTTTACACCCTAAAAATATAATTTATTTGACATTTTGCACCCCAGTGTGTGTTTTAGTGAGAAAATTCATTGGTCCTAGAATAGTTATCTTCAATTTTTTTTTTCACTTTGCACCTTGAAAATATAGATTTTGCACCCTTAAAATATAGAATATTTGCATTTTGCACCCTAAAATTATAATATATTAGCATTTTTTCACCCCGATTTAATTTTTTTGTCACTCTGCAACCTAAAAATATAATTTGTATGACATTTTGCATCCTAATGTATTTTTCTTAAAAAAAACTCATGAATGTCGGCGATGTAGAGATGAAATGGTTATTTCTATGCACAACAATCATAAACTAATTATTCTAGATTTATTTTACTTTATAATAACTTATTTTTACATTTTCTCTCAATTAAATTTAGATTAAAAAAAATACATTGTGTTCATTATATTTTCAAGTATCCTCTAGATTATTTACTTTATATCTAAAATACACGTTTACATATCTATCATGTTATTTACATTATTTAGATTAACATAATAAGTCGAGGTTGAAAATGCAATGTCAAAAATTATATTTTTTGGGTGCAAAGTGCCAATATTCTATATTTTAGAGTCCAAAGTGTTTAAATTTATACTTTTAGGGTGCAAAGTGCAAAAAAATTCGAAAATAACTATTATACCTTTCAATCAATGAATTTTTTCTTCAAAACATACACTAGGTTGCAAAATGCCAACGAAATTGTATTTCCATGGTGCAAAATGCCAAATTATTTTAGTTAAGTTGCAAAGTGCCAAAACCCTATAATTCCAGGAAAATTCTTGTCCAAGTCTGGTTTGGCCAAACTCATCCAACCACCAAGCAAGTGTATTGCACTTGATTTGTGATTGATCACTCTCCTGGGAGTTACATCCAATCCCAAAGTAAGTGTATTGCATTTTGCCTTTTAGTTATTTTGGGTTCGGCCAAACCCAGTATGGGTAAGAATTTTTCCATAATTCCATGATGGAAAGTGCCAAAAGCTCAAAAAAAATTAATAAATGCAAATTCCAAATTTTGCATTTATATTCTCACCGCTTAGAAATCGGTAGGAATTTTGAAGACATGTTTTCTAGAGGACCGTATGTTCTTCCATTCTTCTTCGCTTACAGAAACAAAAGTCTCTCCTATTCTTCCTCCTCCGTGCACGACCACTACCACCACTTCATTTCCGACTATTGTCTTCATCCTCCAACCACAGCCACCACCACCACCTCACTTTCGGCTACCAAAGGATTAGGCTAGCACCACCCACCGCTCCACGTAGAACCACTACTACCACCACCCCCGTACGTAGCACCACCACTATATATATATATATATATATATATATATATATATATATATATATATATATATATATATATATATATATATATATACTATTTCAATTTGGCATTTTATATATCAAAATCGTTTTTTGTTGTAAATATTAGTAGAAATTTTTAGATTATTTTAGTATAGTTTGATTGAAATTTGTATAAATTATTAGATTTTGGTTGTAGAAATTGTTAGATTTTGTTATTACAGTGTGCTCGAAATTAGTATAATTGTAAGATTTTGGTTATAGAAATTGTTAGTAATTTTTTTTAGATTTTGTTATTATAGTGTGTTTGAAATTGTTAGATTTTGTTAATAATTATAGTATGTTTGAAATTGTTGAGTGTGCTTGAAAATTGAATTAGGGCTCTAATGTTAGGTTGAATTATAATTTAGGACTTTTAGTGGGAAAATATCGGATTAAATAAAAAATAATTATTTTTTTCAAAAATTCTGACCGGTCCAAAATCGGAGGGAATAATTCCGACCCATTTTAATTGGTCAGATTTCGAGCCGGTCGGGATTTTGGTCGGAATCTAATTTCGTCCCAGTTTTTTCCAACCAATTTTTGCAATCGAAATTTCGATCAAAATTTTATATTTCCGAATGATTTTTCCCGAAATTGACGAGAATTTCGGTGAGATTTTTTCATTTTTTTAATTAGTGACATTTGATCTGTTTCTGATCACCATTTCTTTAAACTTCCAAATCATGTTCTTTATTATGAAAATATGAGGAGGAGGTTGAAAGTAGGGTTATCAATGGGTCTGACCAAGTTTGATTCAAATCTAACTCCATTTATATCGCATCGGATTCAAATTGGATTTAGATCTTGACAACCATCATATTTTATTTGGATCCTTGCGGATATTAATTTTAACATGATCTAATAGAATCTCTATTTTTTAAATTCACTCTACGAAAACAAATATGTTTTTGTTACATTTTCATTTAATTTAAATCATTTTTTCAAACTTTTCTTAAGAATGCACAAATGTTTAACATAGAGGGCGAAATTTTTGAAACTCGATTTGGATAATGATTTCAATGGAGTATTGAGATTGTAAAATATTATTAAATAATAGTTAGTGAATTTTAAAATTTGAGATTTGATTTCGATGGTGATTTAGTTGTTGGGGTTTGGAGAAGAAAAATAGGAAGTATGTGTCAAATCAATAACTTTATAGGATTTGAAATATAATATTTTATTGTGTGATGATTGAGATGATGAGTTATTATATTTTAATGATTACGGTGATAAATATTTGAATACTTATTTATTTAAACAAACTTATTAATAATTTTATTATCTTGTAAATTATAAGATATATATATATATATATATATATATATATATATATATATATATATATATATATATATATATATAATATCTGACACGACACCATTTTCTAGCCAACATATAATCGAAATACTTATTTATTTAAACAAAATTATTAATAATTTTATTATCTTGTAAATTATAAGATATATATATATATAATATCTGACACGACACCATTTTCTAGCAAACATATAATCGAATATAATACGAAAAAACACAAGAAAATATTTTGATAACTCTTGCTTGAATGCAAAAATTGAAAACATCATTCACATTATGCATAAAATTACCAAAATAAATGGTATAATTATCACCAAATTAAAACTGAGAAAAATATAAAGAAAAAATTGAGATAGAAATAAAAAAATGATACAGAAAATAAAGAAAAAATGTATTTGAAAATAAAGAAAAAAAATTGAGATTAAAAAAAGGGAAGGAAACAAAAGAAAGAAACAAATTGAAACATAATGTTGTTTTGTGAAATAATCGATTTTTAATTAATAAAGAATTTTTTTTTTTTTTATAAATTAACAAAGAAATTTATTATTTATGAAAGAAGGTATAAAAACTCCAAAACTATAATAGAGAAGGGTAAGTGCTACAAGTGATACTTTATGAAGTAATTGATATCACCCTCATATTAAGGGGGGAAATTGTATTTCACCATAAATAAAATGACGTGTTTAATGAGATATTTAATACATATTTTTATGTTGTAATCTATACCATATATTAGGATAAACATAATTTTTACCAACTACTAAAATTGACTAACATTTAAAAGTGCAGTTGGATATTTTAATAACCATTACTAAATACAAAAAATGATAATGCAAAAATCAAATAATATGACAAAAATAAATAATGCAAAAACTTGTAATGTAATTAATATTGTTTAAATATAAATTATATAAAGTTGGTATATAAGAAAATAAATTATCTCACATGTTGACATATTAAAAGGGTTAAAAGTTGGACTGGTTTGAAGAGTTTGGGCCTTAACTGAAACCCTGGTTTGGCTCGAAACCCACTTAACCCATCATCAAACAAGGTTTGACCTAATTTGATTGAGACCAGACTGGGCCAAACTAGAAGCATACAAGCCCGTGAACTCTCAAAACATTTCACAACTTATTTAAGTAATTTCACATCTAACTTTGGCAAACCGTGATATTGATATTACTGCCTCATATTAACTTATATTATTAGATGAAAATTTGCAAAAGAAAATGTGATTATGAGTGAAACATTATGTATATGCACAACTATTTAATTTTAATTCATTGTCGTATACAGGTATTTAACGGAATCAGGTCGATCTAGATCTATAATTGTTCCACATATTTTGAATTACTGATCTTAAATCAAACAAAAAATCCATCAAATCAGATCAAATTCTGATTGAAATCCGCCCCATTCACAGTCCTAGTTACAAGCTCTGTATTAATGAAAATGGCAATTACCAAAATATATAAAGCAAGAAGCAATGGCATGTATCTCCTTTCAACTTCAAACCACCATTGTCTTTAGGGGTGGGCGTTGGGTTCGGGTAACTCAAACCTGACCCGTCCAGTATTAAAAATATTCGAATGGGACGAGTATTTTTTTAGTTTGGGTACCCAAACTTGAATACCCGTATTTTATTACAGGAAAGATGGGACGGGTTTGGGACTGGTCTCTCCAACCCCGAATACCCAAACCCGCCTACTTAATATTATTACATAATTTATCCACTTTACTTATATATTTAATTATTAATTAATTAACATTATCTAATAAATGAACTTTTTAACTATACCATAATATTTCTTTTACGTCTTACATTAGTTATTATTAATTAATATTATGGGTCAATTTTAGACTTTAGTTGTTTTAAAAATTTATAACTTTTGAATAATTTAAGTTTAGGCTTGGATAAATTATTTTGGTATCAACTATAGATAGTATTTGGTTTGGATTTTTCTTATTCAGACTCGATGTGGATCGTATTTTATCATTTGCTCATTATATGATTTCACTTTTTGATCGTATTTGGATATATTTGAAATAGTCGTTATGATGAATTGATGATATGTTTAATGTAATAATGAATTCAAAGTGATATGATTTAGCAAAAGGAAATGACGAAATATAATTACGTAATATTGTAATATTATTTTGTTAGGTGGATGAAAAATTGATGAATAAAAATAATATGGAACCCATAATCCCGTCCCGCAATAATTCGGGTACCCATTTTCGGGTACCCAAATTATTACGGGGCGGATTTGGGGTGAGAAGTGTCAATCCCAAAATTTATTATACTCATATCTTTAGCCCCGAACGCGTCCCAAACCCGCCCCGTGTCCACCCCTAATTGTCTTGCATTTTTATTTCACCTTTTTAACATTCAAAACTTGCACCGGAAATTCCAACCAAAAATAGAAAGATTTTTGGTGTGCTTTCTGTTAGCCGATTAAAGAATGAAACATTTATTAATTCAATTATAAGATTAAATTAAACAATTATAGTGAAATAACAGAATATGACATATTTGTTAATTTACTAATTAAATGTACTTTAGTAATAGAAAAGAAACAGAATCTTATTGATTTTTTTTTTTTTAATTATTCCATGAAATTGGACTAAAATCTACCAAATATCAATTTTCCAAGACTCTCTGATTTTTTCTTCAAATTGATGGATCCACAATACGAAAGAAGGCTTAGAGATGAGGTAATTTACCTTCACTCCCTCTGGCACCAAGGCCCCCCTCAACCCGCCCCCGCCCCCACCTTCGCCTTACGCCACCACCTACACCCCAACAAATCAACCAAATTCAAGAAACAGAGAAAAAAACCCAACAACAAATCCACCCTCGAATGGCCGTGCCCTCCATCTCCGCCGCCGTCCACCTCCACCGGCTGGCCACCTCATCCAAACCCCAAACCCCCTCTCCCACTCTCCCTCCACGAAAGCCCAAAAGACGCCCAACAGAACGCCCTAAAAACAGTCCACAAATTCTTCACTAGAAACAACACCGACGAATCTGACGTAATCGATAGCAGTAGCAGCGATGACGAAGATGAAGACGAGGACGACAACGAATTAACGCGAGAAGATGATGGGCGCGAGGATTATGGGTTTTTCGTTAAATTGTTTGGGGATGATGTAGCATTAAAAGATTACTATGAGAAAAATTATGTACAAGGAAGGTTTATTTGTTTGGTTTGTGGTGCAATGAAGGGGAAAAAGGCGGGAAAGAAGTATACTAGTTGTTTGGGGCTCGTGCAGCACTCGATTACGATTGCTAAGACGAAGAAGAGGAGGGCACATAGGGCGTTTGGGCAGGCGGTTTGTAAGGTTCTTGGTTGGGATATTGATCAGCTTCCCACTATTGTTTCTTTGCTCAGCGAACGTAAATCGGAGGATGTGCAGGTAATGGGTATAATAGTCTTTTTATTACATTTTGTTTAGAATTGAAAGATTGAATTTATGCAGGGGAGTAGTGATTTGGTTAATAATGTGGATTCTGTTGAGGGTAATGTTGTGGAAGTAGTGCCGGAAAGTGGAGCTAATATTGGTATGGGAGTTTCGCTCAATGGTAATGAAGGAGATATGGTATGTGTAGTTTAATACTCTCTCCGTCCCCTTTTTTTAACTCCATTTTCTTTTGTAGCATTTTTATTTTTATGTCTTTGAAAGTAGTGGTTTAGAAAAAGTACTATCAAATCGTTACTTCATGTGAGAGGTTATTTTAATACTCGGCTCAATGGTGAAGAAGGAGATATGGTATGTGTCGTTTAATACTCCATCCGTCCCCTTTTTTTCACTCCATTTGATTTTAACTCGGAGTTTTAGGTGATAGTTGGAAAAAGTGGAACTTTTTGGTGTATCAAATTATTACTTCATGTGAGAGGGTATTTTATACTTGCTCAATGGTGTTGAAGGAGATATGGTATGTGTAGCTTAATACTCCCTCCTTCCCCTTTTTTTCTCACCATTTTCTTTTGGCACGGAGTTTTAGTGGATATTTGAAAAAATGAAAATTTTGGGTGTTTTTACTTTTATGTCCTTAAGTGTAGTGGTTTAGAGTAAGTAGTATGAAATGATTAGTTTATGTGACTAATAATTCCATTTACGGAAAAGAAGTTTTGGGACACCGCCGAAAGGAAATAGGAGCAAAAATTAAAGGACGGAGGGAGTATCATTTTTTGAGACTGTTCTATGTTGTTAACCAATGAAAGTTTAGAGGGTTAACGAGTGATAGTTGTGTTGATATTCTTGTTTGTAATTGTATAGCATTCTGGGACGAGTGTTGAAGCTAATGAAAAACCGGGAGATGTTGGAATTGAACATCAAAATGTAGAAGAGCTTGCAGCCGAGGGTTTAACAATTGTGAGTGCCTTCATTCATTTGTTCCCTTTTATTTCTATGTTTTCTTGTGCATATGGTTTCGGTATTGAATTGCATTGATGGGTTCTAATCAACTTGTTTAAAATGCTTAAGTCCATGTTGGCAACTAAGAGCTAACCTATATCTTTTTTGCAGTATTTTGATAACCCATAAATCTCGTTTAAATTGGCTCATACCTTTCTGATTATTAATCTTCTGCGGAAAATCAGAGTAAAAAGTCACTCCTATTTAAATCTAATCTTTTGCGTAGTTATCAATAGTGAGTAGTACGTGATACTTAAGAGTTTTTAAAATATACTAATTTACAATTTGAAAAAAATGCACATTAACAATTCTTTTTTTCGAAATTCATATAAAATACACAACAGATGCACAAAATCAGGAAAAATGCATATACTAACTAGTTTAATTGGGTCCCAATAGTGCGTAATTGCAGCTCTATGAACCTGTATTGGAACGCTTTAAACTAAAACTGCATTGTACTATATTTAGTGCTTATATATAATAGACATGCTAATTTGATACATTTATCTGCATGCAAATATATATGTTGAAATCATTAGTCTTGTTGAAGTTGTAATTTTCTCATCTAAACAAGAAATTACATATTTTTTTTGATGGAGTGCGAAACTGACGTTATCTTGGATATATTGTATGCAACATAAAAATTAAAGGGGTGGTTAAGTTAATGTTGTCATATAATTGACATTTTTTGTGGTGTAGGTTCCTCAAAATGAAAACAATGGTGTTGGAAATGAAACACAAGAATTGCAAATAGATGGTGTTGTTCTCGATGGGCTAAAGGAAGATAATGTGACTGAAATCTGAGCCTGGATGTACCAGTAGCAAAGCAAAGGATGGATTCTGCGATTTTGCATCTAAAATTTCTCGTTCAGGACTTAAATAGCTGCACCTTGTTCATAAGCTATTGGCTTTATAGAAAGAAATGAACTGCTGGGATTTAAACATGACCTTTTTCAGGTTTTTCATGAATTGTGATTTGAATAGAACAAGGCATAGTTACCTTTTCAATAGTGTTTTTTTATTTAAATTTTTCATGATGTATGTTAACTTTGAAACATTAGTGTAAAGTTTGAAATAGGTGATGTGTTCATAATCAGAGAAATTTTAGAAAATATTCTGTAATTTCGTATGTTTTTAGAGGGGTGGGGGGATAATTTCCTGGAAAAAGATTGAGTCCATAACAAAATGTTTTTTCTTTTTTTGATAATTAAGTCCATAACAAAACTTGATGATGTCAACTTTGGCATTAGTGAAAGAGTCAAAAGACAAAAACACTCATATGCTTTGTCTATGTTTTTGTCTAACTCTAAAAAAAATTGTGTTATTTTAACTTTTAAAAGTTCTATGTGTTTGGTTTTATATATTACAATCAACCCAAGTAGAATTTTACTTTTGATTTTTGGTGCAATGACAAAATTACCTCTATGTGCTTGGTGTTTTCAAAATTTATTTATTCTTTTTGAAAACCTAATTATTTATTACTTGGATCGAGTGTACTATTTAAAATCAAACACAAGAGGGGTTTTGAGGATTTAAAATGGCACGGGATTTCTTTTTGTAGTTAGACAAAGCATAGAAGGTGTTTTTGTCTTTCGATGTCAGGGGTAAAATTATTATATCAAAAGTAAAATATGAACAAATACTTGCAATTTTGACGTTTGAATCACACGATTATGGAGGTGTATTTAGCATTTAATTGGGATCACAACGGGAGTATTTGAGGGTTAGAATAATATTGGAAATTTTTTTAGAGTTAGACAAAGTATATATTGTATTTTGATTTTTCGCTCTTAGTGAAGAGGATGACGCTTCTTATTTTTATTTTGAGAAAAGTGAAAACTGAAAAGGATGGCTTGACAGGAGTAAGGCCATCTCCTATGAGACAAGTGGAGGGAGAAATTGGATATAGGGGGTAAAAAATATAAAGTAAAATGCTTAAAGGGGTGGTCAAGGTAATTTCCCATGGAGGGGAAAATTCATACCTTGGAGGGGTGAGGCAAGGCACACATCGATCCAGCTACTTGCTCGGCAACAACACCTTTTTTTTTCCTGAAATTGTATTAGATATAAAACATTTTTTTTTAAAAAAATTTCCTTTAAAATATCTTATTAAGTGAAATGTAACTCTTATTTAATTTTAGTTTTAGTTAGTTTGTGTATTATTTTAAAAAAGTTAATTTTAGTTTAAAAATGTAACTCTTATTTAATAAATTGGCAACAACACCTTTTTCTTTTTTTTTTTTTCCTGAAATTGTATTAAGTATAAAACCTTTTTTAAAAAAAAAAATCCTTTAAAATATCTTATTAAATGAATTGTAACTCTTACTTAATTTTAGTTTTAGTTAATTTGTGTATTATTTTTAAAAAGTTAATTTTAGTTTAAAAATATAACTCTTATTTAATAAATTCAATTTTATTTTAATAAAAATCCTTTTAATTTTAAATAAATCCTTAGCATCGTGTATTATTTTGAAAAAGTTAGTTTTAAAAATGTAGTTCTAAAATTTTTAATAAAAGTTACTGGAGAAGGAGAAGGGGAAATCCTTAAATTCTAATAAAAGTTAGTTTTAAAAATGTAGTTCTAAAATTTTAATAAAAGTTAGTTTTAAAAATGTAGTTCTTGTTTAATAATTTAATAAAAAAATTATTTAAGAAAATCCTTAAATTTGGGTAAGTTAATTATTTATTATTATTAAGAGATAGTGGGGAAGAATGAATATTGAAATTAATTGGAATGAGAAGATTGGTTAACTGGAGATGACTATATAAATGAGAAAGAGAAGGGGAAAGGGTGAAAAAGGAAAAGGGGTGAAAAATGAGAAGGAGAAGGGGAAACTGAAGTCAACTGGAGATGACGTAACTTAGCTGCTTCATTTGGTTTGATTTGTATGTTCTAACCAGATAACTTGGATATCTAATATTATTCTGATCATGGGATATTGAATAACCACAAATTACAGTTTAATTTTAGGAAGATTCGATTACTTCCAATACATCATAAATAAATGTACTACAGTTACTATATATAACTAGATTGTACTTTTAAAAATAATAATCATTAGTCAAAACTGTCACGCCCCATAACAAGGACATGACAGGCCGTGTCGCTGCAGTAACCAACGGCGACACGAAGCCTCTAAATATATAAATAAATTGACAATAATATGACAAATAAAGGTCATGATAAAAATCCTAAAACAAAACCAACATAAAATATTTGGGTAAAAATAACATCTAAAATTTTCCCCACTTGACCAAATACCAAAAATAGTCTTAATACAATAAGAACTACTTCAAGGTCTATTAAACAAATGAATCGTCTAAATAAAAGAAAACTTCATCTCGACTTTGAACCTCCACCTACTTGTTTTTCTTAGCTCCATGAAAAATAACTAACCATCTGAAAGAATAACAATATGCCGAAGGGTGAGTCGCAAACTCAGCAAGCAATTATGAGCATAAACCTATTGGATCATCATAGTTAAACTTTCACAATTTATAAAAATTTACTTTGGCCAGGACATTGAGAGTTGTCTAAGCAAATATATCAGAAATCATATAGATTCCTCACAAAATATTACATGCATGACTCAGAGTGACCCAATGGATAAACAGAGACCCCTCGGTCTAAGGGGACAGAACAGATGAGCCCATGACCAGTGGGCACGCAGATGACCCCGGGGACTAGCAGAACAAAACAGAACAGAACAGAACAGAGTCCAAAAGGTAGACCGAATACACGCATGCACTTAAGAGCTGATAAAGTGTAACAAGGTATCTCCATGTATCAAAATATTACAATACCAAAAGTTCAGAAATTATATCCGAGCTCAAGAAACGATAGGAAAATGTTCAAAATTACTTACATTAAAACCTTTGAGATTACGACACTTCCGAACCCACAATCGACTCCAAACTCTCTAATGCGAACCTAAAATACATAAATTCTAAGGGTTAATAAATTATCTTCATCTGTACAAAAATTACACACGAAGTCCAAATTCTAAGCCCAATACTTACTCTTACTCATTATACTATGTATAAACATCAGATAAAAATTAATCGTCACTGCAACTCGTTCACATTTGCAGGCAAACTGATCCAATTTCTTTCAATTCCGTCAATTAGTTCACTTATTGATATTATAAACGTAACGTACTGGTAGTATATCAATACCGATTAATTACTCCAATTATTCAAAACACATCTGTGTATATAAATCATATATTTACGAATATAAAATTCCCACTATCAATATCAATGAAAGTATATATATCATACCTTTATGAATATAATATTCCTACTACCCGTATCAATGCATTGACCATTTATATATGTATACTATTGTAAGAACTAATGGCAGAACATCAATTCCCTTTGATTCCAACAGTACGTAGGTATGAATTAATTAATTTGCTTATAAATTTTATGCATAAAATTGATTTCACATAACAAGATCATCAATTCTCACCTTCTTGTTTTCTTTCCTCTTGTTTCAATTTGATAGGCGGCGGCGTAGGTTTTCTTTTAATTCTCCAAGACTACACATATGCAAAGTATGACACCTTTTAATTCTTAGGTTAATAGATTTATCTAAATTACTTATGTACCCTCAAGCATTTAAGTTAACCAACAAATCCTAGTTTAATTATTACTATTACTTTAATTATATATATGTACGTATCTTATATATATGAAAATCGGTTATCACAATATCCCCCCCTTGAAAATAAGTTTCGTCCTCGAAACTTAAATAATAAGAAAAATACCTTCATTGACAAATATATGCGGGTACTTATTCCTCATCTCTTCTTCCAGTTCCCATGTAGCTTCTCTGGTCGAATGATTTGACCATTGTACTTTCACAAATGAGATAGTGCGACGTCTCAATATTTGTTCCTTTCGGTCAATTATATGAATAGGAAGTTCTTCGTAAGTCAAATCATCTTGAACTTCCAATGGTTCATACTCCAAAATGTGACTAGGGTCGGGGACATATCTCCTCAACATGGCTACGTGAAATACATTATGCACTTTAGATAATTTTGGTGGTAGTGCTAACCTATAAGCCACTTCTCCGACTCTATCAAGGATTTCGAATGGCCCTACATAGCGAGGGCTTAATTTCCCACGCTTCCCAAACCTCATAACTCCCTTCTTAGGTGAGATCTTCAAATGAACAAGATCACCAACTTTAAATTCTACGTGTCTCCTCTTTAGGTCTGCCCAACTCTTTTGCCTATCTTGAGCCATCTTGATTCGTCTAGTTATTAGAGGAATCTTCTCCAAAGCACTGTGGACCAAATCAGGCCTCAGCATTCTCTTTTCCCCAATATCATCCCAATGCACCGGAGATCTACACTTCCTACCATATAGGGCCTCATAAGGGGCCATCCCGATACTTGATTGGTAGCTGTTGTTATAAGCAAATTCGGCTAACTTCAAATACTTATCCCAGCTTCCCTTGAAATCCATTACACAAGCTCTCAACATGTCCTCAAGGATTTGTATAGTTCTCTCTGATTGGCCATCTGTTTGCGGATGAAAAGCTGTACTAAACTTCAACTCTGTGTTAAGGGCACTCTGTAGGCTTCCCCAAAAGTGAGACACAAACCTGGAGTCTCGATCTGACACTATACTCACCGGAACCCCGTGAAGGCATACAATATTATCCACGTATAATTGTGCTAACTCATCAAGTGGGGTTTTCTTCTTAACAGGTAAAAAGTGGGCTGATTTAGTGAGTCTATCTACAATTACCCATATCGAATCATTCTTTTTCTGTGGAGTTGTTGGTAAACCGCAAACGAAATCCATGGTAATATGTTCCCACTTCCACTGCGGGATTTCTAAATTCTGTAGCTCACCAGCCACTCTTTGGTGTTCGGCCTTAACTTGTTGACACGTTATGCACTTAGCGACAAACTCTGTTACATCTCGCTTCATCGACATCCACCAAAAGTGACTCTTTAAATCTCTATACATCTTGGTGGTACCTGGATGTATGGAGAATCGCGACTTATGAGCCTCTTCAAGAATTTCTTTCTTTAGTTTAGGGTTCGATGGGACGCATACCCTATCTCCAAACCTCAATGAACCATCAATATGAACACGGAATCTTGGATGCAATCCCCTTTTTACACCTTCGCATATCTTGCATAATTTAGGGTCTTCTCCTTGAGCAAATTTAATACGCTCAATCAACGCTGGTTGGGCAATTAGGCTTGCCATCATGTTTATGGAACCATTGGTCACTACTTCAACCTCCAAATTCTCTAATTCCTCCAATATTTTAGGTTGCTTGGTCAATATAGCTCCCATAGGGGATGGGTTTCTGCTAAGGGCATCAGCGACTACATTGGCTTTCCCAGGGTGGTAGTTAATAGTAATATCGTAGTCTTTAAGCAATTCGAGCCACCTCCTCTGCCTCATGTTCAATTCCTTTTGAGTGAACAAGTATTTTAGACTCTTATGGTCAGTGTAGATATCACATTTCTCTCCGTACAAATAATGTCTCCAAATCTTTAAGGCAAAGACAACTGCAGCTAATTCTAGGTCGTGGGTTGGGTAATTTCGTTCATAAGTCTTCAGCTGGCGAGAAGCATAAGCAATGACTTTTTCATTCTGCATCAACACACAACCCAAACCGTCTTTTGATGCATCACTAAAGATAACAAAGTTTTCATCACTGCAAGGCAATGTTAAAACTGGTGCAGAAATCAACTTTTCTTTCAACTCTTTGAAACTCTGTTCACAATCCGAAGTCCAATCAAATTTTACTCCTTTCTGGGTGAGCCGGGTCAAAGGAATGGCTATCTGAGAAAAGCCTTGAACAAATTTTCTATAATAACCTGCAAATCCCAGAAAGCTTCTAATTTCTGTGATAGTTGTTGGGCGAGGCCAATTTACTACTGCTTCAGTCTTCGCGGGATCAACAGAAATCCCTCTTGCCGATACCACGTGTCCAAGAAAAGATACACTGTCAAGCCAAAATTCACACTTACTTAGCTTAGCGAACAATTGCTCCTCTTGTAGTATTTGTAGTACCATTCTCAAATGCTTTTTGTGCTCCTCAATACTCTTAGAGTAGACCAAGATATCGTCAATGAAGACCACGACGAATTGATCCAAGTATTTTCTGAAAACCCTGTTCATTAAGCCCATAAATGCAGCAGGAGCATTTGTTAGTCCAAAAGGCATTACTAAAAACTCATAATGGCCGTACCTCGTTCGAAAAGCTGTTTTCGAAACATCTCCAGCTTTAATCTTTAATTGGTGATAACCGGATCTAAGATCTATCTTTGAAAATACACACGCTCCTTGCAATTGGTCAAACAAGTCGTCAATTCGGGGCAGGGGATACTTGTTCTTTATAGTCACTTTGTTCAATTCACGATAATCAATACATAGCCGTAGACTTCCATCCTTCTTTTTCACAAACAATACTGGTGCTCCCCACGGAGAAACACTAGGGCGAATGAATCCTTTCTCGAGTAGTTCCTGGAGCTGTTCTTTTAATTCACGCATCTCCCGTGGGGCCATTCGATATGGGGCCTTGGAAATTGGCTTCGTCATTGGTTCCAAATCTATTTCGAATTCACTATCTCGATCTGGAGGTAGTCCAAAAAGATCTTCTGGAAAGACATCTGGAAATTCTTTCACAACTGGGATATCATCTAGTTGCTTACCATCCTTCTTCGGATTCACAATGTATGTCAGATATCCGACACACCCTTTCCTTAAAGCTTTGAAAGCATCAATAGAAGAAATTATAGGGATGGAAGACTTAAGTATCTTAGGACTATGACCCTGGTAAGAGAATTCTTCTTGATCTGAGATTCTGAACACAATTTTCTTTCCAAAACAGTCTATATGGGCATGATAGGAAGACAACCAATCCATACCTAAGATAACATCAAAATCACTCATATCTAAATGTATCAAGTTTGCTCTAAATTCTTTTTCTCCTAACTTCATATTACAATCTCTGACAATCCTATCAGTAATAATCACTTTTCTCATTGGCGTAGCAACATGTAAAGGCTCATCCAATTTTTCAGACAAACAATTCAAATATTCAGCAAATTTCTTAGAGATGAAAGAATGAGAGGCACCGGAGTCAAACAATACATAAGCATTTGTAGACTGTATATAAGCAGTACCTGTCACCACATCGTCGCTCGCATCCACATCATTCTGAGTCATAGAAAATAGTCGAGCATTGCCTTTCTTTGTCTGCTCAGGTGGTTTGGCTGATGTACCCGTCGTGAATGGGCAATTCTTAATACGATGGTCTGATCGACCACACTTAAAGCATGCACCAGTCTTCCAACGACACTCCCCGGAATGAAGTTTGTGGCAATGATCACACTCCTTGCTCTGAGTACTTGAGTTCCCAATTTCTCTTTTCTTAGTTACACTGATGTTGGCGCCGATATCGCGAATATTCGGAGATACTTCAGATCTTGATCTCTTACGGTCACCGACATATTGTTCGTGGCTCTTCAAATCTGTCTCCACTCTCAAAGCTCTTTCCAGTAAGTCACGGAATGTGGTATCCATATGAGATGAGACGCGAATTTGAATATCCTTCTTTAATACTTGACAAAATCTATTCACTTTACTTTCCTCTGTGCTCATATATAAAGGGCAAAACCTTCCTAGTTCGTTGAACTTATTTGCAGTCTCTAATACTGTCATATCCCCAACTTGTTTAAGGTTAAGGAATTCAATTTCCTTGGCTATTCTGACAGCACGAGGAAAATAGTTATCAAGAAACAACTTCTTAAAATCCTCCCATGACAGCGGATTGGTTGGATCAGCATATGCCGACTTCACCGAGTCCCACCAATACTTAGCATTCCCGGCTAAAAAAGACAAAGCCACATTTAATCTGACTCCAACTGGATACTCCATTGCGATAAATGTCTCTTCAATGCTACTAATCCATTTTTCAGCTGCAACAGGATCATCACTGCCCTCAAATGTTGGAAAGTTGAGTCTCCTGAACCTTTCAAAGTAGGATATCATCATGGGAGGTTGTGGCTGCGATGGTTGTTGTTGTTGTTGTTGTTGCTGTTGTAATAGATTCACAATCACTTGAAAAACACCTGCTAGATCCGCTTGTGTAGCAGGCACACCGGGATTGGGTATAGTTGCTTGATTAGCCTGTTGCCCCTGTGCTGCAGTTTGAGCATGGGCATTTTGTTCACCTACATCAACATGGACAGATGATTCATTGGCAATAGTGTTGCTAGCAGTTCTCCCGCGGCCACGACCACGACCACGACCACGACCTTGACCTCTTCGGTTACCTCTAGCACGAGCCATACGGAGGCTCTAACAAAAATTGATTCAGTTAATTTTATTTTTAAGCCTCAGACATGACATAACAGAAAATATTTTTGGTCAACTATGAAGATCAGATCTTAAACCAACAACATAAACCTGGCTCTGATACCACTTTGTCACGCCCCATAACAAGGACATGACAGGCCGTGTCGCCGCAGTAACCAACGGCGACACGAAGCCTCTAAATATATAAATAAATTGACAATAATATGACAAATAAAGGTCATGATAAAAATCCTAAAACAAAACCAACATAAAATATTTGGGTAAAAATAACATCTAAAATTTTCCCCACTTGACCAAATACCAAAAATAGTCTTAATACAATAAGAACTACTTCAAGGTCTATTAAACAAATGAATCGTCTAAATAAAAGAAAACTTCATCTCGACTTTGAACCTCCACCTACTTGTTTTTCTTAGCTCCATGAAAAATAACTAACCATCTGAAAGAATAACAATATGCCGAAGGGTGAGTCGCAAACTCAGCAAGCAATTATGAGCATAAACCTATTGGATCATCATAGTTAAACTTTCACAATTTATAAAAATTTACTTTGGCCAGGACATTGAGAGTTGTCTAAGCAAATATATCAGAAATCATATAGACTTTTATAAGACCGAGCAGTCACCAAATATATTTGAGTAAAAGACAAAAACACCCCTTATGCTTTGTTTAACTCTCAAAAATTTTTATGTGTTATTTTAACTATTAAAAAACTTCCTGTGTTTGATTTTAAATACCACACTCGACCCAAGTAGTATATAATTATAATTTTATTTTTGACTCTTGGTGGAATGACAAGATTAATCCTATGTGTTTGTTTTTTCTTTTTAATTTATTTATTCTTTTTGAAAAAATAAGTATATACTACTTGGGTAGAGTGTGGTATATAAAATCAAACAAAGGGGGGTTTTAGCGATTTGAAATGACACATAGGGTTTTTTTTGGGATTTAAACAAAGCATAGGGGTGTTTTTATCTTTCGATGTCAGGGGTAAAATTGTCATATTAAAAGCAAAATGTGAACAAATACTTGCAATGTTGGCGTTTGAAACACTCTGTTTTTGGGGGGTGTATTTGACACTTATTTGAAATCATAGGGGGTTTTTTTAGAGTTAAAATAACACAAGGGGATTTTTGGGAGTTAGACAAAACATAGGGGGTGATTTTATCTTTTGTTCAAATATATATTATTGCTAAGGGACTATTCTGTTTGACTGATAAGAATTTTGCTTATATCAGTTATTTGGTTTGCAAGATTATAGTTCGGGTTGGTCTTAAAAGGCAGCCAACCTCCCTTATTTGAAGAAGTTGTAATTGTATCCTTGTGAACACTTTTCTCCTTATATTTGGTTGGCTCTCAACAAATATTTAAATATGATTATTTTTGTCAAATCCTATAATTTTGAATTTAATTAATGGACTGAATTTAATCTTAGACCAAATTTGTAATCAAACATCATTTTTAATAATCGGCCCAATTATGATATTAGGTACAATATGCATTCTGGTACAATTTCATTGGACAAACCGAACGACCCCCTAGGTCTATTTTGTGATTACCCACTATTATAAAAAAAGTTTTGAATGATTTTGTTAAAGAGGTTTACAAACTCCTTTTCTGTCCACGCCGCTCTTTCTCCTCAGGATGGCAACCGGGCATAGGGGGAAAAGGTTTCAGCCCAGCTTCGAAGTTTCTTTGAGTTCGGCTGATAGAATCTCATCCCGTTTCTAGGCGGAATCCTTCAACAACTTAGTGGCTCTATCGGGTGTGCTAATCCGCTCGATATGAAATTCTTCAGGAAGGGGACTAGACGAAGAAGAAGAAGAGGAGGTGGGGCCGTTTGGTAGGGTATATGGGATTAAGGTGGATTAGATTGGAGCCGGATTGAAGGCCATATTAAAAATATGTTTGGTAGATTTGATTGAGTCGTATTATATTAAAATAATCTACCGTAATATGTTTTGTAGAGTTATGTGTTTAGATATATATTTATATATTTTCAAAGATTTGAAAAGAATTTATGATATTTAATGATATGTTAAAAATGAAATATATAAATTTGAGGTTATTAGTGACATTTTACCTAATCCATATTCATCCGGATTAACTAATCCACCCATGCTTGGGTGGATTATAATTTAGTCTTAATACCGGGTCGTAAGGATTCAATCCATTTGATCCGGTATTAGAGTAATGCCACCAAACGTTGTATTAGGCCATATTAACTAGGGGTGAGACCCGTTCGTTTTTCCGACCGAACCGGACCAGACCGACTGAATCGGTCCGGACCGAGTACCGAACCGGAAAAACGGTTCGGTAAAACCGGTCGGTTCCCCGAACCGAACCGGTTGAACCGAACCCACTTAATTTTTGTTTTCTTTCTATTAGGCCCTATTACCCAATTCCAAACAGCCAAACCCGTAACCCTAATTCTCTCCAGCCAAACCTGCCAAAATTAACAGCCGCCGCCGCTCCACAGCTCCAGCACCAGAACAATGTTAATTTTTTTTTTTCCTATTACCCAAACCCAATACCCATTTGTGACTTGCCCTAATTTTCGGATCCAACACCCAGCACACTAGATTTCCTCTTCTTCTCCTAACTCCAGCCGCCGCCCAAGAATACCTCCAGCACCCGATTCCAGTTCGGACCGAATCAGCCCCGCCGGCGGCCTACAGGTGGGTTTTTGCTCAATTAATTTTTACATCAAAAACTTTGGAAAAAGAAAATGAATTTCGGATTTTCACACACAAAACTGAAAAATAACAGAGATGAACTAATATAAAATCCTGCTACTATATAGATTGGTGTTTACTGTGTAATATTGTGAAAATCAATTCCCTTCACCTAAACTTCAGGTGTTTTGTGAAAACATATTCTTACAAACCTATTTACCTAAACTAACCTCTCACAAATCCTATCTCTTTTCTTTTTTTCCTCTTTTGTGTTTAAAATCCGGTACATAGTGGATCGAACCGGATTAAACCGAATCGAACGGTTTTTATACCGAACCGAATTCGGTCCGGTAAACGGTCCGTCATTTTTCAGAACCGAACCGAGTTAGAACCGAAAATCGGTTCGGTTCGGTCCGATTTGGACCGAATGCTCACCCCTAATATTAACTCATATAATATGACTTAATACCCCCTATTAAGTCCTACCAAATGACCCTATTAGAGCATCGATATCTGTTGACAAAGCTAATTACCACAAAGGGAATACAAGTTGTTCCATACCAGTTCATTGTAATCAAGAAATCCACTTTTTTTTTTTTTAAATACAATTTAAATATCTATTATAAATATATATCATTTGTTAAGTATTCATTATAATAGAAACTATATTATACTTGAATATTATTCTGTAATTATAATTGAAACTATATTATACTTGAATATTATTCTGTAATTATAATTATATACAAGTAATTTGATATAATAAAAACATAAGACTAAACCAGTTTGCCCTATTACACATCATTGTACTGCAACTACAATTGTTCTTGTTAAAAGAACGGAATTCAGCAGCACTCCATGGGGACGATTGCTCATTCCTTTCGACACTTTTCTTCAAAACTGCGTCCACCTGGGCCACTAGCGGCGGCTACAAGCCCTGATGTCGAAGAAAATTGGAAAGATTTATTTAATGGTAACATATCGATTTAGTTGAAGAGACCAGTCACTACAATGTAGCGAATACAAGTTCAAATTCCTGTTGGGATAGATTCTCACTTAACATGTAAGTTAGGTCAAATACCCGAAAACCCTCGGGGGAGAAAAAAATAAACAGATTCTTCATATGAACAAAAATTGAGATGGCAATGGTAAGAAGTACCTAAGAAAAGAGCTGATGGTTTTCCGGGTCTTGATTTAAACTCCGGATGGAACTGAACACCAACAAAGTACGGATGACTAGGCAGCTCAATAATCTGCAATCGAAGTCGATATTAAAAATCAAGCACTTATAACATACAGAGCAATAGAGCAACCAAAATACGAAAAAGAACTACCTCCATGCGATTGCCACTTTCATCTTTACCAGCAAAAGCGAGGCCAGCTTCTTCAAGTCGAAGAACCATATCAGGATTTACCTAGGCAAGATTAAGATGAAATTTTCAACATAAGCCCTATTATTTTGTAATGAAGATAAAACATAGTATATCATGAACATAATTTATTTAAATGTTTAGTTAGCTACAGAAAAAGGGAGTTTTTCATGCACCTCATATCGGTGTCGATGTCTCTCATCAATATAGCTCTGGTTGCCATATCTGACATAAAATATTCGTTCCAATTAGTTCCAACTAAAAATATAGTTCTCGAAATTGAAAGTTGATTATCAGAACTGCTTACGCAAATACCCATTGTATTTTTATGAAATTTTGGGTCCAATTAGTATTTCAATTGACTGAATATAACCTTAGACAACATGTTCTGTCACGTTTCGAGGTCACATTGTCTACTACTAGAAGAACCCTCTTGGCAAGGGGGCTAAAATTACGACGACTCACAGCTTGGCAGATTTACTCGAGGCACCCTGAAAGTATGTCCTCCTTGATCCAAGTCGCATGGTGCCTCCCATATGGGTTTTTGAACCCTGCTTAAAATCAAATATGTTATTTTGGCCAAGTAATCTACATAGACAATTTATTTATGAATAAGAAAGAACCTCTGGCATGAAAATAACACAAGGATTCTGAGTGTTGGGATCAAATTCTGTGCTGTTTGCATCGTGTAGTCCAAGGACAGATCGTGCAAACTCAATAACAGCAATTTGCATTCCGAGACATATACCAAGATACGGGATCTTTTTTTCCCGGGCATATTTTGCAGCAAGAATTTTACCCTCTACTCCTCTGTCACCAAAACCTCCAGGAACTAGTATGCCATCTGCACCCTATAAGGCAAGAAGTTTTGTCAAAATAATGAAAGAAATCAATAGTATGCACACACACACACACACAATAAATTGAGTAAATTTAACTGACCCTCAATAACTTCCAAGCACTTTTATAAGCATTGAGATTCTGCAAGTAGACATGCATGTGTCAAGCACGCTGATTTAATGTCAATTCAGCCCCTGTCAAATGCATACTGTTCAATTTACTCTCCCCTAGTGATTTAAAAAAGAGCACTTTACAGAGGTGGGTAAATTGAACATTATGAATATCACAGGGGGCAAATTGCCATTAACTCAATATATATACAGGGTTCAAACATATATTTATAGCAAGAAATTAACCTCTTCTCTGGTTGCATCTTCAAGATCACTAGCAGGTACCCAATCTACACATAACTTCCTGTGACAGGCAACAGAAGCATGCAAAAGAGCCTGCAAACAGTTATTAACATACATATTAGTGAATCCTCGCGGAAGCATTTGATACCTCCAGTTATCATGTGAATGTGATTAGAAATGACATAACATCAAAAGAGACAAGACAACGTGAACCACATCAAACTGTGCAAACATATGTAAATATGTTATTAAAGCTTCGTAGCTTCGTTTATTTTCTAGAACATTTGTGAAATGGTTTTCAAAAACAGTTTCCTGCTACTTGATATTGAAATTCCCATTAAACATTTGTCTTGGCCCAATAACAAGAACAAGATAAAATGAGCCCACCTTAAGCACGGAGAGATAAGAATCTGCGACTCCAGTGTACTTTCCAACCATAGCAATTCTAACCTGTGAAAGAAAAAACAGCACAAAATTCAGAAATGAGGCAACACGAGAGAAGTTTTATCTCAAATTTGAAAAATTTGACAAGTACCTACAGGTTCATGCAACAGATCACAGAGATCTACCCTGGCTGTCCATTCCTCCAAAGCAGGTTCCTTAGTGTCACTGTATGTTACATTTGATATAATCCATTATGTTGCAAGAAACTATGCCAACAACATTTCTAATCCTAAATGGAATAAAATGGAAAAGCGCAATGTTTGCTTGACGAACCAAATGAGATTCAGGACCTTCAGAATTGCCTCATGAGCCTTCTGGTCCTGATGAAATTTTTGAAGAAGGAACATGTTTAATTTATAAGTCCAATTCAACCTTAGAACAGTAACAAACTGAAAATGGATGAATACTTACTCGCAAAAGCAAAGGTACACGCCATATGTTAGAAACATCATAAAGCGTGATGATGTTCTCAATCTGGAAGTAAGAAAAAATTTATTAACTTGATACCCATTATACTTGATCAACATGTATATGCATAAGTATACAAGATAATATAATGTTCGCAAAGATAGTACCGGAACGTGGCAAAAAAGGGAAAGCTTTTTTTTGGCATTTCCATCAAGTTCCTGCGGATGAACTAAACTTCAGCAGAATACATAACCTATGGCATAAAACATATGACTGCATAGTGCAGCAATTTTTGGGAGAGAGAGAGAGAGAGACCGTTGTGCTGCGGCATGCTAAAATATTTGCAGCTAGACCCAAGCTTCTAAGTTCCTTAACACTGCGTTGAGTCGGCTTTGTTTTCTGCAAATATAAAAACCAATATCTTACTCGTGTTCCACAACTAAACTATATACTAATGCAAAAGATATTTCCGAAAAAATCTCACCTGCTCCCCAACAACAGTCAGAACAGGCACCAAACTGACATGTATCAAACAAAAATTTCCAGCCCCTGAGAAGGTCAGGTGATCAATTAATGAAACAAGGAGATTATTTTTAAAATTTCAACTTTTGAGGAACAACACCATTAGGTTTCTCTTCTATGAACATATGTTACAAGAAAGATCGCGAAAAATATGCTTACCTACACGATATGAAAATTGACCAAGAGCCTCAATAAAGGGAATTGATTCAATATCTCCTGCAACATGAAAGAAAGTCAAAACAACCTATTATATGATAATACTAATGCTACTATATGTCATACTGTTTGCTTACCAATAGTGCCACCCAATTCTATTACACAAACATCAGCTGGACCCTCTTTCCCGTCCACCGGTATAGAAGCTACGCGTTCGATCCATTCTTGAATGGCATCAGTTATGTGAGGTACAACCTGAACAAGGGAACTAGCATGTTAAATTATTATCCAAGAAGTGTGGTGGTATAACAAACAAGTTGGGAGTGACCAAAATGAACACACCTGAACTGTCTGTCCCAGATAATCTCCTTTTCTCTCCTTGTCAATAACAGACTAAAACCCAGGAGCACTATATCAGGTCTAAATTTGGCCAAGTTGTAAATAAGACCTTACACACTCATTAAAAAATATGGCCCTTATTTGATGTATTTTCATCCATTTTCGGTGAAAATCATTTTAGTTGGGAGTTTTGAAGATTCTTTGGAAAGTTGTTCGAAATAATTGAAAATAGACTTGGATGTATGCTGGTTGGAATATTTTGTATGTAAGATAATATTAATTAAATGAATAGTTGGGTTGAAAATTGTGATTTATGGATTGGATATATTTTGGATGTTGGTGTTTGAGTGGAGTAGTTAGTTGGTAGATGTACTGTCATTTCGTTTCAAATTAAAGTAATTAATATTATACTCCTATTATGCAATAATTTAATAAATGATTAACAATATAATATTTGTAATGAAATGATTATAAAATAATAGTATTATAGTAAATAAATAGGGCATGTTTGCTCGATATCTCCGAAAAAAAATCATATTTAAGAAACCGAAACAAACACTATTTTCTTAAACCACTCTCCAAAATTCCAAACACACAATATGTGGATGCGACGTGATGTGATATCAGTTTGTCTTCTTTTCAGATTGGGCCATATTTTCAATCTTTTGGGCTGAATGAAAAGTGATCCAAACATCTGGTTGTTGGGTGACAATTTGAAATGCAAGAATGAAAAGTGATCCAAACAGGCCCCATATCTTAAAGAATATTCATATTATATGATTACCTGGTAAATCTTTCCTGTAGTTATATTATTATCTCGCGTCAATTTTATATCCAGAAAGCGCTCATAGTTTCCAAGGTCCAGATCCACCTTCAGAAAGAAATTCAAATCTCTTCTTCACTTAGCATGCGGTGCATGAAATTGAACTCTTCTCCAATGATGAAGAAGAGATTATCAATGAAAACTCAATACGCCAGCTAAAGTGGAGCAAACAACAGAAAAATTGAGACTGTTTCATGTAAAGGAAGAATTCTAACCTCTCCACCATCATCTAGCACATGTACTTCTCCATGCTCGAAAGGCGACATTGTTCCAGCATCATGATTCAAGTAAGGATCTGATTTGAAAGCAGAGAATGAGTAAGGGAAGCGGAAATATACAGAAATCACGGAAAATATTTGATTTTATTTTATGTTTTGAGAGTTAGACAAAGTACAGGGGAGATCATCTTTTATATGTTTATGTTTTATTTTGTGAAAATATTTTAATGCAACTTGGTGTATTTTGCAATGATTTGTTTTGACTTTAAAATGCTAATTTTTATATCTTGTAATTCTTTTATGCGTGGAGAATACATTTTATATTATTTCTAACAACTGATCGAGAGAGGAAAACGATACGCGATACGATACACGGTTTAATAACCATGGTCAAGTGATATTGCTGCCATGATTAGAAAGGTAGAAAATAAGGCGAAGGAGGCGAGGGACCCTCGCCGAGGGTGGTGTAAAAACTGAAAAGACGGGAGAGACGTCCAAGCATTAGCATTATTATGCATATACAAATGTAAATACCAATCTTGATGGAAGTCACACGAAGCCCGCAGGCCTTAAGGATGAGACCGATACTGCTGGCGGTGATTCCTTTACCCAAGCCGCTCACCACTCCTCCCGTCACCAAAACGTACTTCATTTTCCCAATTATTTATCTATCTATCTGTGTTTGTTGTTTGGTCCCAAACTGTATTTCTTTTCACAAAAAGCAGAGCGGGAAAACAATGACGGGGAGGGAAAATACACTGAAATTGGATTTTGAAGAGAAGAAGAAGAAAGAGGAGGCAAATGAATGAATGAACGAGACATGGTGTGAAGAAAGAGGCAATGGTGGCTATATATACAGGAGGCAATGGCACAATGATGCTAATTACTACTTATTCTAATATATAAAAGTTCTTATTACTTCAAATACAAAAAAGAAAATATTAAAGTTCAAGGATTATTGGTTTATATTGTGTATATTATTTTGTTTCTTGCTAATTACATCACTTTCTTATGCAATTTATTATCACATTACAGATTTTAATAATTTGTACTATTTTTTGTACTTATATAAATGATTATGACACGTTTGTTTGTTTGATTACGTGCAATCATAAGATTTGTCAATCAGTTATCGTATCTTTAGATAAGAATAAAAACATAGAATTTGTGGAAACTTTTAAATTATTACCCTAATTTAGTTAAAAAGCATGAAATGTATATGTTATGGAAAATCCACAGGAAACTTCACTTTGTTAAGTTTATTGCACCATAACCCCTTCTCGTTTTATAAAATCTGCACAATATTCCCCTTTTATTTTTAAATTTTGTAATTTTCTAATAATTATTAAATTTATATAATACGGAGTATAATGATATTATTTAATAAATATATAAATAAAAAATTATATTATAAAGTATTATATAAACATTTTATTAATAGTGTATAAAAATTAAATTATTAGCACAAATATAGATGAGATTTTTCTTTTATATTTTATGTTATGGAAAATCTAAAGGAAACTTACATGAGTTAAGTTTGTTGCACCAGAACCCCTTTTGGTTTTATAAACTCCGCACGAAATTCCCCTTTTATTTTAAAAATTTTAAATTTATAGAATATAATGATATTATTTATTAAATATATCAATAAAACTTTTAATATTATAAAATATTATATAAACATTTCATTAATTTATTAATAAATTATAACAAATATACTATTAGTACAAATATAGATAAGGTTTTCTTTTATATTTTACGTTATGAAAAATCTACATGAAACTTCCCTGTGTTAAGTTCATTGCACAGAACCCTTCTAGTTTTATAAACTCCGCATGGATCTCCCCTTTTATTTTTAACTTTTTTAATATTTTAATAATTTTTAAATTCATAGAATATAGTGATATTATTTAATTAAATATTTTAATAAAACTTTTAATATTATAAAGTATTGTATAAACATTTTATTAATTTATTAATAAAGTATAAAAATTAAAATATTAGTACAATATATATAAGATTTTATTTTTATATTTTATGGTGATGGTAACATCAGCTTTTAGCTTTTTTAAGTAAAAGTTGTGGATTTTATTGGTGAAATATATTATTATATCAAACTCCATTACAATATCCAATTTCTGAGCTTTTGAAAACTGTGGATGTTTTTGATTATCTTCTGTTCGGGCATATTGGCTTTTCCGTTTATGATATTTTTGAAAGAGAAGCCCAGGAATTATTTTGGTGACCCTCAAATGTTAAAATGTATACCAGAAAACAAAAACAACAACAAAAAGAAAATTGGCTTTACCACAGAGTGAATATTCAGCTTGCTCACTGCATTTCTTAGCTCCTCCTGCACATTAAAGTTTCAATAGTTACAATACGGAATTTGCCAATAGATGTGGTCAGAAATTCATTGTGAAAACTTCACAACTTATTAGGTGGGTTATTTACCTTATCAATGTCTATTTTGTATGTGGTGACATTAGGATATTTCTCACTAAGCTGCCCAATTCTGGGGGATACTTCCTGCAAAAGATTCAAAGAAAAAGGAATTTCCAGTCAATTAAAATGAGTTAATCACAATTTAGCCCCTGTAATTTGTATAATGTTCAATTTACCTACCTGTGATTTGAAAAAGAGCACTTTATCCCCTCACACCGCCTCCCTGAAATTTTAAACTTAAAAAAAATACAAATTGACTAAACTACCCCTCTTATATGTGGCATTTTACTCAGTGGTAGGATAAATGCGGCACTTTACCCCCTGTATTATGATAAATGTGACATTTTACCTCCATGTGTTATGATAAATGTGGCAATTTACCCTCTACGTTACAAGAACACTTTTCATGTCCACTCAATTTTGGCGAGTGGGATACACTCTCCGACTAAAGGAGGAAAATTGCTTCTTTAAATTCTTTGCAGGAGGTAAAGTGTTCTTTTTCAAATGCATTTCACAGGATAAATTGGCATTAGCTCCAATTAAAATAGATGCCTCAAAATTTGATAAATAACTACATTGAAGGCAAGAAAATTTAGAAACTATAATCACTGCGTGAATTTCAAAGTAAACGAAATCATCCAATATCACAAGCAGGAAATCATTGGCGACTAAAATAAAAATATCCTCAATCCCAACTCCCAAAAACAATCACAAATTGAGATTGATTTCAACCAACTAGAAAATATAAGTTTTAACATTTAACTATAGATCAACGAAGATTATGTACAGCAAAAGTGTTATTTTCTTAATAGTTTGGAGAGAGATAGTGACCTGATGAGGGTGGAGAGGAAAAGCTCCTGGAACAATTTAGGAGGGCATATTGAAAATTTGTAGCGAGAGAAGGGGCAATTTCGGAAATGATAAGTGACTCGTCAGCGGTGGCTGTGGAACTTAGAATGAGATTCTCAGTTATTGAAGACGATCGAGTGCACTCACTTATCAACTTCTAGGGGATACTGTCATGTTTTTCCAATAATAGGGAGAAAAGTGTGAAAATAAAATTTTTCTCGGGGGTGACGTGCAAGATTTCCTTTTTTTAATTATTACGGTGTGTTTGCAATCTCAAGCAAATAAGTTGAAGTTGGAGTTTGTAACTTAAGTATAAGGAGAAACACATCAAGAGAAACTTACATCTTAGGACCTTAATAGCTTATTTTGAGAGAAACTAAAGTTGAAGCAAATTTCTCAAACATCAAATCGTTAAGTTCGAGGTAAGAAAAAATCATAAGTTGTTTACAGAAGAGTTTGCAAACACACTGTGTAACTTGAAACCTGAGCATCTTCAGCAGTCGGCATAAAAAAAAGCATCAAATCACTCTTTAATGCCTGCTACAGTGTTTTGATACCTGCATAAAAGTTTTTCCTCCAGCAATAAGCATTAAAATTGGAGCATCATTTCAAATTAATTTTAAATTTAATTTATTAAAATTAAGTTAACTTCAAATTAAGTTAAAAGTAAAGAAAATTAAATTAAAAATAATTAAGTTAAAAAATGTTAAGGATTTTTACCGATAAGATTTTATATTCACGTGTTAGTATGTAATTCAACATTGAGATATTTGATAAAAACTATTACCGATAATATTTGATGTCCACGTGTCAGTTTGTGATTCGACATTGAGATATTTGATAAGAATTTTTATCGATAAGATTCTATATCCATGTGTCAATTTGTGATTCGACATTAAGATATTAGATGAGGATTTTTATCCATGAAGTACATTGATCTCATCTTCACACTACTATTTAAGAGAGCTTTGTGGCATAAGATTTTCATAACTATATCAACTTCTTTACATCATAATACCCATTCATATTTTCACCATGCCTTTGAATCCTTATGAGTTAATGAGTTACATAACCGACTCAGATTCTGATGATGAGTTTGAAATGCTCGTAAGAGAAACTGAAATTGAAGAAGCAGAATCACAAAGACCTCATCGTGGTTCGACCATAGGCCGAGTCGTCGTCAAGCGTGATAGAGCCGAAGCTTATACCAGGTTTTATCGAAATTATTTCTGTGATAATCCTATTTATCATGCAGGTTTTTTTAGGAGAAGATTTTGTATGCATAAGCCCCTTTTTTGCCGTATTATATCTGGGGTCGAATCATATGATCCCTACTTCGTTCAAAAAAGAAATGCAGCAGGCGTCCTCGGTAGATCATCTCTTCAAAAGGTAATTGCAGCATTTAGAATACTGGCATATGGAGCTTCAGCCGACTCTCAAGATGACAACTTATGCATAGCCGAAAGCATTGCAATTGAGAGCTTACGTCATTTCGTCAAAGCAATTATTGGCTTCTTTGGCGAGAATTACTTAAGAACACCAAATCAAGATGACTTGACATGATTGCTCCAAGTCAACGAACGACGTGGATTCCCAGGAATGCTCGGAAGCATCGACTGTATGCATTGGGAGTGGAAAAATTGTCCAACGGCATGGCAAGGTATGTACACTGGCCATTATGATGCAGCAACGATCGTATTAGAGGCGGTTGCTTCTCAAGATCTTTGGATTTGGCATGCTTTTTTCGGAATGCCAGGGTCACTTAATGATATAAATGTTTTAGAAAGATCTCCAGTATTCTCAGCATTAGCCAATGGTCGTGCTCCTCCAGTCAATTTCACAGTCAATGGAAATAATTATTCTATGGGCTATTATCTAGCAGATGGCATATATCCATCTTGGGCTACTTTCATGAAGACAACACTGACACCACAAGGCAGAAAAGCACAACGTTTTGCACAGGCACAAGGAGCTGCTAGAAAAGATGTGGAACGAGCATTTGGAGTGCTTCAAGCTCGTTTTAATATAGTGCGTGGAGGAGCCAGATTTTGGGATGAAGAAACCTTAGCTGATATAATGAAAACATGCATTATAATGCATAATATGATCATTGAAGATGAAGATGGGCTAGGTCCTACTGACTTTTTCCAAGGGACTGAAAATATTATCCCGTCACATGAGCATACGAATGAGTTTGTTGAGTTTATTCAAACTCATCACAATATTCGAGACCGTGCAACTCATTCCCAACTCAAACGCGATCTTGTTGAGCATATTTGGAATTTGTATGGTGAAGCTAATAATTCTTAGTTGTAGTCAAATTTGTATGGTAAAGCTAACTATTATTAGTTATTAAGCAATGGTACTTTAGTATTTCCTAATTTATAAGTTATTATGTAACCTTTTCACTATATCAATGAATTACTATGTTTCTTTTATCAATGTAGATTCATTGATCTTATAAATATAGTAAAGCCAAATGAAATTACATTAATAAAGTTGAATGAAATTACATTGTTAAATAGATAGACAATTATAGTAAACTCAAAGTACAATGCATAATAGTTAAATAATACTAGTACAACTCTAACTCACAACCTTAGTCATATATGACCTTTTTTTTTCGTAAGATCTCATTTTTCATTTCTTGCCAATAGTTTGTCATAACTGGATCCATCCCGCTAGTATCTTTGCTCATAATTTCCATCTCATTAGTTTGTGCATGCAATGCTAATATTTTCTCACGTTGATCCAATCTTTCTTGATCCATTTTCCACTTCCTTTCCCAACGCTTGTCCATAATTGATTTTGTAGACGAGTTTCCACCTTCAATGTTTGATTTTTGCTTTTTCTTTTGTTCTTTCGACGCTTTTCTACCCAAATGTCAATTTTGATTAGGAGAAGGTTCACTAAGATCATCCAATGAGACCGGATCATTGTCAAAATTGGCAAAAGACTCATCTACTTGCTTCTTTGGTTTGATTGAATCTTGCCATTTTCTCTCATTTTCAAGAATTTCATAGCAATGTTCTAGTTGGAATTTTTTTTCTCGATGGAAGCATATAATTCCCTTGCTTCTTTCAACGGTAAATAAAACATGTTGAATTAAATAAATGATATAAGTTCTAAATAACTAGTGAAAGCACAAATATTTACCCTATCATGACTTGTTTGGCCGGATTGATGTCTATTATCGATTTGTTTTACAATGCCGACAAATCTTGCTCATTGTTTGTTAATTTCAACCAACGATGTTTTATGCTCTGTTCGGTTTGTTCCTTTTCACCACCAATTATAATAACTTCATCGTAAATCCTCTTCCAAAATCTTGAAGCACTTTGTTCGTTTCCTTGAATTGGATTTTTACTTGTATTGAGCGATGCCGAGGCGATATAAATATCCTTAGCGGGAGAAATTTTTTTCGTCCTTTTTGTTTTGCGCGGAACATCTACAACTGGGCTTTGAATAGGCGTAGAATTGTCGCCTACATGCCGATTTTCGTCGAACTATGGCTCACCATTAAGAAGACTAGTGAACGTGCCCTACATATTATAATCCATCTACCAAAAAAATGAACATGATCAATAAATATAAGTATCAAATTAAACTGAAAAATAATATTATAACTAAATAACAAAAATGCACAGCAAGTCAAAACCAATTATTGTTAATATAAATCAAGCCCAATTCTTATAAAAAGCCCAAACCACACTTAAGATAACCTAAACATATTTAAATATAATTAAACCTATATACACACACAACACACACACAATCTACGACCAAATTCAGTGGCTCATCTCTCTCTCTTTCTTCCTCACGTTCGTTTCCTGCCTCTCCACAGAAAAGAAATTGAAGCAAAAAATTGAAGATCAAGCTGTTGAGAAAGAAGTAATATTTCACAAAGAACACAACACCAAATCTTTCTCCCTTGATTGAACCAAGATGAAAATGCGACAAACTTATCAACAAAGCGACCAACCAATATGCAACGAAAAGTAAATAATCAACACAAAGATTTTTACGTGGAAAACCTCTTCAAATCGAAGAGGGAAAACCACGGGAGCCCCAAAGTATTTCACTATCACCAATCATAAATACAAGTGTTCAATACAGCCCCAAATAGGTACAAAACCTTCACCCAACACTTACACAAGAGATAGAAATACAAGGAACAAAAATAGATAAAGCTCACACTTTACACCAACTTCCAATGGCTGCCGATTCACCTTCAGGCACCAAAATGACGATCCAAACTGTCAAACGAAAGAACTAGATGTGTAGAACTTTCAGTTAAAATTTGACGATGATCCAACGGTGGATAAAGTTGGAAAGGCCAAAAAATCGAAGCAGCAGTGAGTGTAGCCGAAAAAGTTTCCTCTCTTTTCTCTCTTGTATGTATTGTAGAAAATGTGCTGAAAAGTTACTTGCAAATAACCCTAACATAACCTTAAATATGTGGGCCAAGTAATGGGCTAAGTGAATACAAAATGGACTACCAAAAGATTGGGCATTTATCCACATAGGAAGGGACCCAAAACCCAACAAATCTCCCCCTCCCGACTATGTGGATGAGTGCGCCATACCGGCAATCTCACAACAAGTGTCAAACTTTCCCTTAGGAAGTGCTTTAGTCAACATATCAGCCCCATTATCATCCGTGTGAACTTTTTCAAGTTCTACCAATCTATCATTCAAAACATCTCGTATCCAATGATACCTCACATCAATATGTTTTGATCTAGAATGAAAAGTCGAATTCTTGCCAAGATGGATAGCACTGTGGCTATCACAAAATAATACATACCTCTCTTGCTCGAAGCCAAATTTTTGCAAGTATCTCCTCATCCATAGCAACTCCTTACATGCTTCGGTAATGGCAATGAATTTAGACTCGGTAGTAGACAAAGCAACACACTTTTGCAATCTGGATTACCAAGAAACTGCTCCCCCCTGCAAAGGAAACTAAATAACCCGAAGTAGACTTTCGAGAATCAATATCACCCGCCATGTCAGAATCGGTATACCCGAAACACAGTCTCAAATCTGAACTTCCCCGGAGATATCTCATAATCCACTTAACAGCTTCCCAGTGTTCCTTTCCCGGATTCGAAAGTAACCGACTTACAGTACCAACTGCATGTGCTATATCCGGCCGTGTGCAAACCATAGCATACATCAAACTACCAACCGCGGATGCATATGGAATCTTTTGCATGTATGCTTTCTCCTCATCCGTACTAGGACTTTTCTTCATACTTAATTTAAAATGTAAAGCAAGCAGAGCACTTACAACTTTAGCATTTCCCATATTGAATCTCTGAAGCACTTTTTCTATGTATCTCTCTTGAGATAACCATAACTTCTTGGCTTTTCTATCACGTGTGATTCTAACACCAAGAATTTATTTTGCGGGCCCCAAATCCTTCATAGAAAATGCCTTACTCAAGGCCAAACTTCAATTTATTAATCCTGGAAACATTAGAGCCAACAATAATCATATCATCAACATAGAGCAACAAAATGACAAAGTCATAATCAGAAAACTTTTGCACAAAAACACAGTGATCAGAATCAGTCTTCTTATAACCCTGTTTGTCCATAACATAGTCAAACTTCTTGTACCACTGTCTCGGTGCTTGCTTCAACCCGTACAGACTTTTCTTTAGCTTGCACACACAATTTTCTTTCCCTTTGACCATGAAATCCTCGGGTTGTTCCATGCAGATTTCTTCTTCAAGGTCACCATGAAGAAATGCAGTCTTCAAATCCATTTGCTCAATCTCCAAATTCAAACTAGCAGCTAGAACCAAAACAATCCGAATAGAAGACATTTTCACAACTGGAGAAAATGTTTCATCAAAGTCAATCCCCTTTTTCTGATTGAAACCTTTGACAACTAATCTAGCTTTGTACCGTGGAAGAGCATTTTCTTCTTGTTTCACACGATAAACTCATTTATTTTTCAAAGCTTTCTTGCCCTTAGGTAATGTCGTCAACTCAAAAGTAGCATTATCATGCAATGATTTCATTTCCTCTTTCATAGCACTTAACCACTTTTCTTTATCCTCACTCTCCATAGCCTCTTCAAAACAATTAGGCACTCCCACGTCAGTCAGAAAAACATATTCATCAGTAGGATACCTTCTTGAAGGTTGTCTTTCTCTACTTGATCTACAGAGTGGAACTTGAGCTACTTCAGGCACATTTTAATGGTTATCTACATTGCCATCATCATGAGTATCAATTTATTCATCAACTTGTTGATCATCTGGTACACGACTCAAAGGAACTGGTTTTGGGCTAATGAGTTCATCATTCTCTTGAGGAACTTGACAATTGGCATTCTCAATGTCTTCAATGGTTTGACCCTCCATAAATATCACATCTCTGCTTCTAACAAGCTTCTTTTCAACAGGATCATAGAATCTGTAACCAAACTCATCATTCCCGTAACCAATGAAGATGCACTGTCTTGTCTTAGCATCCAAATTCGATCTTTCATCTTTTGGAACATGCACAAAAGCTTTGCAACCAAAGACCCGCAAATGATCATATGAGGCAGTTTTGCCAAACCAAACACTGTTGGGAACATCACTACTCAGGGAAATAGTAGGTAACAAATTGATAACATGTACCACCGTATTCAAAGCTTCACCCCAGAAGGATCTCGACAACTTTGCTTCTGAAAGCAAACATCTAACTCTCTCAACTAGAGTTCTATTCATCCTTTCTGCCAAGCCATTCAACTGAGGAGTCTTTGGAGGTGTCTTTTGATGCCGAATACCCTGTGATCTGCAATACGCATCAAAAGGACCAATATACTCTCCACCATTGTCACTGCGGATACACTTGAGCTTCTTCCCGGTCTGTCTCTCAGCTGAAGCTTGAAATTGCTTGAATGCATCAAGCACTTGGTCTTTCATCTTCAAAAGATAGACCCATACCTTTCTTGAATGATTATCAATAAATGTCGCAAAGTAACGTGCTCCACCAAATGATTTTTCCTTCAAAGGACCACAAATATCTGAATGCACTAGCTCCAACAAATCCGGTTTCCTTGAAGGAGGGTGACTTTGGAATGAGAGTCTTCTCTGCTTTCCAGCCAAACAATGAGCACAATTGCTCAACTTTGCCCTTTTGAACCCACAAAGGAGATTTTTCTTTACCAAGCAACCAAGCCCCTTTTCACTCATATGGCTAAGTCTTCGATGCCACAACTCGGTAATTTTATCATTGATAACGCCGTGAAAACGTCGTTATTACCTATCTCATTAAGCCCAAAACATCTTGTTTTGATCCGAGTTTCTGTATGTCTTCGCGTGTTTTCTTGTCTTTTGTGCTTTTGACCCTTTGTTCGGCCTTTGTTCTGTTTTTGTCTTTTTGTTCGTGTTTTGATCATTTTCTCCGTGGTTTGTAGGTATTGACATCTTATAGAGATTTGGAGTTGCGTATCAATGATGCGAGTAGCTCTACCAACCCCGCGAGTCAAGCTTGAGCTTCAAAAGAAATAGAACCCGAAGCAAATTGTACAAGAATATAGATAGCTGCTCACTAGAACATGCATAAATATTTCATGGATTATCCAAATGAGATGAATTTTGGATATGTCATAGATGAGTGAGTTAGCTACGCTACGGACTTTACGGATCCGGATTCGGAGTTCTGAATCAAAAGATATGATGCTTGGAAGGAAGTGCGGCAGAGCAGGAAACGTAGTGCCTGTTCCTCGCGGCCGCGAGACCCCTGCTACCAGCAAATATTTTCTGCGGAAAAGGCAGGGGGTTTTTTGTATCTTTCCCCTTTGATCCCATATGTGATTCTAAACTTATTGGGGGACTTTTTGGCCTTAGTTGCCATAGTTTTGAGGGTAACTTAGGCATGAGGAACTTGTTGTTTCTCTATGTTAGAAGGTTATTCTACAAAAAAATGCCTTTCTCTTGACGAAATTTTTCGTCATGAAAACTTTTTTTTTTCGTTTTCGTCACAAGATTCGTCGTAAAGGCCCTGTCTTAACAGGTTTCATGTGACGAAATTCAAATTTGCCACAACCTATTGTGACAAAAATTAGTCTGCCACATAAGTAGTCATGTTATGACGAATTTATTTGTCATAAGAGACCATAAAATTTGTCATAAAAATACTAATTTCGTCACAACAATAGCGTATTTTTGGGTTCCTTTTGTGACAATCAGATTCGTCACATAAAGCGTTAATGTTACAACGAAAAGTTTGTCGCATAAACATATTTTTTCAGTCACAATAAGCCACTTTCGTCACCACAACACTTTATTTTTTAGTAAATCTTGTGACAATTGATTTCGTCATATGAATTGATTATGTTATGACGAAATTTTTGTTGTATAAACTGAATATTTTCGTCCTAAAATACTAATTTTGTCACTACAATTGTTTCTTTTTAAGTACCTCTTGTGACAATTAATTTCGTCAGATATGCTTTGTTCTATTATGACGAAAGCTTTGTCACAAAGTTATTTTTCAAAATTTATGAAAATACTTTTATGACAAAAAAAAATCATCACATATAATTTAATATTTAATTTTATAAAATAATCTATTTTATCACAACAATTTGTGAATTTTGTTATACCTGTGATTTTTATACACCAAGAATTCATTACATTTGTATCAATCCAACAATTACAACCAATTAACTACATTGATTTCAAATTACTATATATACAAACCAACAAAAATAATTCAACTACACTATTATCAAAATATTCATCCAAGTCAATTAACAAAATACACATCTCTTCAATTACTTCTATCCAACCTACAATAGTTCCCTAAACTATAGAAAGGATAACTTACAACAGTTATTTAAATCCATATATTAGATATTCAAATATGCACATACATCTAGACCACGAACAACTAATGTAGTAACTTGTAGATTGTGTCTACACATTTCCTCAACAAAAACGAACATCATGACATCCTGCAAATACATATACCAAAACAACTATCAGATAATAAAATACATCGATAAAAAATACAAATATCACTATCACACTTGACAATATAATTTACACCAAGTTTATTTCCATTAGGGCAACAAATTACAATGCTTACATAGGTTAAATTTTCACCACGGTGGGAGTTTGAGTCCTTAACGAGGAAATCATGCAAAATAGGAATTAAGTTTTAATCGAACACTACATATATAAACAATTTTCCAATTGTTTTGCACTATTGGTCCTGAAATATTTCATGAAACCAAGCAAATCACATATAAACTAAAAAATTAGAAAATATCTCATGTCGAAATATCCACATGTAATCATATCCAAAATCAAACTTATACACAGATGAATACACGTATTATAAGCAGACGTGGTAGATCATTATCATAAAATGATTTTGATGGATGACCATGTGATACACAAGCAACACTAAGCACCTCAGATAAGTGATATATATCACATCCCTCAATTTCGGAAAAAAGTTTCTAAACCCTGCTGAAAAACAAATATATACAATTTGATTCAAATGTGGACAAAGAGAAGTAAAATATATAATGTAGCTTGATTCGAATCAATTAAGCAAAAGTAACCCATTCACCTAGAGAAATCCAGTGAATCCATTACTCCAAAGGTGAAAAATGTTTTCGAATAAAGAAGTAATAACATGGCAGTTAACAATTCTAATCATTGAACCCAACACTTTATCCCGTCAATACATATATAAAATTGAAGAACTTTTTAGAAGTTAAAACTCCTGCACCAATAATCAACATACCAAGGGCTAAATACCTAAAGTATCAACCATAAACTAAACCTATCAACTAAAATCAAGCAAAGAACTGATAAATCAACCACAAAAATAATAATAAGAAGGAAATATTTACCCGTGGATATATATTGTTCCATGGCAATTAAACTGCTGCTGGTATTGCTATTCCCTTCCCTCCGATCGATAGGCATGCATATGCTGGGCTCCAAGTAAGTGCAGCTAACTTCTCCACATATATATCATTGATTGTTGTTATTCTCTGTAATGAAACATATATTAAGACGGATAATTCATCCATCTTTTGAGTGGCAGCGGAGGAGAAGTGCTGACAAAACAACAAATGAAGGAGTCTAATATCAATTTATGATTCATTATATATATTATGAATTAGGAAATTAAAGAGAATCCAATCCATACAATCTTAATTTAGCAAGAGTGGTGGAACTGGAAATTAACTAATTCATTAATGAATCAATTCAAAGAGAGAGAAACAATTAGTACTTTTAGCATCATCTGCATCATTTTGTTCTTTGCTCAAGAGCTTCGAAAATCACCAAATGCAACATATATAAAACACCACCTCCTGTCATATCAAATTCCAAAATCACCAAATAATCCTTGTTGAGGAATTAATTACCACAATACATCAATATATATAAAATTGAAGAACTTTTTAGAAGTTAAAACTCCTGCACCAATTATCAACATACCAAGGGCTAAATACCTAAAGTATCAACCATAAACTAAACCTATCAACTAAAATCAAGTAAAGAACTGATAAATCAACCACAAAAATAATAATAAGAGGAAATATTTACCCTTAGAGACTGTTATTAAGTAGGGGCAGACCGGGTCGCGCGAGTTCGGGCAGGAACAGGGGCGGGATGGGTCGGGCCGCGCGAGTTCTGCCAGATGCACGGGTGGGTCACGCGGGTTTGGGCGACTGGGGCAGGCGACTCGCTCAGCTCGAGTAGTGGTGGAGTCGGGCGGGCGTGGGTTGGGTCGTGATGGGATCGAGGTTTGGGTGTGAAGTATGGCTGCAAGATTCAGTGATGGTTGTGCGACGCGGTGGTGTTTAGGGTTTAGGGTGGGAGAGTGAGGAAGAGCAGCAGGTGGGGGGGGGGGGGGGAGAGTGAGAAAGGAAGAGTGGCTGCTTTGAGAGAAAGAAAGAATGAATGAAATTAGGGCTTTATGCCCTAATAAAGACGTCAGTTGAAAAAAAAAATTTTTGTTTTAAATAATTAATTATTATTAACACTTTTGAAACTAACTAATCAACTTATTGCATAAAATTGATGAAATTAAAACATAATTAATGCTATAAAAATGGTTAAATGGAATGAAAATATGGGTTAAATCAATCAAATAAAATTGATGAAAATGAGTTAAATCAATAAAAATAATGAGAGTCGATCGTGAATTGACCAATGTCAATATTGTTGACATTATGGTTATGTACATTGAGATTATTCGAAATCAAATCGATACTTGGTTCGAAATTAATTAATTAGTAGCTAATTCAAAATTATTGACTAAATGGTTATGTACATTGAGGCTATTCGTAATCAGATCGATCGATTATCGATTTATAACGTTAATTGACAAATTTTGTTGACCTTAAGGTTATGTACATTGAGGTTATTCGAAACCAATTGGATACTTAGCTCAAAATTAATTAGTCATTAATTCAAAATTATTGACTATATGGTTATGTACATTGAGGTTGTTCGCAATTAGATCAATTGATTCTCAATTTGTAATGTTATTTGATCAATTGTTGACCTCATGGTTATGTATACTGAGGTTATGCGAAATCAAATTGATATTTAACTCGAAATTAATTAGTCGCTAGTTTAAAATAGTTGACTATATGGTTATGTACATTGAGTTTATTTGCTATCAGATTGATCGATTCTCGAGTTGTAACATTAATTGATCAATTGTTGACCTTAATGTTATGTACATTGAGGTTATTCTCTTATTGAATTGAATGTTATTTTCATTGAGATTATTCGAAATTAAATTGATACTTGACTTGGAAATAATTAGTCACAAATTCAAAATTATTGATTATATGGTTATGTACATTGATATTATTCGCAATCAGATCGACCGATTTTCGATTTGTGACTTTAATTGACCAGTTGTTAACCTTAGAGTTAATTATGTATATTAAGGTTATTCAAAATAAAATCGATACTTGTCTTGGAATTAATTAGCTTTTGATGAAGTAATATTATTGCCACGGGTTAAAAAAAATTTACGGAAAAACTATTGTTGTGACTAATACAAAAAGTCGTCACGTAAAGGCAAAGTTATATGACGAAACAACATTTTTGTCATATGAGCCATCTTATTTTTGTGACGAATATAAAATTTCGTCACATGAAATATGTTCTTATATAACGAATGTTCTTTTTGTCATATGAGCCACACAATTTTTATGACAAAAAAAATTTCATCACATGAAATTTGTTATTATATGACGAAATCACATTTCGTCATAAAAGCCATAATATTCTTGTGACGAATGTAATACTTAGTCTCATGAAATTTGTTACTATATGACGAAAATATTTTTGTCATATGTGACATCTTGTTATATGACCAAAATAGAAAATCGTCACATGAAATTTGCACATATGTGACGAATTATTTTTCGTCATATGAGACTTACCATCTTGCGACGAACATGGAAACTTGTCGCATCAAGTTGGTGTTCACGCGACAAAAATTATTTCGCCATATCAACATAGGTTTCATGTGACGCAAGTTGCATTCGTCACAGGACAGAAGTTTGTTGTGACAATTTTCTTTTACGTAATAACAATTTGTCACAAAAAAACCCTTCTTTTGTAGTGTTAGGAGTGAAATCTACTAGAACATACATACTTCACTTTACATCTTGCCTCCTTTGAAGAAAAGAGAAGGGTTTGCACTTTGGAAAGAAGAACAAACACTTGGACTCCGCATTGAAGATAAAAATACTTGAGGGAGAAGTTGTTGAAGATCTCAACCACCTAAGCTTACTCTAGCTTTCTTACTTTGTTTATTTATATTTATGGCTTTCATTAATGTAATGAATGATATATTTATTGTTATGAGTAGCTAATCTCCTTTATTCTAAGGTTTTATTGATCCTATGTTTGGTTCTTGATTCTTGATTAAATGATGAGTTAATGGTTGTTGCTATGCTTACATGTGTTTGTTAATCTAGTTTGAGCTTTTGTCAACTTATGGATTAGCTAACCATAGGATGAAATGAATTGATCTTTAATTGCTAGGCATAGTGGATTAAAGATTAGATTGTAAAACTAAATTGTGATTTGATTTTAGGATAGGAATATACCTAGGTCATTTCATGTTCTAATAAGGTTTGGAACTAATACATCACTTAGGCTTAATCCTTTTAGACATAAATTGGATTAGTCTACTTTGGTAGGTTCGTACGCTATTCGGAAGATACGTATGAATATTTTTATGAAATCTTGAGCAACAAACATAAGTGTGGTTGTAAATTGTTGAGTCGTTTATCTTGAATCGAACTAGGTGACGTAAAATCATAGAAGTCTTTACATATTGTTAAGTCAAGTGTTAGTTTCCTTAGTCGCCTTAATTTATTTGTAATATCAAAACCGCCACCACTTCACCATACTCAACTTACAAATCTAAGTCGAAATAACAAGACGTTAGTTGGTAATTGATTGAACAATTCCTTGTGGGTTCTACACTCCTTATCACTTTATTACTTGTAACGACCGTATACTTGCGTGTTTGCGTACTAGTATTTGGAACGCAACAAGTTTTTGGCGCCGTTGCCGGGGAATTGTAACGATTGTTTGCCAATTTTTATTCTTGTATATCTTAGCTTGGATTTGTTATTTACATTGTGATCTTTGTCTTCCTAGGTACGATGGCCTACAATGATTGCTATCCAAGGTCAACCGAGGAACGATCACTTTGTTATTGTATGCATTGCATGGGGGAGATCACAATCGCCGGTTGCCCAATGAGTCCAACTCATTTTCAATATGAGAATTCATACATGGGTAATCATTATGAGCCGAGTCCCACTTACAATGGCTACAATATCAAATGGGGAAATAACCCGTATTATCCAAGGAACAATGATTGGGGAGGTGGACCACACCCGGATATGATGATGACTACCCCATTCATCCAACCGAACTATCATGAATATTCTCAACTTCCGGTAGTGGCACAATCATCTTTGGAAGAAGCATTCACTAAGTTCATGGAGCACACCACCAAATACATGGTTACCAACGATTCTAAGTTGGAAGATGTTTCCAAACAGTTGGGAGAGGTTTCCAAACAGTTGTAAGAAGACTCGGGGGCATTAAGGAATCTTCAAACACAAATGGAGCAAATCTCGCAAGCTTTATTCATAAGACCCCCTGGAACTTTGCCGAATACAATCGAATCAGTTGCTCCTAATGAAAGTTTTAATGAGCCGAGTGAAATGTTAGAAACAAATGAGCTTCCCACTAGAGATGAAGAACAAGGTGGATCAAAAGAGCTTGCAAAGGAAGCTAAATTCATCATGGATGAAGGGTTTGATCAAAAGGTCATCAAATATTCTTATGTGAACTTGGTTATTCCCGAAGAAGACAAGTGGATCCACCCGAGCAAAGCAACATGGATAATTATGGGTAAAGATTACAAGAGATTTGAACCGGGAGATAAAAGTTTTCGATTTGATATGAGGTTCAAATCCGTCCCAAAAGACCGTACAATGGAAAAACTAAAGCGTGGGACGAATTTAAAAGCAAAGAGGTCGGGGCTTATACTTGATCCCGATGGGATCCTATTCGATTATTGGCCACCCTAAAAGAAAAGCGAAATTTCAAGTCGAGCTCACGACTATAAACAAGCGCTTCTCGGGAGGCAACCCAAGCCTATTGCTTTTCCTTTGTTGTTGTGTGTTTGTGTTTTGTCTTCTGTGTTGTTTTTGTGTTCGTTTTTGTTTTCGTTTTGCGTTTGTGTTGTAGGTAAATGAGCGCGCGTGAAAGATCGAAGATTGACAAGCACAAATAGAGCGAGGTCAAGCAAACGAACCATGAGTCGCGAATAAAAGTAAGGTGAGTAGTTGTATTTTTGATACAAAAAAAAAGGACCTCGCCGCCGCGAGCCGTGCCCAGAAATAAAAAAAAAAATTTAAACTACACTACTCAGTCACCATTTTAAACGTCTCACACGAAGTCCCTTCCCCCTCTCAAATCTCCCACTCCCTCAAATCTTCCAAACTCACACAAATCAATCTCTACCTCACTCTCAATCCCTCAATCAACCAAATCATCCCTCTTTTCCCCATTACTACACCAAATCCGAATTCAACACTATAGGGTTCGAAAATTGCAATTCTCCGGTTCCGATCAAGAGGTAAGTGTTGCTTGACTTAATTGGTATTGGTGTATTGGTGTATTGGTGTTGAATTGTTTGGAATTGAAAATTTTTGGGTTGAAGCTCTTGTAAACTTTGAAGAAAAGTAGTAATTTTGGGTGTGCACGGAAGGTGTTCGATAAATTGCTTGTGAGAGTAGTTTTGCCAACTTTGCTAGTTTTCGATTGTGGAGTTGCCGGGGTATTGGTTTATTGAGGTTGTGTAGTTACAACACAAGTTTGGGGGAATTTTGCGCATTTGAAATAAAAGGAAATAGTACGGGAAAGCAATGGAGCATGCCCTCAATGCACGAAACCACTGAAGACGGGAGCAACCACGGGATGCATACAAAAAGGGACGTTGGATTTAAATTTACGCAGTCCCGTCGGTTTAAATTGAGCTTACAATGTTTTAATTCTATTCTCGTCTTGTATTGGTTTTGTTATTAACTCTTGAGAGATATTGGTATGTTTGCTTGTTTAAATTTATAACGTTTGCTTGTTGGACTTAATTAGAGCCGTGCTACTCATTTATCGTTTTGTCTTGTTTTGTTTTGCTTGTGTTTTTGTTGTGTTCTTGTTTTTGTCGTGTCGTACCTTATTCCGTCATTCTCAATTCACACAATAGGGACATTGTGCATTTTAAGTTTGGGGGAGTAAGGTCGCGCTTGTTGCATGCTAGGTCGACCCGCCAATTTTTTTTTAAATTCTTACTATTATTTGAACATGCTCTACAAAGTTTAAGGCACATTGGCCATGGCTATGATTATATTTAAAGTGGATAACGAACTTTAGCGATAATAGGATCTAGGACTCCTTTTGTGTAACTTAGAATCCCTCCAATCCTTAGCTTAGAATCTAAATGTAAAAAGTGCATAAATGACCTAAGTTTGGGGGAGTAAACCCCTTTCGAGAATAAAAACCTTTGAACACCTAACTCTTAAAAGAAATGAGTAGAGAAGTTGCTAAAATGTACGCACTTCTAAGAGAGAAAATAAAGGCTAAGCCTTCAATTGTTAGTATTCATTGATCATTTTTGATAATTACTCTATCTCATTGTTTTAGTGCAAAAGTTATAATAGAAGAAAAGAGAGTGGTCCTAGTAGCCCACAAAAGCAAAAATTGCATTAAGCCAGCCATTAGTGCTAATATCGTATTGCAATATTCTTGTAAAGCACAAAGTGCCTTGTTTCATAGTAAATCAAAAGAAAAGCAAAGTATGGTGAGAAAAGAGTTAGAAGCTAAGATCGTCAATTAATTCAAGAATAGGGACAACACTCTTAAATTACCTATAACTTAGTGTCGTGAAGTGATTTGAGCATTAAGTTTGTAATCTACGATGAGGAGAGACTCTTTGTCGAACATTAGAGTCCAAGCAAATAGAACCGATGATTTTGACCTATCGGGACGTATTCACCTAAGATAGAATCTAGCCAAAGCCATCACACACACACATGGGGTTTGTGTAAATAATTATTTGAAAGTGTTAAGTTTTGGCATTTTGGTCTTCATCATTCTTGTTTTGTTCTTGTTTTGTTTTCTTTGCTCGAGGACGAGCAAGTGTTAAAGTTTGGGGGTGTTGATAACACCGTGAAAACGTCGTTATTACATATCTCTTTAAGCCCAAAACATCTTGTTTTGATCCGAGTTTCTGTGTGTCTTCGCGTGTTTTCTTGTATTTTGTGCTTTTGGCCCTTTGTTCGGCCTTTGTTCTGTTATTGTCTTTTTGTTCGTGTTTTGATCGTTTTCTCCGTGGTTTGTAGGTATTAACATCTTAGAGAGATTTGGAGTTGCGTATCAATGATGCGAGTCATTCTACCAACCCCGCGAGTCAAGCTTGAGCTTCAAAGAAAATAGAACCCGAAGCAAATTGTACAAGAATGTAGATAGCTGCTCACTAGAACATGAATAAATACTTCATGGATGATCCAAATAAGCTGAATTTTGGATATGTCATAGATGAGTGAGTTAGCTACGCTACGGACTTTACGGATCCGGATTCGGAGTTCGGAATCAAAAGATATGCTGCTCGGAAGGAAGTACGGCAGAGCAGGAAACCTACTGCCTGTTCCTCGCGGCTGCGAGGTTCTGTCTCGCGGCCGCGAGACCCCTGCTACCAGCAAATATTTTCTGCGGGAAAGGCAGGGTTTTTTTTGTATCTTACCTCTTTGATCCCATATGTAATTCTAAACTTATTGGGGGACTTTTTGGCCTTAGTTGCCATAGTTTTGAGGGTAACTTAGGCATGAGGAACTTGTTGTTTCTCTAGGTTACAAGGTTAGGAGTGAAATCTACTAGAACATACATACTTCACTTTACATCTTGCCTCATTTGAAGAAAAGAGAATGGTTTGCACTTTGGAAAGAAGAACAAACACTTGGACTCCCCATTGAAGATAAAAAGGCTTGAGGGAGAAGTTGTTGAAGATCTCAACCACCTAAACTTACTCTAACTTTCTTACTTTGTTTATTTACATTTATGGCTTTCATTAATGTAATGAATGATATATTTATTGTTATGAGTAGCTAATCTCCTTTATTCTAAGGTTTTATTGATCCTATGTTTGGTTCTTGATTCTTGATTAAATGATGAGTTAATGGTTGTCGCTATGCTTACATGCGTTTGTTAATCTAGTTTGAGCTTTTGTCAACTTATGGATTAGCTAACCATATGATGAAATGGATTGATCTTTAATTGCTAGGCATAGTGGATTAAAGATTAGATTGTAAAACTAAATTGTGATTTGATTTTAGGATAGGAATATACCTAGGTCATTTCATGTTCTAATAAGGTTTGGAACTAATACATCACTTAGGCTTAATCCTTTTAGACATAAATTGGATTAGTCTACTTTGGTAGGTCCGTACGCTATTCGGAAGATACGTATGAATATTTTATGAAATCTTGAACAACAAACATAAGTGTGGTTGTCAATTGTTGAATCGTTTATCTTGAATCGAACTAGGTGACGTAAAATCATAGAAGCATTTACATATTGTTAAGTCAAGTGTTAGTTTCCTTAGTCGCCTTAATTTATTTGTAATATCAAAACCGCCACCACTTCACCATACTCAACTTACAAATCTAAGTCGAAGTAACAAGACGTTAGTTGGTAATTAATTGAACAATTCCTCGTGGGTTCGACACTATCACTTTATTACTTGTAACGACCGTATACTTGCGTGTTTGCGTACTAGTATTTGGAACGCAACAATCATCCTCCATCACATTTACCATATCCTTGTAAATAGAAGCTTGCATAAAATACAAACTAGATGACTTCTTACCCCGAGCCAAGAACAACGAACCTTTAGTGAGCTTCCATTGACTTTCATGAAATGTGTTGAAATATCATTCGTCATCAAGTTTTCTGGCTGAAATCAAATTCAAACGAATATCTGGAGCATGTCTAACATCCTTAAGCATAAGGATTGAACCATTAGTTTCCAAGCAAACATCTCCCTTGCCCACAACTTGTGCTAAACCGTCATTACCCATCTTTAATACCCCAGAATCACCGGGCGTATAAGATGTAAAGAACTCTTTATGTGACGTAACATGAAGGGATGCACCACTATCAATCACCCAAGTCGCCTCATGACAAGTAATATTAACCATATTCTCATCATCATACACAATGAAAAGATCAGTAGTCGAAGTAGTGGCGACACAATCATTATTAGTGTTGTCTTTCTTTTCTTGTTTCTTTTCACCACCTTTACCTTTATTTTCTCTTTTCCATGTGTAGCAAAACTTCTTGATATGACCCTTCTAACCACAATGATGACATTCAAGATTCTTATGCTTCGACCTTGATTTGCTTCTACTCTTCTCTTTGGATTGTTGATCTCTTTGTTTGTTTTTCCCCCTATCCTCATAATACAAAATTTTCGAATGTGATGAAGAACCTTGTGACTTTCTTCTCACCTCTTCATTCAGGACTCCACCTTTCACAAGTTCCATTGTGACAACACCATCAGAAGCTGAATTAGTCAATGAAATCCGAAAGGTTTCCCATGAATCCGGAAGAGCCACAAGCAACCATAATGCCAGAACCTCATTATCAAACTTGATAGCCATACCAGATAACTGATCAACGGTACCTTGAAATTCATTCAAGTAGTCGGCCACAAAACTACCATCATTGTATTTCAAATGCATCATTTTCTTCAAAACAAACAACTTGTTATTCCCCGTTTTGGAGGCATACAATTGCTCGAGTTTTGTCCACAAACTCTTTGCATCATTCACATCACAAATGTAATTATAAACATTATCATCAACAAATTGTCGAATGAACCCACAAACTTGTTCATGCTCAAAACTCCAATCATCAGCGGATTATTCTTTCGGCTTCTCTTTAGCAAAAACTGGAAGGTGCATAGATTTAACAAACAAAAGATCTTTCATTTTAACAAACAAACTGGAAGGTGCATAGATTTAACAAACAAAAGATCTTTCATTTTGTTTTTCCAAATATGATAATTTGTGTCATTCAAACAAACCATTTTGTTCATACTCCCCTCCATTGTTCAATCAAACTAACAAGGACAATAACTAAAGCTCTGATACCAGTTTGTTGAGAAAGAAGTAATATTTCACAAAGAACACAACACCAAATCTTTCTCCCTTTATTGAACCAAGATGGAAATGCGACAAACTTATCAACAAAGCGACCAACCAATATGCAACGAAAAGTAAAAAATCAACACATAAATTTTTACGTGGAAAACCTCTTCAAATCGAAGAGGGAAAAACCACGGGAGCCCCAAAGTATTTCACTATCACCAATCACAAATACAAGTGCTCAATACAGCCCCAAATAGGTACAAAACCTTCACCCAACACTTACACAAGAGATAGAAATACAAGGAACAAAAATAGATAAAGCTCACACTTTACACCAACTTCCAATGGATGCCGATTCACCTTCAGCCACCAAAATGACGATCCGAACGGTCAAACGAAAGAACTAGATGTGTAGAACCTCCAGTTAAAATTTGACGATGAACCAACGGTGGATAAAGTCGGAAAGGCCAAAAAATCGAAGCAGCAGTGAGTGTAGCCGAAAAAGTTTCCTCTTTTCTCTCTTGTTTTGTGTTGTAGAAAATGTGCTGAAAAGTTACTTGCCAATAACCCTATCATAATCTTAAATATGTGGGCTAAGTAATGGGCTAAGTGAATACAAAATGGACTACCAAAAGATTGGGCATTTATCCACATAAGAAGGGACCCAAAACCCAACACAAGCCACCTAAAACTCACTCATCCCTCTCAATAGAAGAGATATATTGAAGATTGAAGCAAGAAATTGAAGAAATGGATATCAAAATTGAAGAGGTATTAACAAAATTACCTTTTCTTTGATGTATGAACAAAATTACCTCTCCTTGTTTTTTAATTTTACTTTAGATTCTAGAAGTTGTGTGGATTAATTGAAACTTTGTGGCTAATTTTATTAGTGATTTTTTTTTAACCGTTGCAAGATTTCAAAATAGAGCCGTTGGCAAGTTTTCAGCAAAACGTAGTGCCTTTGCAAAGGCATTACTTTTAATGTCAAAACTGGGTGGACTTAAAAATAGGTGTTGGTATAATGCCTTTGCTGGAGCAAGTTTTTTCTTCATTTTGTGAGTTGGGGCATCAAAAATGGCTTTAAGGAATTAGGATTATCCAAGCCTGACAATAATTATGCGGGAGTCGTCATTGGGTTGGATCCTTGTTGGATCAGGGTTGCCCCAGGTCCAACTTTATTTATGTAGGGTCAAATCTAATTGGATCCAGAACTTATTTGGATTTGAAATTTTTGAGTCCATCGAATTTCTAAAGTGACCTCCCACTCTTTAATAAAATAAAGGTTGATTTAATTTCATTTTCATAAAAAATCTCAACAAGTCACTTATACACGTAGATAGTATATAAAAATTCCTACCTTACTCCACTTGTTACTGTATAAATATCTAGGCATAAGCTTAGGGAGAGCTTATTGCATCATAAAAAAGAAATAGAGTTGGACATTTAAGTTCTCTGTTCTTAGTTATTAGGACTTGATTGTACTATTAAACTTAATACGTGAAATTTCTGGATTTTGATATTTATGTTTGCTAGTTTGTTAAATTGTGGTAGAATAACAAAAGTATATGTTTCTCGACTAGACTCAACTCATTTCCAATCATAGTTGAACTATTTAATTTCAAGACTTGTCGAATTGAGTTTGGACTAGAGTTTAAAAAAATCGTAAGTATTAAATAATATTTGAGTAAGTATAAAATCACATTAAACGAGATTTTGAAAATTAAAAAGTCGACTCAATTCATGTAAATTAGTTTTATACTTATATGTTGAAAGAAGCGTTTTGAATTTATATATTATAAAAACATATTACTAATAAGTTTAAGAAAAAAAAATGATTTGTCCATAATAACTATATTAAGAGAAAAATTATGTAAGTAAATAACATATACAGTTCTACATTTCTAAAAATAATAAATTTTAATAATATATACCTATTTTTTTTTAAATAAATAGGGCCCCTATTTAATTTGGGTTGGCCCCTATAATATGTCGGATCGACCCTGCTTTGGCCTATGTCAAGTGAGACACATAATTTAAAATATTAGTAAATGAGTGCTGAAATAAAGAATGCAATTCCACAATTTGATTTAATATTTTACAATCTTTTACTTCGAGGCTTTATCCTCAGAGAATATTTACAACCAATCTTTAAGGCTGTGTTCGTTTGGCCAGATTCTAATTGGGGCAATAATGAATTTGGGCTTACTAAAAAGTTTCAACCAATTAATTTATGGCCCGTTCGGCAGATAATTTAGTCTAAATTGGACATTGGTCGAATTATTTAGTTTTTGGTTCAATTGGCCTAAACTTGAAATTACAATTCTACCCCCAACTTTATCCACGTAAGAAGGTGCACAACTCACTTAGAAATCAGTAAAAACAGTGGCAGATTTACAAGTACTAGGCATGCGCAACTCGAGATGAAGAATGCATACGCAAAAGGTTTAGAAAATCAGTCCATGTTTACTGGACAGGGAAGTACATGAATTAAAGATTTTATGTAAGTGACTATGTGAAGAAACAAAACATTAACCTCAAAACTCAAAGAAAAATGAGGGAGTATCTTCTCTAATCCATGGAGAAAATTGCAACATTTATTTAGCAATCAACAAAAACAATTTCAGCCTAACAAACTGTTGGGATATTCTAAATATGGGGCTCGATTGTCAATACAACAAAGTGCGAAATTTAAAATTTTTCGAGGTCCCTATTAGTCCCATAAATCTTTCTCCATAGTTAATTATACGAAAAGGTTGAATCAAACATAAACATAAAGGGTTTTTGCGATTTACCTCACCACAGCTCGGTGGTGGTTACCTCCAGGCGTTTCGTTCGATCCACAATATGAGTGATCCATGTGTCTCATCTCCAAAGTTGATCCACACCAATCGGATTGTAGTGACACCTCCAAGTCGTAGGCTACGAACTGGATCTCGAAGATTTGTCAGCAAAGGATTCTGTAGATCTGGATCTGGACTTAGATCTGGATCTGGATTGGGAGATCTAATGGAAGAAGACTAATCACAGGGCTTACGTGATCAGACCAATTTCGGCCAAGTCAGGATCGGCCAAATCAGGTTCGACCAAGCTTGTTTTGGGCGACTAGGGTTTTGGGTCGAAAGTTATGGGGCGATTTTTTAAATAAAATTTCTTGTGCAAAAATCAGATTTCTTTCTTCTCAAAAATCGGTTTCTCTCTTTTAATTTTAGCAGAGTAATTTTGTTCTCTCAAAAGTTTTCTGGTGTTCTCAGGGTTATGAATGAAGAGATGAGAAGAAGTATTTATAAGAGAAGAGTCCTTCTCTTAGAAGATATCTTCTTCCCTTATCAATCAAATCTTCATTCCTTATCTACTTAGGAATCCAAGATTTGATATATCTCTTCTTACTTGTTTTCCAAGAATTAAAACTCTTTTCCTTTATTTTACAAAAAATCGCCCCCTATCCCCAACTTTAAGATTATTACAAATCAACCCATATAATTATCCAATTCTAAAATTGGTTAATTATTTTAATCTTCCAACTTCATTAATTAACTACTTTAATTAATTTCATAATTAATTAGATAACTCTAATTAATTAATTGAACATTAATCAATTAGATATCTAATTAATATTCTTCCCATTGAATTAATACCTTAATTCAATTACTTTGATTTAACAACTTTAAATCATATATTTCCTTTATGACAGTCACCGTCCAATTGTATTGTGTGTGACCCTCTGGGTTCACCATCAATTGGCAGCAGGCCCACGACTTTCGTGATTTAATTAAATACTCCGATCAATTAAACAACTTTTAATTGACCACTCCAGAATTAACTTCCTTATTAATTCAGGAGTACCCACACTTCATGGTCGATGTCTAGCCACAAGTCCATGAAGCCCAATCAAAGGTGAATTGATAATTGTGAACCTCACATCTTATAATTGCCATGTACATGCGGTCCTTCCACGACTGATTTCCCGATCGAGACCTAGGGTGTGTGAATTGATCGGCACCTCTAATTATCTCGATTCTGTACTTTCTAATTCTGGATAGTAATTCCAGTGTGACTGCTAAATCTTGAAACCCCTTTCCAAATCCGTCACCGACCATGGCCGTGGGTTTCTCGGAACTATTATCTAAGAACGTACAGGAAATTCTCCCACCATATCAGGATGAGTCGATGGATATTTTCTTAGTACTAACCATTTGCGTACACTTTTGTACGCACCCAACTTAGGCACTTTGTGGCCAGGCTACGTGACCAATACCTAAATCTAAGTACGCACATCCATGTACCGAATTCGCCCTAGCACCTTAAGTCTAAGGACTAAATCGTACACTATTATAAGCCTTGAGAAACATCCCATCATCGATATGCGTCATGCGCTTCCACAATGGGTTTCTCTGTTCGGGTCGTTCAATGCGTTCAATCCTCCATTGAACCACCTACTCATATGCACTGGCCTCAAATGCCTTGCTCATGAAACGCTACAAATTCACTCCATGTGAATCATGCATACTTGTACAAGTCTTGGCGATTCCTACGATACCCCGTCTCATTCGAAATCTATGACTTGGAACGGTTTTAAGATCACGACCTTTGAGACTGTTTCATGATTGCACTCAGTACTGAAGTGAATCGTCCCATAGTCTATTGTGACCTTAGGATTTCATCCAATAGCTTAGATAAGTTCGCGAGAGATGAAGTTGGCCATTGTTCAACTCACGTACTATGAATGAACGGGCGTATTAATTATAAACCATAAGAAACCAGTACTCTAACAAGCTAATTAGTATTGGTTTGCTGGGCACTATCCTATCAATCTCCCACTTGCCCTAAAGCCAATCACAACATTTCTAAGACCCATCTATGCCCAGATGTCCTTCGAACCCATTTGTGAAAGAGCTTAATTAGTGGATCCGCTAAGTCGTCTTTGTTGAGATGACGTATTACTTCTACTCGTCTCAACTACCTATGACTTGTTCAATCATATGGTATTGTGTTCATATTATAGGTGAGATCTCGTTTTCCTTTCATTGATCAATTGCCTTATCTAAATCGGTTAAGATCACGATAGTCTTTTGTCATGCTAGGTATTTCATCCAATCATTGGATGAAAGTTTCTCATCTAAACACTTTCTCTTGTGCAGCATCACAATGGTGCGATTATTCTGATTGAGTTGGCAATGGTATACTTATTGGAATTTCTTCCAATTTACCTCTGCTCCATCGAGACAGAATAAATCATCCACTTCAGACTGGAAATCTCGAATCACTAAATCCTTCGAGTTTCAATTCTCCACTACTACCACATACCAGCATTATATTCTTTAATTATCTTCGAGGATTGCATTTATGGTAGTCCAGTGTCCTTTACTGGTGTTCGCCTATCAGTAGCTCGTGCAAGGTCAGAGCATTTGATGAGTCAGGTCTAGTACAAGACTTTACATGCTACATGCAATCCAAATGCCAAAGCATAAGGCTTCTTGAGACAGTTACTTCTTTACTCATTTATATGTAGGGCTCATTAAATAAGTAAGAGAAATTTTGTCTCTTTGGAAACAATCCTTTCTTGGATTCTTCCATATTGAATTCATTCAATATTCAGTCTATGTACATAGATTCGGTGAATTGTAACATCTACTTCGCTTTTATCTCCATAAATACGTATTGCCAGTACGTGAGATGTAATTCCCAAATCTTATCATGGAAAATTGCGTGAAGAACACGCTTTCGTCTGTGTTACTCTAATATTCTTATATCATGCTTGATGTACAGAACATCATCTTGTTGCGTTTCGAACTCAACTATGCTCCCACTGATTCTTTTGCACAATTGGAATCCATATGCCTTTTGACAACTTCAACATTCTTGATCAACTCATCAAGTTGCATGTTCCAAATTTGGGAAAAAGTCATAGATTGACCTTTGGATTTGAATAGAGATCTTCTCATCAATTTTCATTTGTGAGATGCAGGATTCATATCCAATAGTCATAACTTTGGCAGTCAAAACCACCTTTCTATGGCTAATAGTTTCTTTGTAATCTTGGATTAAAATCCATTTTCTTAATTTCGTAAAATGGAATTTTGAGTTCCTTACGAATTTGATTAGATTACGAAGCATTTGTGCAAAGATCGGTTCAACACATTTCAGGGTTCACTCCCACTGTTCATGGGGATGGGTCCAATTCTTGGACTTCATCAAGTTCTATGACATTTCTTTTTTCCTTTGACAAGGACTCGTCAACAGAGGAATAAGCTACTTACGAGATATTTTCATTTCTCGTTGCCGTAGAACAGGTATCCAATGGATTTCGTTGGATACCCCATAAACTTTATATGAATTAGATCTACCATCTAATTTCTCATATAAGAGTGTTTTGCTATGTCTTAAACGACATGGCGGTGTAAGAACTCACTTCGAAAAATACTAGACTAAGTACTTTTTGAAGAGTCAGGGGAGGCTATCCCCTAATGTGAATAAAAGAATTCAGCAAGATCACAGTCGTGAATCAAACCAAGTTTTATCAAAGTTCGATCCTCCTTTGATTTGCTTTGTGAGAATTCTATTCTCCTTATAGATAATCGAGGATTTAGTTGCTTATGTTTCAGCAAGCTTGATTAGATCAAATTTCTTTCGACATAATGCTCTAGTTACTTCATTTCCAAAACGTCTATTGAATTACTTCAACAGTTTTAGAATTGTACTTCAACAAAGTACAAATACACTTTAACGATTGAAATCGCAAGTATATATGAAGTAGCATTCCTTTGAACTAGTGCTTTTAGTTCTTATTGATTGAAATGTTTGGGATGCCTTAGCGATCCATTATTTCGGTTATTATTTCTTCATGATTTGAAAGTTCCGAGTTTATCCAAGTTCTTTATTTCAAGAGCAGTAGATAAAAACTTTCCTTTCGAATCTTTAGGAAGAATGTCCAAAATGAACATTTCTAGTGCGGACGATCATCTAGTTTGTCTCACTCATTTTCGATTCAGCAGACAGTTTTTTTCGAAGTTTTGATTTGTTTATCATTGTTTTATTTCTATGTTTCAAAACACCAACATTTGTACAAAGTTAAATTGCTCTAATTAAATAAATTCCATTCTCAATGGTAAAGCAATAATGTCTTGTACAAAATTTGAAATAATACTCAAAATAAACTAAAGCCAAAACTCATGTTAATACGAAAAAACTAAGTAAAACTTCTTCTAAAAAGGAATGTCTAGGTTCAGTATTTCCTTGACCCAGTCCCTGAATTCGTTTTCCCTCAACTTTCTCTGCACTGCTTGCATCTTCCTTTCAAGGAATTTCCTCATTTTAGGTGGAGAGGGAATACTGTCATCCGCCGTAAACTCTTTTACAGAAATGAAAGTTTTATCAGATGTCTTACATAAAAAAGAATTAACAAATGTATAATTTAAAATCATACCGTAGTTAAGTCTATCCAGGAATTCCTTTTCAGTGAGCTTCCTTATTTTCTTTTCGTTCTTACACAGAGGGCAATTTGCTTCATATAGTCCAAATCCTTGCAGATGATCTCCTTCATATTTGTCTAACAACTCATGCAATTGTTTTGTTTTAATTCCATCAGGCGGAATATCACAATGTTGGATGAAATGAGTGAAGGTGTCAGATAGACCATGTAGAGTAATCTCTATCTCATCTTCGAGAATCATTAGGGCTCCAAGCCTTTTGATTCGTTTGAACATCTTGGTTAAGTAACAACAATATTCCTTAACACTGTTAAACTTAGCCATGGTTGATTCGTGAAGGTAATTGCACATCATACTTCCCAAAGTTGATTCGTTTCCAACACGCACTAAGTATTGTTTGGATGGTGAATGGCTAACAATAAAACAGACAACTATAAGCAGACAGGTTTAATATTAATACTTATAATTAACGAAATTTGGACCTTTTATCGAAAAAGTTCTCCCACTATTTTTATCGAAACAATAACCCCTTCTAGTTTCGGGAAAAATCTATTTCCTAGTAGGTCATGACGTCCCAGCAGCAACTAGTTGTACCCACGACTCGTGGCCATACAATTAATTCCCTAGGTAGGTATACATTTTACCAATTGTGTCTACTACACAACCTTCAAGCTATTTTGCCTCGTTTTTCGCATTTATCTAGCACTGCTACATCATAAATGTTACTACGCGTTAAGTCTAACCCATTAATCATGATAAGCAACGGGCCCGGTCATGAATTCTCCGTAACTAGTTATCGGTCGATCTTCACATCCCGACCAGTCCCTACCCTTGTCGAGTTTTAGAAAAACTAGAACCAAGGAATTTCGTGTATTGCCCCTTTCTTCGACTCGGGTGCCAGACTATGGATCACCTCCATCGATAAATAGACAACATACACTAGTCCCTATTAATGGAAGGCTTGGATTTATAAAACCTCATTTTATATTTAACCCAATGTGACTTAATATTTATTCGAGAGGGGTTTTTCGGTTTTGAAAGTTTAAAGAAACTCTCCTCGAGATCTCACCGCTTCAATTATGCTTTATCTTTTATTTACGATCTAGATTCTAGCGCGCAAACACACAAGCAATCATAAATCGACTAATAATTAAAAGCCATACAAGCCTAGCATGCATACTACCACAATATGTTTTCGATCGGGAGCCTCCTATGCGGGCCATCATCGAGCCAATGATGTTGGCCCAATTGGTCAATCTAAAGGGTTCTCAAAGAACCTATGCTATTACACAATGTACCATGCATACATGGCCTTCAATTCTTCTTGGGCTCCCACCTTGCTTGTAAACGGGCCTCCATCCTAAACTAGGAAAGCAGTAAAGCCCTATTCTATTACAAATGCTCAAAGTGGCCCAAAAAAATAATAGGCTCGCAGGCCCAATAAAAACCATGCATTAAATTAAACCAATCACATCTAACCTAAGGTCAAGGCTCGGCGCGATCGAAAACCACGTAAACAGTTCACGTAGAACAAGAAACATGCAAACAACTTTTACGTATTTCTTTCCTAATTTTAAAACTATCTTTTAAAACTAATTTCCTATGATTCTTGCTTTTTAGTCACTACTAATTATTAGGGCTGAGCATTTGGTCCGAACCGGACCGAACCGAACCGAAGTTCGGATCTGGCCCGGTTCGGTCCCAAAAAATCTCGGACCGTTTACCGGACCGGAGTAGTCGGTCCGGTTCGGTCCAAATACCGACCGGTCCGGTTCGGTCCAAATAAACCGATTTTGTTTTTTTATTTTTTTAAGAAAACTGAAAAAAGAAAAAAAAAAAAAAGAAAGAAAGAAAACATGTTCGGTCCATATACAGCTCATTTTCTTCTTCTTCTTCTTTCTTCATTTTCTTTTTCTTCTTCTTTCATCTTCTTTCATTTTCTTCTTTCTTCTTCTTTCTTCTTCTTTTCTTCTTCTTTCTTCATTCTTTCTTCTTCTCTTCTAAAAACCAACAAAACAAGAAATTGAAAGTGGGTTCGGGTATAGGGAGATCCGAAAATTAGGGCAAAGTGAAAGTGAGAGTGTGGGACTTCGTTCGGGTTCGGGCAAAGTGAAAGTGGCGGATGGCTGTGAGGATGGCGGCGGCCGGAGGAATGAGACGGACGGCAGTGGGTGGGCGGCGGCGGATTGGAAGGAAAGGGAAGGTTAGGGTTTTTGATTTTGAAATGAAAGAGAAATAAGAGAAATTGGGGAGTTGGTTCGGTTTTTGGGTATGGTAAATTGGGTCTGGGTTCGGTTTTTGGTTCTGGGTTCGAGTTTGATAAATGGATAATGAAAAAAAAAAAAAAAAAGTTTCGGTCCAACCGGTTCGGTTCAGTAAACCGACCGGTTCTACCGAGAACCGGTATTTTTGGAGTTCGGTTCTCGGACAAGAACCGTTTACCGAACCGAAATTCCGGTTCGGTAAACGGTCCGGACCGAACCGTCGGTTCCGGTCGGTCCGGTTTGAGTTGCTCACCCCTACTAATTATGACAAATAAATTCTCGTGTAAATAAAACAAGTTTTCTGCCTTAAATACAGATTCTGATTTTTTAACTTTTGAAAATTGCAGTTCGGCCCCTATAATTTCGGAATTGCACTTTTGACCCCAAAACTTTTGAAAAGTTACAAAATACCCCCAAAACAGTTTTCGGATAGAAGGACCAGAAAATAAAATTTTGAAATCCAGAAAATTTTCAAATTTTGCAAACTGACCCCTGAACTTTCAGAAATTACAAAACAGTCCTTCAATTTTTGAAAATTGCAAAACGGCCCAAAAACACGTGCGACCAGAATTACAAAACCAGCCCAGATTTTACAAAAATTTCCAGAAACAGAAAATTGAATTTTCAGCCCTAAATTTCATGTTTTGCGATAATAGCACAAACCCGGAGCTTGCTTGAGATTTTTTGTTTTTCATGAAACCTGTTGCCGCTGCAGCCTCCAGTACTAGCCTTAGCAACGAGGCAGCAAAGAGAGAGTCCTGATTTTTTGAAAAACTATAAATTTGCCACAAATCTTAAAAAACAATTTTACCCAATCATAGATCCAGTCATAACAAGCAAGAATCAATCAACAGAACATAATTATCACGCGTTCTCATATACATAATTAAACATATACGGTGAACACACATTATGTTTAGGCCTTTTCGTATAAAATATATGGAGTTGGCTCTGATACCACTGTTGGGATATTCTAAATATGGGGCTCGATTGTCAATACAACAAAGTGCGGAATTTAAAATTTTTCGAGGTCCCTATTAGTCCCATAAATCTTTCTCCACAGTTAATTATACGAAAAGGTTGAATCAAACATAAACATAAAGGGTTTTTGCGATTTACCTAACCACAGCTCGGTGGTGGTTACCTCCAGGCGTTTTGTTCGATCCACAATATGAGTGATCCATGTGTCTCACCACCAAAGTTGATCCACACCAATCGGATTGTAGTGACACCTCCAAGTCGTAGGCTACGAACTGGATCTCGAAGATTTGTCAGCAAATGATTTTGTAGATCTGGATCTGGACTTAGATCTGGATCTGGATTGGGAGATCTAATGGAAGAAGACTAATCACAGGGCTTACGTGATCAGACCAATTTCGGCCAAGTCAGGATCGGCCGAGTCAGGTTCGGCCAAGCTTGTTTTGGGCGACTAGGGTTTTGGGTCGAAAGTTATGGGGCGATTTTGTAAATAAAATTTCTTGTGCAAAAATCAAATTTCTTTCTTCTCAAAAATCGGTTTCTCTCTTTTAATTTTAGCAGAGTAATTTTGTTCTCTCAAAAGTTTTCTGGTGTTCTCAGGGTTATGAATGAAGAGATGAGAAGAAGTATTTATAAGAGAAGAGTCCTTCTCTTAGAAGATATCTTCTTCCCTTATCAATCAAATCTTCATTCCTTATCTACTTAGGAATCCAAGATTTGATATATCTCTTCTTACTTGTTTTCCAAGAATTAAAAATCTTTTCCTTTATCTTACAAAAAACCGCCCTCCCCAACTTTAAGATTATTACAAATCAACCCATATAATTATCCAATCCTAAAATTGGTTAATTATTTTAATCTTCCAACTTCATTAATTAACTACTTTAATTAATTTCATAATTAATCAGATAACTCTAATTAATTAATTGGACATTAATCAATTAGGTATCTAATTAATATTCTTCCCATTGAATTAATACCTTAATTCAATTACTTTGATTTAACAATTTTAAATCATACAATTTCCTTTATGACAGTCACCGTCCAATTGTATTGTGTGTGACCCTCTGAGTTCACCATCAATTGGCAGCAGGCCCACGACTTTCGTGATTTAATTAAATGCTCCGATCAATTAAACAACTTTTAATTGACCACTCCAGAATTAATTTCCTTATTAATTCAGGAGTACCCACACTTCATTGTCGATGTCTAGCCACAAGCCCATGAAGCCCAATCAAAGGTGAATTGATAATTGTGAACCTCACCTCTTATAATTGTCATGTACATACGGTCCTTCCACGACTGATTTCCCGATCGAGACCTAGGGTGTGTGAATTGATCGGCACCTCTAATTATCTCGATCTTGTACTTTCTAATTCTGGATAGTAATTCCAGTGTGACTGCTAAATTTGGAAACCCCTTTCCAAATCCGTCACCGACCACGGCCGTGGGTTTCTCGGAACTATTATCTAAGAACTTATAGGAAATTCTCCCACCTTATCAGGATGAGTCGATGGATCCTTTCTTAGTACTAACCATTCGCGTACACTTTTGTACGCACCCAACTTAGGCACTTTGTGGCCAGGCTACGTGACTAGTACCTAAATCTAAGTACGCACATCCATGTACCGAATTCGCCCTAGCACCTTAAGTCTAATGACTAAATCGTACACTATTATAAGCCTTGAGAAACATCCCATCACCGATATGCGTCATGCGCTTCCACAATGGGTTTCTCTGTTCGGGTCGTTCGATGCGTTCAATCCTCGATTGAACCACCTACTCATATCCACTGGCCTTAAATGCCTTGCTCATGAAACGCTACAAATTCACTCCATGTGAATCATGCATACTTGTACAAGTCTTGGTGATTCCTACGATACCCCGTCTCGTTCGGAATCTATGACTTAGAACGGTTTGAAGATCACGATCTTTGAGACTGTTTCATGATTGCACTCAGTACTGAAGTTAATCGTCCCATAGTCTATTTTGACCTTAGGATTTCATCCAATAGCTTAGATAAGTTCGCGAGAGATGAAGTTGGCCATTGTTCAACTCACGTACTATGAATGAACGGGCGTATTAATTATAAACCATAAGAAACTAGTACTCTAACAAGCTAATTAGTATTGGCTTGCTGGGCACTATCCTATCAAAAACACATTTACCCAAACGAGTTCTCACCAAACAAATTGCTTAACAGTTCAGATTTATGCGGGATGAAGATGACCTGCTTGTCCAGCAGAAACAACAAAAGGTTAAATTTTTTTTTTATGAAAAGCTCTCTTAAGATCAGTGAAGTTCAATATTTTAGCTATTAAGTAAGTTCACATAGTTAACAATGATGGAAAAAATGAAAATTAACCAAGGGTTCTTCGAACTCACCTTACGCGAAGGAGGACAAATGGAAGAAAGAAGAGGGGAAAAATTATTTTATTTTAATCTGACCAATTCATCCAATGGCAATTTACCTGTAATTAAACCAAACTCCAGGTACCTTTAAGTCTCAATTTTTTCAATTTGGGCGCAATTATATAATATATGGGTTGGACCAGCAATTGCAATCGGGCAAATTAAGGGGGTGGCCCACAATTTTATCCGATAACTACGGGCTGCCCAGATTTTTGTCAGTGCAACAAATTTAACCCAAATGTGACCGGATTAAACTAATTTGGACCTAATCAGGGAAACCGAACACAGCCTAAGTGTCCTCTTTCAGAGGAGAACACTCCCACATTTACTTGGTAATTGTCATTAATCTTGTCCATCATGTAATTGTCAATTTAATCTAATAGTCATTTTAATATTGAGGCCTAAATGTAATAAATTTCTTCAGGCAACTACAAATTAGTGAAATTTAGGTGGGATTCAGGTGGGGGAGGGTTGGGCGGAGAAGGTGGTGGTGGGGTGAGTTTTGGTGGGTTGTGGTGGCACCTGAGGGAGAAGGTGGATGCATCGGTTGTGGTGCCGAAGCTGCTGATGATGAAGAGAAAGCCGATAATTGTAAATATCCCCTGCCAGTGGCGGAGCCACATAGCAATTAGGGGGGTGCATGGACCCCCCTCAAGTTTTTATCTTTAGGTATATATAATATGCATAATATTTTGTTTTATTAAAGAATATATACCACTTTGAAGTATAATTTATAATTTTCTTTTAATGGGTACCTCTAATAAAAATTAAAATCCTATTAGAAAGGGGTCTATATATATTATTACCGTGTCATGAATTTAATAGTCATGGTAACTAATTCAATTCAAACTCTTAACATATATATATTCTTTTTTATTTTATAATTTGAATTATAAAAAAGACAAAGAATATATTTTACGGTGGTTGGTTTTTAAAATTTAGTATTTCGATACAATTGTATTATCAAGATCAATTAGGGTCTTATTCAAATAAGATTTGTTCCGTGTGATTATGAGGTTGGATTAATTGTTGTTGTAGATTTTTTTTTTGCGTAATTTATTTTATTTATATTTTAATTAATAAGTATAGTTCAGTTATGGACCCCGGAAAAAATTTCTGGCTCCGCCACTCTCCCTTGCTCAATTTATAGGTATTTTTTTGTCCAATCGCAAATCTCCTTGCAGTTGTGAAAATGATGACTTAACGGCTACATGCGTGGCATGAGATAAAAAATTAAAGGAGAAAGAAAATATGTCGAGGGAGGTATATCATGATATTAAATATGTATTCTAAAAAAAATATATGCTATCAAATGTATAAAGCAATTCTTTGAAAAGAAAAGGGAAAAATTACTTTTCTGGTACTATAGGATAGACATACTTGCAATTTTGGTACTATTGGATATGAAAATATAAATTTGGTACCATATGATAGGTTTTCATTGCAACTTTAGTACAAAACCTAATTTCTTCCCAAAGTTAATGATAATTTACCCCTATAGAATTCATAATATTCAATTTATCCCCCTTTGTAGTTTAAAAAAGAGCATTTTATCCTCTAAATTTTGTAAAAGTTCAGCATCGCCTCCCTGATATTTTTATAGGCGGCACTTTATCCACTTTTATTTTGATAATGTGGTATTTACCATAGTTATTGAACCGTGAATCGTATCGCGTATCGGTGAGCCATCGTATCGTATCGAATCGTGTATCGTGTATCGTATCGTAAGATACAAATCACTTATAAAAAGTTAAATAAAATATATCTTCCACATTACTAAGAAATAGAAACATATAAAAGACTAACCAATTAAAGTAAAAAAAACATCATTTAAAAAAATAAAGTTTCAAAGTTGAACTTTCTTGTCACAAAATAAAAAGAAATAATAAAATTTTCTAAATTAACATCGAAATATCAATCTTAAATGATTTTTTTTCTCAAATATAGATTACACATCACCAAAATATCAATGTCACCCAAATAAAATAATATTTTAATAAAAGAATAAAACAAAATAAAGTTACAACCAATTAAAGTATAAACTATGTGATACTCTATGTTCGTTCGAATTTCAGAAAGTACACCCAATCATCAATAAGATATAATAAAATAAAGTTCCAAAATTAAAATAAATACTAAATAACTGGACTGACCGTATAGTTACACCTCAATTTTATTATACTAAAAAGACAAAATTATGCAGTCATTAGTCATTGCAGCTATAACTCAATTTTATTATACTAAAAAGACAACACTATCAATCCACACATAACAACACATGATATAAGTAGTTTCACATCAAATATCAAAATGTTTATTGCGACGTACATCTAATAGCAAAGAGGAAAAATATTATGCATTTTGTATGGGTTTCTAATTGACCATTTTCTATATTTGAAAAAAAAAAAAAAATAAATAAAAACTAGTTAAAGTCAAAGAATCGTACGTATCGCAAATGTATCGTGTATCGTACGATTCGTATCGTATCGCAAACGAATCGTTGCGAAACAAGCACCCGGCGATTCTTTCGACCGAGGCGTATCGTCAAGGCCTGGAATCGTATCGAATCGTACGATTCGTATCGTGAATCGTAAGATACTTACTACTATAGTATTTACCCTCTGTGTTATGAAAAATATGGCTATTTATCCCCCTATATTATAAAATAGTTTGCATGCCTACTCTCAATTTCGGCAAATGAGTTACACTCTCCGGCTGAAGGGAGTAAATTGCTTCATTAAATTTTTTACAAGTTGCAAATTGATTTTTTTTCCAAATTATAGTGGTTTATAGGGGGTAAATTGCCATGAACTTTAGAGAAGAGTACCAAAACTTCAATGAAAACCTATCTTATAGTATCAAATTTACATTTTTGTATCTAAAGGTATCAAAAATGCAAGTTAGTCTATTCTATGGTATAAAAAAGTAATTTCCCCTAAAAGTAAATGAGAAAATGGTTGCTAGAAAGTTTGCTAAGGATGAAGAAAGTTCTGGAATACACGTTCAGGGCAAGTAAAATAAGACCTGCTTCTAGTTCCCGTGGGCCGTGTCATCCAAGTATTTTGACTCGAATAATTACACATTAACATATTTATCAAAAAAATTAATGTTTTTCTTTCTGCTTAAAACAATCAATATTCCATAAAACAAACTAATTTATAAATATAATTATCAAAAAAACTAATTTATAAATAATCAAATTTTATATTTTTGAAAAGTTTTTCGAATTCTGAAAAACATAAACATTAAGAAAGTCGTGATGAGGTATAATAATATAAAAGAAAAAATAAAAGACTTAGAAATCATACACTCAATAACGGGAAATTTTTACCCAGATCGGGTTTGGCCGAACCCAAAGCAACTACATGGCAAGTGTAATACACTTACTTTGCGATTAGATGTAACTTTCATGAGAGTGACCAATCACAAAGCAAATGCAGTATACTTACTTGGTGGTTGGTTGAGTTAGCCAAGTCGGGCTTAGACAAGAATTTTCCCTCAATAACCATTAAATCATAAAGAATAACAATAAACTCGTATCCAAACACTCCCAAAATCGTACCCTTCTATTTATAGTTTATCCAACCCAAATTAACTCCATTTCATTTCAATTTCAATTTCGTCAGGCTAAAGAAAAACGCATACAAACTCTCACGCACAGATTTTTCATCAAATCAAAAGAGAAAAAGAAAAGCGTGCGATAAATGGCAGGAATTACTCAGGATTGGGAACCGGTGGTGATTCGTAAGAAGGCCCCCACCTCCGCCGCTCGAAAGGATGAGAAAGCCGTCAACGCCGCCCGCCGCGTCGGAGCCGAGATCGAAACCGTCAGAAAGTGTAAGGGTTCATATCGATAATCATATTTATTTCTGCGTCTGTGAGTAGGTTTTTGAATTTTTGTTGTTATTTGCTAATTTCTTTTGATGTTAATTTTTATTTTAGCGCTAGTAAATTGGAAAATCATGCGTGGACCATCTTGATGTATTTTTAATTTTAATCTTGTTCTTGTTTGATATATTGACTTAGTTTCCGTATGAGAGCATTGGTGTTTCTTTGAAATATTTTGTGTTCTATATTCGCTCTTTTTTGCTATTGTTATGAGTTTATGTTTTGTACGAGCGTTTGATTTTTCATAGCCATGTGCCTAAATGAAATTAATGATGTACTGAGTGATATTCATATTCCTATATCCAATTCCAATACTTTTGTAGGATGTATAATTTTGTATATAAATGGAATTAATGATGTGCTGAGTTCTATTCATATTCCTATATCCAATTCGAATACTTTTGTAAGATGTAAAATTTTGTATTGGCTGTTTAGGTGTCTTTGTGTGTTACACATATTACCATGATTATAGACTCAATTGGCATAATTGTATCATGGTAAGCAATTACTGTAGTGCTTCCCTGAGTTTGGCCGATCTTTTTTTATGTTTGGCCAGTTTATTTTTTTATTTTTTTAAGTATCAATTTCCAATTGTTTTAGCTGTTATGTAGGATAAGATTTTGGTCTTGCCCTTGTTAGGTAAATTGTTGGAATGTTCTTTTGATTTCAGGGTTTGAGTTGTTTTAGTCATTGAACGGATACAGTCTGCTGAGTATAATTATGTTTTCTGTTGCAGCAAATGCGGGGACAAACAAGGCTGCTTCGAGCGGCACCTCTTTGAATACCAGGAAGCTGGATGAGGACACAGAAAACTTGGCTCGTTAGTTGAATTACTTTTCTTCTTTGTTGCATCAGTAGATAATTACATAATTTTATCCATGTGATCATCAGCATATGAAGTTCTACTTTTGCTCTAACTCGTTTTGAATATTTTCTGTTTTGTAAGTGATTTACTGTAATGTTTTTCCATCATTACAAGCCATCTCTAACCAACAACCAAGGATATTAATAAATTTGTTTGTGAATGCATTTCGGTATCTTTTAAGTTTAGGAATATAGATAAGAGAAGTTAGACACGTTTTAGCATAGGCTGCTATTTTTTATATTCTCTTGTAGAAAGCCATGTTAGCGGAAGTTTCTCTGGGCCTCCATCCAAAGTCGTGACTATCAGTAATGATGAAGCGGGAATCCTTTTTCTATTCGATCTATCTTCCTTATTACTCTTATGCTTGGCCTAATAATATCTCTCTATTATATGTGTACTCCTCATTGAATTTAACTGAATTGCTCTGCATTCATGGTGTGCTGCTTACCTTGAACTAGCTCCCCCCCCCCCCCCCCCCCCAGAATAAAAGGGAGGAGACATCTAGATCAAATCATTGATCCCACCCCGCATGGTGCAAGAGGGGTTGTGATTGTTGTCTAAATGTGTTAGGTTATACGAATGGATGTTTCTTGGGACAGTCTAGTTTCAATGTGAGAAATGCTGCTTACCTTGAACTAGCTCCCCCCCCCCCCCCCCCCCCCCCCAAGAATAAAAGGGAGGAGACATCTAGATCAAATCATTGATCCCACCCCGCATGGTGCAAGAGGGGTTGTGATTGTTGTCTAAATGTGTTAGGTTATACGAATGGATGTTTCTTGGGACAGTCTAGTTTCAATGTGAGAAATGTGTGCTTATACCCAAAACATGTGTAAGCAGAGGCTCTAACAATTTACTTTATTTTCATTCCTCAACCAAGCTACTCCATATGGCAGTCGGGCTTTATGTTGGTATTGATGGGTGTGTGGAGGGTGGTGGTAACCCTCCACCATGAGTTGGCGAATGTAAAGATGTCAAATCAAGAACTCAATCCAATGAGCAACTCGTTTCCCAAACACATTCTTGGCGTTTGATAGTGTTGTGGAATGATCCTTAATCGCTCAGCCCCAATCCGAGATCTTGTGTTTGCCATTACCTCACACGACAGTGCTGTGGCATTGGGTTTTTAATCTAACAGTGTAGTTTTGAAAGCCAAGAAATCTTTTTCTTCAGATTTCTGATATGTTATTTTATCGGGCATCGAATGCGAATCTGATTTTTGCCTCTCTGTTTCAAACTACATAGACATTTTTTTTCTTTTTTAATGGCTCGAGGCTTTTGCACTAACAGTTCTATTTATGTCAGATGAGAAGGTTCCCACTGAACTGAAAAAGGCTATCATGCAGGCTCGAATGGATAAGAAGCTTACACAAGCTCAACTTGCTCAGGTTTGTTTATCTCACCACTCGTACACAAACGAGGAACTCTTTCTTAATATATACTAAGTTCTAACATGGTTGAACTGCAGATAATAAATGAGAAGCCTCAGATCATTCAGGAATATGAATCTGGAAAAGCAATTCCTAATCAGCAAATTATCTCTAAACTGGAGAGGGCTCTTGGTGCAAAACTGCGTGGAAAGAAATAAAAACAAGCATGGAGGAAAGTCAACCTTCTGCTCTTTCAGTGCCCTTTGAGTCCTAAAAGTGGTGGTGTAAATGAACCCATTTTCCTTATTGTTTCAGCCACTGTTATTGCTCAGATGTGATAATTCTAAAGAATGGATTTGACTTTCCTTTGAACATGGTTATCTGATGTTGAAAATACAAGAATTTGCCAATCCTATTGAAAATCTTTTGCTCATAAATTGTTGGCTTCTTTTCTTACTGTTCAATCAATACCTCTAAACTAGCTTGAGCGTAATGTGTGATAATAATCTTCTTTGCAAATAAATTGTTGGTAGTTATTTTTCCGGATTTTTAGTTCTTGTTGATGCTACGTGTAGATCATATACTGACTGGTGTCTGTTTACATTTTCATTTGCTTTCACTGATTGTATCTGCCATTTTTTTATAAACCTCAAGATTACCTTTTGGCGTTTCTCGTCCACTTGTCTCATAGTCTTATTGATATCCTGGTAATCGTTGCTTGTTGCATCATGAAGTGTTCCCCGATCAAAAAGTTCATCTGTAAGTCGAGAATTCAAGCTTTTTAGGGGACCAAACATATTTTTAGATTTGGCTCTTATTCCTTTCCTTCATACCAGAATTTCAGCTCAACTTTGGACTACTTCACCAACTTTTTCATCCTTTCTTCACATCTTCTCATTTTGCACTAGTTGAAATGATTCGTAGATCCACCTCTTCTCATTAAGCTCTCTTAGGGACTAATTTGTAGGGTTTGTTGGGCTTGATTGGGCAGATTGATTTAATCAATCTGATCCAATTTCAAGTTGGGTGGCATCGATTTTAATCAAGGTCGGCCCCACGTTAATCTGGATGACCCGACGTCACATAGATGGCTCATTCTGCCAGCTCAAACAAACATATTTACAATTTAACCCTTACTTCCCAACTTATTTCTTGAGTTGTCCTTCATTGTAAAAGTACACACAAAACCTTACTCAGAAACCGCCGCCTCCTTATGCATTAAAATATTCATTAATCTTTGGGCTAAATACATTTTGCCCCCCTAAAGTATGAGGGTGTATCAATTACCCCCCTAAAGTATAAATTATATCACTTACCCCCATCTCATTTTTAACACTTAAACATGTAACGGTGTTAATTTTTTTATGAAGTTCCCATAATACCCTTGAGCTCTTTAGTTTAGTTCATGGCTTTAATTTCTTTTTCTTTTAAACAATTTTAAATTGAGTTACATTAGTTAGATTTTTTTATACCTCAAGAATTACAATTCATAGATATATCCATTATTATTTGAGTAATTGTTATCTTTCTCCATTATTTCACCGGTTTGTGGGCATGGACAGTAAAATTTTGTTCACTTGAGCAGTTTGAATTAGGGGTGTTCATTAACCCGCCCGACCCGCTCAACCCGACCCTACCCAACCCGAACCCGACGGTTTTTGTTTTTATAAAAGTAGTAACGGGTTGAAATTGTGACCACCCGAAAGTTATGGGTCGGGTTGCGGTTTTAATGGTTAAAAACCGCCTCTAACCCGACCCATCCAAATATTATATGTTTTCTCTACCCAACACCACTTACCAAACAAAATATTGAGAAATAATTAGGATTTTCCATCTCTAAGCTTCATGCCTGCTCCACTCTCCAGTTTTATTCTCCAATGCGCCTCTCCTCAAAAATTAAGATTCAAAATTTGTTCTCAATTTTCATCACTCATAAGTCACACCAAGCCATATGTGCGAGCCAAGGGTAGGAAATTTGAGCGAGCAAGAGGAAAGAGGAAAGAGGAAAATCAAAGTTTTCTAAGTTTAAGTTATTCATAGTTATTAACCAAGTACCCAATTCCGTTTGCTGGATGTTTAGTTTAAATATCTTGCCACACCTACCTTATTTTACGTACTCTTGTTAACTGTAGATCCCTTTTTTTTTGCAGTACACAAAAAGAGTTTGGAGAATATTTGAGTTTAAAATATATTTAAATTTTATTTTTATTTCTATAAAAAAAAAAAGTACTGTAACTTATGCATCAATTAACTTATTAATTTTTGCACTGTATGTATGTAGTTTCTTCTTATAAAACAATTGTAGGAATTGATCCTACCCATAAAAATCACCCCCCTATATGCTTCAAGCTTACGGACACTTCAAGCTCGTACCTTCGTACCAATGATTAATTTTGTTGAACAAACCGGATTGGAGAATTGTGTAGCTAGGAATTATAGTTGCAAAATGGGCCGTTAACCATGAGTTTGCGCAATCTTATTTTATTTTTATTCTTCCTAGTAAGATTGAATTTTATGTAGTATAAGTTAGTTGAATATACTATATTCAATGGTTCAATCCGCCAACCCGCCCGTCACCCGCCCACACCCGCCTCACCCGAACCGCGCGGTTTATGAACTTAAAAATATGGGTGCGGTTTGAAATTTTGGCAATCCGCATGTGTCCGTCGGGTTGATTTTTTCGTTGTCACCCGCTAAAACCCGACCGCGTTCACCCCTAGTTTGAATAATTAAATTGGAAGCACCTTTCAAAACTCTATTCAACACACTAATAACTCATAACCAACACAAAACTAGCCATCATGCAACATCACGTCATTTAAACATGTCCGAATACAATAAATTTTAAAAAATAACGAATTTTAGCGATATGTCTCGATGTATTAAAATAAAAACTTCTCTAACAAAAGTTTAATGCCAAATCAATCAATAATCACTGTATAGCCTATTCTTGTCTCCAATCAGCAAACTCATACTCTTCATTTTCATCTCTAGTTACTGCAGAATTGTTGCAAGAGGGTTGATTAGAGAAGAGTACATCCCCAAACCTGCTTGGTTGTCTCTGAACAAACTATATATTTACAAATTATTAATAGTTTGTGAGGTAATTAACTTACAACTTCTACAATTTGATGAAGCTTATACCTGAACATGTGAATTTTGAAGTGGAGTTTATGTTCTTGGAGAAGAAATTTGAACATGTGAAGGGCCTGTGTATGGGGTCCACTGCAATAAAATAGCCACAAATCAATAAAAAAAAATATGGTAGGATTATTTCACTACATCAAAGCATAATGAAAAATATTTCAAATTACCATTCTTCTTGTTGTGGGTGCACTACTACTACCAGATTGTCCACTTGGTCCCTGTAACTAATAATGAACTTTATAAGTGTGATTAAAAATGAAAAATAATTACCTCAAAAAAAAAATTAAAAAAATTAATACTTAGTCTGAGTGCATACCGCAGTTGACGGCTTATACATTCCTATCCCATTCCAATTTCCCATTCCACATTCTGGACCATTTTTTACCCCCCTCCCTCTCTCTCTCCGTCTCCCTCCACTTCTCCCTCCCCCTCTTCCTTTGCCTCCTCTTCCCCGTATAACAACTTTTGGTGCATTATTGGATTCACTTCCTATATTTGCATCTCCAACTACTGTTGCTCCAGCAGCTATTAATCCATCACTCATCCCTCTGCCCCTTGAACCTCTACCTCTGTTATTTGAACCCCGTCTAGTGTTTCTACCTCTACCTCTTCCACCAGACTCATCTCCAACAATCACGGAAGGTTCAATTGTTTGTTCAACAGCTTGAGCTACATCAGGTTGAGCAGTTTGTACATCATGAGTTTGAGAAGTTTGAGCAACATCAGCTTGAGCAGCCTATAAGAAAGGACAAAATTTCAAAATATATAGTATTCAATTTCAGTAAAGAAGGTGAATAAATTAATATATACTATAACTCTGCCTTAGTTTTCTTAGGTGGCATTTCTCTTGGTGGCCTCTTGCATATCCTTTTATTGTATGTAGTATCTCCACAATTTGAACAAGACATCACACTTCCTGTTTTGTTCACTCTGGATCCATTATTGATCTCATCAGGTCCTCTTATTCTAGCCTTTTTCGGCCTCCCAGGCTGCCTTTTGTATGGAGGAGGCTTCACATTATCAGTTTCATTAATTTCCCACAAGTTAGGATCCCCAATTGGATTGATAATACCACTATAAGCAATTTTATACTTGGAGACCAAATAATAAGAGCTGACATACTCCTCCGGATGTTTCCTATCTGTAATAAGAGCACATGTTGCATGAATACATGGTATCCCAGTTAAGTCCCATTCTCTACATGAACATCTATGGTGCTCCAAGTCAACTACGAACGAGCTAGAACCTGATACTATCTCCCAAATCCCACCCCCAGCCTTGAATGCTTCAAAGTCCAGTTCTTTTAATTTGTTTTGGTCAATCTTAACTTGGATTTTAGGGCATATACTCCATCAGATTTCACTCAGTCTTTTGTTGAAACCTACACATGAATTGTCTTCTAAGTGTTTCAAGCAAAGTCAATATTGGTTGTTCTCTAGCCTCTTTGATATAGTTGTTAAATGATTCACAAAGATTGTTGCTAAGCATATCACATTTGGGGTATGGTGACATTCTAAACTTGCACCACATTTTTGGGGCGATCTTTTTCAGCCACAAATAGGCTGCTGGAGATTTCTCTCTTATTGCATTCATGTTTTTTGTGTATCCTTCCTCTTGGTATGACCTAGCTGCTGCCCACAACAAATCCTTCAGTGAGCTATTAGGGAAAGGCCCTTTAAAGTTATCATATAAATGCCTAACACAAAATCTATGCTCAACATCTGGCATGATTTGTTTGAAAGTTTCCATCAATCCTTTTTGCCTATCTGAGATGAAAGTGAGCTTTCTTTCATCAGTGCCAATTGAATTTACAAGAATTTGTAGGAACCAAGTCCAACTATCTTTGCATTCACTCTCAGCAACTGCCACTGCAATTGGAAACATTTGGTTGTTTCCGTCCCTTCCTACAACTGACATTAACTGACCACCATACGGACCCTTTAGAAAACAAGCATCAAGTCCTATTATAGGCCTACAACCCTCCAAAAAGCCAATCTTTTGTGCATTATACATCACAAAAACCCTCTAAAATGTTGGAAATAAAAAGGTTGGAGGGTCGTCAACCTTAACAATAGCAGTGGAGCCGGGATTCGATTCCAGAATCTTCGAACAATATTTCCTAATTTTGCCATACTGATGTTTCACATTGCCTTGAATTTTTTCCAAAGCCTTCACCTTAGCTCTATACAATTGTTGTCTACTAGCATATATCATGACCTCCCTTCTCACCATTTTCTTGAAAGTTTTAAGTGACATTGTAGGATCATTTGCAAATATTTGTTTGCTAGATACGTGGAATTCACAGTGACACTCCTAAACTTTCTTGGACAGACATGTGGTTCACCTCTAAGTGATTTGACTTGAAAAACAGTTGATGTCCTAGCCAAGCTCCCATGAATCCTCCAATTACAATTGGTTTCTTTACACACAGCTGTCACCCTATTCTTTTCGTTCTTTACAAACTCAAGCTCAAACCCTGACCTAACAGCATACTCTCTAATAACTTTTCTGAACACATTCACATTCACAAAAAGAAGTCCAACTTCAATTTTTGGGCTAGCCATATGTCTTTCTTCATCAAATTGAGGAAATCTAAGCCCCACACCCTCATCATTAGAGTTATGAGGGGTTAATAAAATTTCAGGGTCACTTTGATTTTCACTCTCATACCCTTCAAAATTCATAGAATTAACTTCCTATGGATTAGGCATATCTCTTTGTTCAACTTCATCACCACCTATTGGATCACAAGTGTCACTTAGCCTGTCACTCTCAGCAAAATATTCAAAGTCAGACACCACATCGCTTTCACTCTCACTCTCAGTATCAGCAATATAAGTCTCATCACTTTCTTCCTCGACGTCACTTCCAAGTACTGGTCTTGCAGAATCATTAGCAATGATTTCAGAATCAGTTTGTGATCTTGCAGGTTCATTTTGAGGTTGAATTGGTGTATTGTTAATGATTTCAGAGTTGGATTGATGTATTTGTTCAAGATGTGGACCAGTCGGTGGTTCAAAAATTAGCTGTGTTTGTTCAAGAGATAGAGAAATTGGTACATCCATGTTAATCTCTCTATTTTGCACAAATATTTCAATTTCATGCAAATGAATATCACTATAGACCTTGAACATGTCTAGAACCATTTGATCACTGCTAAGCATCACAGGTCCATCTACCATAGACATATTAGGCAATTTATACAAAACAACATCTGTAACAGGATAGCCAAGTTGTTTAATTAAATCCAGTATTTCAAAGAATGACATTCTATCAGAGTCCACATCCACAATACCAGACACTTCACCCTTAACATAAGAAACTGTGCCATGACTTCTTAAAAATTCACCCCCATAATAAACTTTAAAAGTGAAGAAAGTATTTGTCATGTTTCCGTCCCTGTGACCAAATTAATAAACAAATAATTAGTAATGCAAAAATATTGGGGACCACTTAGGAATTAATTAATGACATAAACCATAAAGGACTACAATGCAAACAAATAACAATAGAACTAATTCGATCAAGATGTGGCCCAACAAGTCAAAAAAGTAGATAAGAAGAACAAAGCTTGGCCTACAAAAACATGTGCTTTGAATTGAAGTACCAAAGAATTCCATTATTTACTCAAAACAAACACCTGCATAAACAATAAGACAACACAAATTTTTTGTAGAAAAATATGTTTTGATTCAAAATTGATATGCCATGTCAAACAAGAAAACTATATTTTCAAAACCATATATAAATTCATTATTCAACAAACAAAAATCAACCGTAGTAAAAATAAGAATTAACAATAACTCCTCAAAACCCTAAACCCATTTAGAATTTCGTAATAGAGACAAACCTTAACAAAATATTGCGTCTAATGTGAATTATGCAACCATGAGAACTCCTTATTCATTTACTATTGAGAAATTGATCAAAGAAACTTCATAAAGAAGCAGAAAGAGTTTCTTCTACGTGTATTGCAATTTTTCTGAGGTGTAAAAATATCTAATTAATGTAACTGTTTAAAAGGAAAAAAATTAAGGCCCTAAACTGAACTAAAGAGCACAAGGGTATTATGGGAACTTCAGAAAAATAATTAACAGCGTTACATATTTAAGCATTAAATATGAGATGGAGGGGGGTAAGTGTTACAATTCATACTTTAGGGGGGTAATTGATACACCCCCATACTTTAGGGGGGTAAACTGTATTTAGCCCTTAATCTTTAGGTGTTATCTTTTCAACAAACACATACTTCCTCCGTCCCCTTCTTTTCTACTTTAACTTCTAGAGCAGAGTTTTATGTAAGAGTTGTAAATGTGAAACTTTTGTGTGTGTTTATATTTGTAACCTTAAATATAATGATTGAGAGTGGGTCATATTGAATCATTACTTTAATATGAGAAGTTATTTTTGAGAAAATAAGTCTATTTTTGAAAAGGGAGTTTTAATAAGGACATCCTAAAGGAAAATAGTAGCAAAAAGGGGATATTAATTACAATTTTGTATGTATTATAATCTTTCAGTTGAATCTAATATTTCATAATCCCATCTTCAATACCAAACGTCTCCTTAATATATTAGAAAGAGATGACCAAGGGAGGGGATTTCATGAGTGTCCGAATGGAGTAAATATTTTCAATTAATTTGTGATTGAAATTGATATACAATGTCATTTCGCTTTGGAGAATTGGCTTTTTGGCATAAATATTTACTAGCTTGAATTTTTTTTTAGTTCTGTGAGGAATTGGATAGAAATAATATCACCATTGTCTTGCTTGAATTTTCGCATTGACATTCTTAATGTAAGTTGTAGAATCCTACCTTTCGAGGATGTGGATATTTTAGTTAGTATGGTAAGTTTGGACACCTGAGTTATCAAAAAAAAAAAAAAAAAAAAAAAAAATAAGTATGTGTAAAATGAACAACTAAAAGAAGAAACTGCAAAAACAAAGAAAAGATTCCGGGTCTGTTTTTCTCGCTTTTGAGAGCATGTTGGTGCTATTTGAATAGTCAAACAAATCACAATTTTGCTTTTAAAAATAAACTTATCCATCTCTTAATGAGGAAATTTTAAAATTGCCCCTATTGAAAGTTTAAATTATAGATATCCCATTAAATTTTTTAAAATTGTAAAAATGTCATTGCTTTGATTATGTAAAATAATTAAGTTAATTAAATCTTCCTAATTAAACAACAGTTTAAACAAACTATTAACTTTACCCCCAATATTTCCAAAAATCAAAATCAAACCCCATTCTCCCATTTTCATTCTCTCTCTACAAACTCTAACTAAATTCTCTCACAAAATTATAATTTTTCACACACATTCACTCAAATCAAAGAAAAAAAGGAAGAACAACAACATATAAGGTTATCATTTGCAACTTAGTTTAATTTTTAAGTGAATTTTTGGATGATTTACGAGCAAAACGCGCAAAAGAACCTGTAACTATTTTTCGCGTATTTTGGCGTTTGGCATTTGGGAAGAACAAACGCCAAACGCCGTATATACTCACCGCACCGAGGTGAGTTACATGCTGACCGCGGTGAGATATCTCCTATCCCCAATCAAACTCCAGTCTCCATTCACTTTGGAGACTGGAGTTCATTGGAGACTGGAGTTTGGTATGACAAACGCCGAAAATCAAAATAACACACCTGGTTGAATTTTAAATGCTTTTTTTTATTAGGATAGGTTGTGAGTTAATTTTAGTTGTTTACTTGTAGGAATGAAAAAAATTATATTTTTTATTTGGTATGGAGGTGAATTTAAACACGAAAGGGATGAAAAATTGGAATATACTGGTGATAGTAAATGTGTGAAAACATTCTTGGTGGATAAGAAAATTTCGTTTGGGGAACTACTAGATAAAATATGCGGAAAGTTCGATTTAGATCGGCATATGAATAATAATGTTGAGATATATCGCCAATGTCGTGCGATAGCCGAGTACAAGGTGGTGATCCATATCAAATGAATCACATTGGGAGATAACAATGTACTATGTCCGAAATTTTGATGAATATAATTTGTACGTGACTTGGAATCCAAGGATAGAAGAAACTCCAAGAATAGAAGAAATTCCAAGGATAGAAGAAACTCCGAGGAGAGATGGGACTGTAGGAAACTTATAGTTCGGGCTAAAAGAAGAAATATATATGACCGAGCTAGTTTCAATCATAACTTTGATGGATGTGTGATCGAAGGATCTCAAGTCCATGTGATGATGCTAATTATGCAATTGAAACGATCATTGGCTCTAATCCAACATTATCTTCAGTTGAGGAAGATGAACATAGCCCGTGGATGCTCGATCCTAATCGTCGCATTCCTAAACATATACCTTGTGCTCCAGAATACAATGACAATGAAGGTGGTGATGGAAGTGGTGATGCAGGTTATGATATAGGTGGTGATGAATGTGGTGATATAGGTCCTGATGTAGGTGTTGGTGTAGATGGTTATAGTCATCAACATCCAAATTATGATGAGCCACCTAGTGTTCATGGGCAAGCGCCAGAATTTTACGAACCACCAAGCCATGGAGGATTTGACGACGTTGATGATGTTTTAAGAATTCGTTCGGGATCAAATTCCAATGAGGGGAGGAATGATGGATTGGGTTGGACAATTGGCCAGCAGTTTATGAACAAAAAAGAGTTTGATGAACAAATTAAGAAACTTCCTATAGATAACCATTTTTCATTAAGGGTGGAAAAGTCTGACCCTTCAAGGAAGAGAGTCCGGTGTTTAACAGATAATTATCCATGGCGAATATATGTGAAGAAGGAAAAATATGGTGATGAATTTGTTATTAAGTCATATTATAACATTCACACTTATGGAATGGATAGAGGTGCCGATCATAGACAAGCATCGTCTAGTTACATTGGTAACTGGACCAAGGGACTATTTTTGAATTCCACGAATCCTCCAAAACCTGAAGCACTGAGGAACTTCATGCGTACTGAAGAACATGTTTCCATTAGCTACGAGAAAGCTTAGAGGGGAAAACAAGTTGCTCAAGATCTTGTTAGGGGTACTTTCAAAGAAAATTTTGCCAAGCTCCCCTCCTATGCTTACATGATTGAGCAAATGAATCATGGCACGTACACTCGCATCCATATAGACTAAGAAAACAAATTTAAATATTTCTTCATGGCTTTAGTAGCGATGATTAGAGAATTTCGTTACGTAAGAGATATCATTGTAATTGATGCAATAATTATGGCTAATTATCAAGGAACCGTTCTAATTGTAAGTGTGGGGGACGGTGACCATCATTGTTATCCGATTGCATGGGGAGTAGCCGATGCCGAGGACGGGGCGAGTTGGACTTGGTTCCTTGAGCGGTTGAGAGAGCTCATACCAGACAGAGAAGATCTGGTTATTGTTTTGGACAGGGGAAAAACGATTATACACGCGGTTGATAATGTTTACCCTTTAACAGACCATGGGTTTTGTTATTGGCACCTCAAGGAAAACCTGGAAAAAAATTTGAGTAATATTGGTGTAACCGCGTATTTTTATAAAGCTGCTACCTCATACAATGAGAATGAGTTCCAAAAATATTTTGGTTACTTGAAAGCCAATAAGCCACAAATTGCAGATTGGCTAGAGAACAAGGTGCAATTTCATAAATGGGCAAGGGTCCACTATCGTGTCAACAGATATGAGGTGATAACGTCTAACACCGTCGATGTCCTTAATAGTCAAATCAAAGAGCCGAAAAGTTATCCTATATGTTCTCTGCTCAAATTTATTATTGATATGATGGGAAGGTGGTTTCAAGTGTGCTGTGAGGAGGCTTTCGGGTGTGAATTTGTATTTACCCCTTCGAAGGAGGAGGAGCAACGCAAGCAATTTGATATAGCAGCCATGTCATGTAAATATCCATTGGGATATGAAATTTGGAAAATGGAATCTACTGAATGGTCTGGAATTGTGGATTTAAAGGAAAGAAAGTGCTCTTGCGGCATCTTTCAAATTAAGCAAGTACTGTGCGAGTCCGCAATTGCAGCTGCAATGGGCTCGCGGCCAAGAGATTCTGGTAAGTACGTGTACGAACTTACTTCCAATTACTTCAAAACCGATTCCATGCGTCAAGCTTATATTGAACTCATACAACCCGTTCCATCTAAGGACCAATAGAACATTCCCGATGATGTCAAGGCGAGAGTAGTGTTACCTCCAGACGAGAAACAAACTCGTGGAAGTCCTACATTGTCACGTTATGTTTCTCGACTTGAAAATTTGAGAAAAAAATACAAGGGCTCGATTTGTCATGCTATCGGTCACAACGCTGCTAAATGTTCTCAACGTTTTCAAAATTCGAGTAATAATGAAGCTCAATCTTAAATCTTTGTTTAATGAGACATATTTATTGTAATAATTGAATTTTAGTGAACAACAATTTTTGTAATAAAGATTATTGACATATATTTGTTCTACTATATTTATTGTAAAAAAATTCAATTTGAAACATCAAAAATCCCAATATTCTGTCTCGAACTCATTGCGGTGAGTGCTAAACTCACCGTGGTGAGTAAAACTCCAGTCTGATGACTGGAGTATGAAAAATCCAAACTCCAGTCTCCAATGTGAGTGGAGACTGGCATTTGATATCAAATGCCAGTCTCCACTCACATTGGAGACTGGAGTTTGGTTATCAAATGTCAAACGCCATAAATTTACCCTAACTCTAACCCCTAAATTTTGGTCAATTTTGTAATATTTTGTCAATTTATGGCCCAAAAGGAGAAACAACACTTACAATAACATTATATCATCCGTAGATCACAATTTCGTACATTTTGGTCAATTTTTTAATATTTGGACAATTTATGACCCGAAAGGAGAAGTAACATTTACGGTAACATTATATCCCCCGTAAATCATAACTTCGTATATTTTGATCAATTTTGTTAGATTTTGTCAATTAATTACTTATAGTAACATTATATCCTTTGTAAATCACAACTTCGTACATTTGGTCAATTTTGTAATATTTGGACAATTTATGAACCGAAAGGAGAAGTAACACTTACGGTAACACTATATCCTTCGTAAATCACAACTTCGTACATTTTGGTCAATTTTGTAATATTTGGACAATTTATGATCCGAAAGGAGAAGTAACACTTACGGTAACATTATATCCTCCGTAAATCACAACTTCGTATATTTTTGGTCAATTTTGTCAATTTATTACTTACAGTAACATTATATCCTCCGTAAATCACAACTTCGTACATTTTGGTCAATTTTGTAATATTTGGACAATTTATGACCCGAAAGGAGAAGTAACACTTACGGTAACATTATATCCTCCGTAAATTACAACTTCGTATATTTTTGGTCAATTTTGTTAGATATTGTCAATTTATTACTTACAGTAACATTATATTCTCCGTAAATCACAACTTCATACATTTTGGTCAATTTTGTAATATTTGGACAATTTATGACCCGAAAAGGAGAAGTAACACTTACGGTAACATTATATCCTCCGTAAATCACAACTTCGTACATTTTGGTCAATTTTATAATATTTGGACAATTTATGATCCGAAAGGAGAAGTAACACTTACGGTAACATTATATCCTCCGTAAATCACAACTTCGTATATTTTGGTCAATTTTGTTAGATTTTGTCAATTTATTACTTACAGTAACATTATATCCTCCGTAAATCACAACTTCGTACATTTTGGTCAATTTTGTAATATTTGGACAATTTATGACCCGAAAGGAGAAGTAACGCTTACGGTAACATTATATCCTCCGTAAATCACAACTTCGTACATATTGGTCAATTTTGTAAGATTTGGTCAATTTATTGAAATTGCAATTTGACCCCATATTTTTAAAAAATAGTTAAAGTGACCTAATATTTCTAAAAATTGCAATTTAACTCGACATATCGTGCTCACCGTGCTCACCAAACTCTCTGCCTCAAACTCACGGCGATGAGCCTAATACTCACCGCCGTTAGTACTAAACTCATCGCGGTGAGCCTAATACTCACCATCGTGAGTACTAAACTCATCGCGGTGAGGTATTACAGGTGAGGTTGAGGCAGAGATTTACTCTCTACCTAAAACTCACCACGGTGAGGTTTACCGCGGTGAGTTTGTCCCATCTATAAATACACACCACGGTGAGCTTGAGTTCATTCTCTGCCTCACTCTCAATTTTTGCCCGAAAAAATTCCTCTCATCTCCTCTCAAAAATCCGTCAATTCTTCTCTCAATTTCCCCAAATTCTTCTCTCAATCTCCCCTTCCAACTCACTAAACTCCCCACCTACACAAACACCAAATTCCCAAGTCAAATTTCACACACAAGGTATATCTCAAACTTTGCACACAAGGTGTTTGTCAAATTGCTTGTGAGAAGTTTTCTTCTTTATTTTGTGCAATTAATTGTGGTTTTCCAAGTATATTCAAAATATGTCGAGAATTAGGGGTGGTGGTAGTTCGGGTGGATCTTCTAGGGGTGGTAGCTCGAGTGCACCACAAAAAAGGACGAGGAACGATAAAGGGAAAAATATCGCGGTCAAGGAGGTCGAGGAGGAGTTTGATAGCTCCAGATTTTTATCAGTACAGGCTTCGGATTCTTACATTGCCGACAAGGGATGGAAATTCATTTCCGAGAGATTTGTCACTTACGAAAGGGAAGCGTACCCAACATTGTATGATCAAATCGAGGAAAGAGGTTGGAGTGAGTTTCTTAAAAGGCCAACCCGTGAGGTGTTTGCCGGTGAGATTGTACGCAAATTCTACGCAAATGTCGGTTGAAAACAGGCCGATAGTGTCTCTTGGGTTAGGAAAATCGAGGTTAACTTTGACCCAGAGACAATCAATGCCTACTACCAAGTTCAATGGCCCGTAAATCAACACGACGATTTTGTGTATGATTCATTAGAAGAAATGAAGAATTACCTTACTATCGACGACACTAGTCTAGTGGGTAAAATTCCTCACAACCGGTTGACAAAAGAGGCCAAGGCTTGGTCATTGATTATGTGTTCTCACATCGCTCCGACCTCGTACAATACTATGTATGGTGATGATCGTATCCCCCTGCTTTATGCTCTCACAAGGGGGCTCAAGTTTAACGTAGGGAAAGTTATTCACAATTGGCTTATGAAGACCATTCTCCAATCATCACCGAATTTGAAGAGCTTCGTCTTCGCTTACCTCATTAACGGGTTGTGTTTGATGGCCAGAGTCGAAATCACGTATGTTCGGGAAGAAATCAAGTTGGTCAACCCGATCAACACCAACTCAATCTGCAGAATTTTGAATTTGACTTATGAGAGTCTTCGCACCGGTCGGGTTTACAATTATCCGAAGAACCCTCAAGCCGAGAAAGTTCAAGTCCCACAACGGGTTCCCCGTGGACAAGAGTTGGTATTTCAAGAGATGCCAGCCCTTCAAAGAAACATGAATGACAACATGAATACCTTGGCGGAGTACATGTCAACTGCATTCGCTACACTCGCGGACCGGCAGGACTTCTACTTTCGGACGACATATGGAGATGCCAGATATGTTGGCACACATCCTCTTGCCCTTCCTCCGCATCCCATCTTTCACCAGCCCACACGCAATGTAGACGAAATGCATATTGATGAGGAGGATCGGGACTAGTAAATGTTATTTTTACATTTTTTGCATTGGACAATGTTATTTTCTTTTTGGAATAAAAAATTGTGGATTTGTAGTTTTCAGATTTATATGTATTCATATTATTGTGTTGATGAATTGTGTGATGTTGTTGACGTATGTGAATTGTTTAATCGCTTAGAATTGCATTTTGACCCCGTATTTTAAAAAAATACACACTAATAACAAGAAACCACACAATAATAATCAAATATTATATAAATACATTAAATATTATAAAAATTATTTTGAAGGTCTCTTCTTCCTATCATTAGGGGCATAGGAAGTTCTTAAATGTTTACTAGGCCGGATAGTCCTTTTTTCTCTTTTTCTCGCATCCACATCATGAAATTTTTTCGACCTTCTTTCCCTTACACTCGCGCCCACTTGATCATGCGTTTGAACATCATCATCGACTTCAAGATCATCATGATCGGAATTTTCTTCTGCACTACTAGCCTGAAAAACGCGTATATTAAGAATTCATATCAAACATCACATATTAACATATTCAATCATTTATCTAAAAAAAATCGAAACAATCCAACACACATTTCCAAAAATAATCCCAAAACAATCCAATTAACGTCTAACACTCTGATATCACAATAAGAAATGTATTAATCCAAAAAGCATTAAAAATCATAAATGAAAAATAATTTAATCGTCCACCTCATTAGGTTCTTCGTTTTCCTCTTCCTCTTCCTCACTTTCCCCTTGCACATTCCCCTCCTCATTCTCCTCCATATCAATCTCTCTGTTTTGGAGGTCCTTCACCATCAAACTTTCAAGGCGAGCCATGGTTACACTAAGTTGCTGCTGCATTTTCGAAATTTCTGTAATCTGCCCAAGGAGCCTCCGCTCCATCTGGACTTGATCATGTCAAAGCCTTTGCTCCATCTGGTGTAACTCTATCAACTAGGAGGCAGGTATTTCTTGATTACTTGGACGCGGTTGAAATTGGAAAGTTGAGGCATCATGCTCTCTTCTTCGTAGACGTTGGCGTTTCAAACCAACAACTTGGCATCGTCCCAAATAATACAATAATTATCGCCAAAAAAGTCAGTCAGGCGACGATATGTTAATAATCGACTATTCGGCCTAATACCATCGACCCACCGTCCTGTAACCGTGTAATAGTCAGCCTGAGACTCCACTTCATCCGGCATTATCGCGCGATCACAATCTAAAAAAATTAACCAAACACAGATTATTTATTTAAATATATACAAATTCATGACATTACAAAAAAAATGAGTAATAATAACTATTAACATACCTTAACTTTACCAAAGTATTCGTCAACATCATCACAATTTGGATAATTGCTGCTACCAACCGTCCAACGTAACATTCTCGGATACCAAGGAATATTTTGAGACATTCTTGATGAACAATTGGCCAGTTCGGGCAAGCCTTCAATGCTCTCCAACATACAAAACTGCACAAAAATGGCCTAAATTTTTAAAAAAATATAAATAAAAACATATTCAAATCGAAAATTGAGTGGACAAAATACTAGTATAAGAAAAGGGCATCCATCCGCATTCCATCTACGAAAGGTCTCTTGTCTCTTCTCAGGAGCAGAGCCAATTTTGACCAATATATCACCTACTTTAACTTCCCAGATTTTATTAGCCCATCCACACCTTTCGCATACGTCCAGGTCATCACATACCTATAATATAAGACAAATTTATATGGATAATTAGTTCTAAAAGTTGAAGCAAAATCAATGTAAAAAATTACATTTGAATTTACTTGCCCTGAATACTAAATCATCAACAACTTCAATATCACGTGTAGGCATCAACACCGCTGATATAACCCATAGAAATAACAATTTCACAATATCATCATGTTCATCATTCACAACCAATAATCTTTTTAATTCATTTACCACTGCCTCGACAGCTACCTTCTCCGTCCCCCATCTATGAAACCTTCTGTCTCTCAGGGTTGCACCTTCCGCAATATGTTGCGCATCCTCAGAATTCTGTCTACAAAAGCGCAACCCCGACACAAGGCGAGACTCCTGTGCCCCAAACCTTAGAGGCTTTCCATTGATAAAAAACCAATACTCATATTTACTTCTTTTTTCTTTCCGTTTGCAAATTCTAAGCATCAAGTTGTGCAACACCGCCCTCTTAAATTTGCCTGTACCACTGAGAAAGAAAAAATTCCCAATTTGGAAATAGTTTTCCAACATCTGGATATGATGAGGTCGCATCAACCTTCGCATTGAATTAATATCCGACCACATAGTCCGTTGTGTGATTTTTCCTCCTAAAACCACTTTATTATAGTCGAATGGAGGTAATTGTGGAAGGGTGTGCGTCGATATTATGCCATATCCCTATAAAACAAATATGTCATCAAAACATAATTTTTTTTTTTCAATTTCGAGTTTGAAGTCAGTCTCCAGATGTTCATGAATTCTAGAGACTGAAGACCGGAGATCAGACTTCAGTCTCCAGATGTTCATGAACTCTGGAGACTGAAGATCATCCGTGATTTGGTCTTCAAATCAAAATGTTCACCGCGGTGAGCTATAACATGGCGTCTGGAGAATGTCTGGTCTTCAGTCTCCAGACGTTGAAGATTTGGAGACTGGAGACTGGTGTTTGTTCATACCAAAAGCCAGAATACGTATACAGGTGTGCAATTGATCGTGTAATTGAAAAAAAAAACTTACGGTGCATGGGTGTGGTGCTTGTTATAGATTCATCTCATCGCCTTCAATTTCACTTGCAATATTGTTATTATGTACCATTTTTTGAGTAAGAATTTGTGAAGAAATTGAAGTTGGGGAAGAAAGGGGAAGAGTTCGTAGATTCAGATCTAAGAAGGGAGAAAGTGTTTTTTTTTTTATTTAATATGTGAAGTAGAGTTAAAATCAATAATTAAAGAATAGAGGGTGTATTTTGCAATTTATTTAAGTTTTAAATACCTTTTTTTTTAAATTTAAATTATATATTAAAAAAAAAGGAAAAATGCCGATGACATTTTTCTAATTAACATATTTGCTAGTGGCATTCAACCAAATTCTCCGTTTATTTCTCTAACGTTGTGATTTAATTGAAATATTAAATTGGTCGTGGGAAATTGTTTTATTATTTGTGGCTACTATAATAATTAAGATGTTAGACATTGGTTAGATTGTCTTTGAGTAAAAATAATATGGTTAGTATCAAATTTTGCCAATTACACTGTCTTGCTTCTTTATTTGGTCGTAGCAGGTAGATGAAATATAACATATATATATATATATATATATATATATATATATATATATATTATATCATATATGAGTGTAAGGGGTCTTGCCACAGTACCCTTATATTCTTTTCCCTTTTTTTTTAATCCCTCCCCCACCTAAAACGACGTCGTCTTCTCAAGAAAAGCAGCCGTTTTATTCACTCCCTCCCAATTTTAAACTACCAGGTCAATTTATTTCTCCTTTAATTTTAGCTGCTCTTAATTTCTTATGCTTTCAGCCGTGGCCCCTGATGCCTGCTAGTTTATTGACCTGCTGTCTGCTAATTTATTGAGCAGCTTCCAATTTTCGATTTTAAACTACCAGCTCAAACCATCTCGTAATTTCTTATGCTTTCTCCGATGCCCCCTGCTGCCTGCTCATTTATTGACCAGCTTTAAATTTCTTCCCTCAATTCTTTAATTGATTTGTGGTGTATAATTCCCATTGCCTGCGACAAAGTAAGTCTTCTGCTGCTTACTTGCTCCTATTTTGTTTGCACCCTGGTTAATTGTTTAGTTTTTAAGTGGGTTCTTATAAGACGATATTTTGTGTTGGTCCCAAGTGGTCAGAAGAGGTTTAGAGGGGGGGGGGGTGAATAAACCTCTTTAAAAATTTTCTTTAAATTTAACTTTAAAACTTTAATTCTTAACTGAACAGACTAAGCTGATCAGATTAGTTAGTTACAGTTCTGTTCGCGAACAAATCTTTGAACAGCCTTGTTGACCACTCGTCTGATTATTACTTAGCTGATTTTGCTAAAATCAGTTTTAATACTTAGAGTACTTGCAGCGGATTTTCAAAGTGTTTTTCACAAGTAATCTTTGTAGTTTGAAAAATGTTTCCCCAGTTTTATAAACTCCTTTTTAACTCTTTTTCAAACAGTTAACTTAAATGTGTTTTTATGCAAATAGAAAATATGCAGATTTAAAAGCAATGTAAAAACACAAGTAATTTTTATAGTGGTTATATGGATTTGAATATCCTTTAGTCCACTCTTCCAAGTCACACAGATCTTGGGTTATACTATAATCACAAAGTTTACAGTATACTCTGCTTGCGTCGAACAACAAATGAAACGACCACAAGTTCGCAATAGGAAATCACACAGAAGACCTATTCTCTGAAGTTTGATCACTCACAAAGATGGATCACAACTCCGCACAACACTCTTGTTTACAAAATCACTCAGAAGATGTATTTTTCTTGATTCTTCAACTCTGCTTTCGTCAACAAATGACTCAGCTGATGAGTGAGCTGTTCTTGAGACTTAAAGAATTTTGCTTCGGAAATTTCTCTCAGAAAGTGTGTTGCTTCTTTCTTCTTCGTCTCTTTCAGCTATTTATACTTGAGGATAGAAAGATGTCCGTTGAAGAGAGACAAAATTCAAATTCCTCGAGTACTGGTCCTTAAAATCCGCGAACGGCTCTTTTGCAGTCTGTCCGTACTATGAACAGTACTATTCTGCAGGCAGCATTAAATGCAGCATTAAATGCACCCAGCTGATGCGAAGCAATTCTTCAATCATTTGTCTTTAATAACTTTGTACTTCAGCATTTATTACTCCAAGGGGCATTTATTACCGTTGGGAACACTTCATGATCTTCTTTACTTGGCTGACGAAAGTACACGTCTGATGGCGAACTCGGCTGATCTCAAACTTGAACAAATCTGATTTGAGTCGGCTGATCTTCATCAGTCTGATAACTTTACTTCAGCAGATCAGAAGTCTTGGACCTTGAAACTTTTGACTCTTCTGATGTGTTCTTTACTTAGTCAAAATTTCTTCTAAGGGATCATCAGCTAAGTTACTCCATACTTAGCCAATCTTGAAGTTTTGGAATCCTTCAAAACCTCCCTTTACAAATTGTCTTCAGAGCCTTCATCTTCATCCTTATCCAACAATTTCCCCCTTTTTGATGATGACAAAACTTCAGCTAAGTACCTGTTAAATACCTAAGCTAAAGAGTGTAATCCTCAAAATTTTCTGAGATAGAAAAAGTTTATTGGATTGAACTTGACTTTTCATTAATATTGAAAAAGAGTTACAAGGTACAAGTTCATCAGATGAGATTTCTGAAGAATAGATAGAAGTAAACTGTTTACAATGAATTTATAATTTCTAACTATCAGCTTCTTCATCTGATCCTTCAAGCTCTTCTACATACTCATAAGATGACTCTTCGTCATCTTCGTCTTCATCAGCTTCTTCTTCCAAGATTGCTTTGGCAGCTTCCATCTTCTCTTTGAGTTGCTGCTCTTTAATCAGCTCCATTGCTTTCTTGGCAGATTCAGTCTCCTTGTACTTGGTAGTTTCTTTTTCAATCTTTTCTTCTTCTTCTACCTTTCCAAGATTTTCTTCAGTCTTGTCAGCAGTGTCTTCAGTCTCCTTGGCTTCAATAGTTGCAGCAGCAGTTTCCTTAGCTGTTTCTTCAGCAGCAGGTTCCTTAACTGTTTCTTCAGCAGCAGGTTCCTTAGCTGTTTCTTCAGCAGCAGGTTCCTTAGCTGTTTCTTCAGCAGCAGGTTCCTTAGCTGTTTCTTCAGCAGCAGGTTCCTTAGCTGTTTCTTCCCTTTTATCTTCCCCCTTTTTGTCATCATCAGTTTTGATGACATCAGAAGGTGCAACAGCAGGGTTGAGCGCAACCGTTGGAATCTTCACTCCAGCACACAAAGCCTTGAGATTCTGATTGACAACATCGTGACTAGCTGTAAGATGATGAATATCAGTGCTGATGATGTCAGTCTTGTCATTGAAGTAGTCAATATTCAGGTTTACAGTTGCAATTTCGCCTTGAACAGCCTGTACAACACTTCCTACTTCATGCAACAATCCTAAATTGACCTCCTTCTCCTCTTCACTGACTTTAATGAAGGTTGCAGTCAGATCAGCGATCTTGTGTTCAGCTCTTGTAAGTGCAGCATGAAGATGATTAACATCACTCTTCACATCCTCCACATTTCTGTTCATTTCATTTAAGCTGTTCACTAACTGCAAGGAATGATCTTGAGGAATAGGAATACTTGTGATTTCAGTCTTGATGATCTTTTCTGTAGACTGTTGCACAGTTTCCAGCTGAAGTCTATTTGATTCTGTCAATTCTTCCTTAAGCTCTGTCTTCAGCTCCTCTTTAACCTTCAACAGCTGCTGTTGATGCTTCTCTTCCAGTTCCTTTAGTTGGTTTTCCATCAGCATCTGGATTGCTTCCATCAGTGATGAATGTTTATCAGCTGATGAAGCAGAAGCAGCAGCTTCATCCCTTTCTTCAACTTCCTGGTGGACAGGAATATCTTCCATCTTTTCGTCTTGATGATCTTCAGAATCCTTAGCTTTCCACTCAATAGCTAGGGGTTCATCATCAACCTTTTCAGCAGACTTGTCTTCAGTCTGATCAGTAGACTTATCAGCAGTTTGATCAGCAGGCTTTTCAGCAATTTGATCAGCAGGCTTGTCAGCAGCTTGATCAGCAGGCTTGTCAGCAGCTTGATCAGCAGGCTTGTCTTCAATCTGATCAGCAGACTTGACTTCAGGCTTGTCCGCAGTTTTAGGTTCATCAGTAACATCATCATAGACCAAGCTGGTGATAGTGCCATCATCATTGAAGCAAGTAGTTTGTCTGATTTGCCTCACAATGATCCAGGGGTTAACAAAAACATTATTCCCCTTTGGCACTTCATAGAATGGTTGCACTTCCTTGCCAAAAATGATTTGCTGGATACTTGGCAGCAGTGGCAAGTCACTTGAACAGCCTTGCTGATACTTTGACTTTTTAGCCCATCTCTTCAGGGCAGCCATAACAGCAAACTTAATTGCCCTTTCTTCAGCATCTTCAGACTTTTTCTTCTTATCAGGCAGGGTGCTTTTAATTTTCTTGGCCTCCTCCAATGCAAAGCCTTTTGCATAACTATGCATGACATCTCTTACATAGCTGGGATCTAGGGCCTTTTGAATAGAGTTTGTCTTCAGCCAAGTCAGAACCCAACGTTCTTCATCAGCCAACTCCTTCATGCCTTGAAGTTCTGTTATTGACTTATTCAACCTGTTGTCTCTCCAACTGATGTATCTTGGTTTCTCCTGGTTGAACAGAGTCCTTAACATGAGCTTTTGATCATAGTAAGCTAAGGACTTCTCAAACTTCTTGAAAAGCTCCTTATCAGCATATACTATCTCAAAGGCTTTTCTGACTTCAAATTTATCCTTGGACTTGATTTTGGGGGCAGGCAGTAAGATCTTTTTCTTGTCTTCTTCTTCATCCTTGCCTTCTCCAATCTTGATGCCACCTCCATGGACAGGTCCATAGGCATCAGTCTTGCTCTTTTCAATCACCATAGCCAGTTCAGCATCCTCAGCAGCTTTTCTCTCTGCTTCAGACATTCTTCTCCTGGCCTCATCCTTTTCAGCTTGAGCCTTACTTAGCTCTAGGGCTTTCTTTTCTTCCAATTCATCCTGTTTCCTCTGTTCAGCCTCCTCCCTTGCTTTCTTGTCAGCTTTGGAAACTTTCTTTTTCCTTAGCACAAATTTTCTTTTGCCTTTGTCAGCAGGGGCTGGTCCAACAGATGATATGGGAGCAGCAGCTATAGGATGTATGATTTGAACATCTGGATCTTCTTGAGGTTGAGCAGCCTCAGCAGTTGGTGCAGATTGAGTAATCTGTTGCTCATCAGCTTTGTCAGCAGTAGAAGCTTCAACAGCTTCAACTGGTCTTTCAGCAGATTCTGGACTTGATCTCACCAAGTCCACTAACTCAGTCTCTTTCTCTATGAAGGTCATCTGCTTCCTTGCAGACTTCTTGGTTCTTCCTTCACGGTAGTTAGAAGCAGCTGTATCTCTCTGTTGACTCCTTGTTCTTTTAGAGATACCTTCAGCAGGCTTCTCTGCTGATGGAGTTCTTGATGGTGATGCATGGGATCCAGTCCTTACATCAGCGATTATGTTTTCAATGATCTTTGTGGCTTCAGTAGCAGAAGTCACTTTCTCCATCTGCTTAGCTTCTTTCTTTTTAGGCTCATCAGCAGCCTTCTTCTTTTTAGTCTCAACAGCCAGGTTAGCTGTTTTGACTAATCTTCGTTGTCTTTTGGCAGGGACTTCCTTCTGTCCCTCATCATCAGCTTCCTCTGGCTCATCAGCCTTCCTCTTCAGAACCGGCAGATATTTGTTCATGGCCTTAGACTTGTGAATCTCCTTGCCATTCGTCATAGTACACCCCAGTTTGGACAGCAGATAACTGATCGTAATCCTGTGGTTGGTGTGAGGACCCTTTCCTTTCTTTTCATCCAGGAAATCAGCTAAGATGTACCATACTATGATGGACCAGTTGACTTCCATTCCATAGTAAATGGCAGCCATGATGCTGAATCTCTTCATCGTAACAGCATCCAGAGAAAAAGTGCAATTTTCAATCAGTTTTGACACCATATCAGCCATCCGCTGATATTCATCCCTCAGTTGCTTCTTCCTTATGTTTCCAGAAAACACTTCTCCCTCTTTGGCGCAGATCGCCCAGAACTGTTGGTGCTTATCCTCTGTCAGTATAGTGACATCATGTCTTCCATGGTTAGGAAGCCCAAACGTCTCATGAAGAACAGCAGGAGTGATGGTGATAGATTTGTCTCCCACTGTAGCCTTGATCTCCAGTGAGTTGTAGTCAGCTTTCGCTGTGTTGTAGTACTCTATCACTTGGTCAGTCCAGATAACTCCTTCGTGGTATTCCATGAAGTTCACCAGCGAAGCAGCTTTGAACTTTTCGAGCAGTTCTTTCATCAGATCCGTACCGGATTGGTAGTAGGAACCATACACGAGATACATCCCTTCAGCAGCCATTTCAGATCTGTAGGAGTTAGAAAGAAAAACGAGGAGAGTTTTTGCAGAAAATTGCTCAAAAATTCTCACAAGTACTTTTGAAGATTTAGGGTGCGTAAAGAACGACTCGACTGATCAGATGAGAATTTATAGAGTTGGGGTATGTCGGTTTCCGTGATATCCGCCAACCGTTAGATTCATTTTTCTGTCAGTGATGATCGTGCGGCTTCTGTTACGACCTTTCAAATTCAAAAGATATTTTAATGAAGAGCGGGAATATGTACCGCCCAACATTTATTTATAAAAGCGTGTTTTGAATAAAACGTTTTAAATAGCTCGCTTTTATTTAAGTGATCAGATGAGTATAATGAACACTTATCTGATTGACTACTGTCCTGATGACAATGCTGTTATCAGAGAATGCCAATAGCTGATAACCTTCCTCAGTTGTTTGTCAATCCAGCTAGATAAAATAGTCTTGATCTTCGATAGTTGAGTCTTCTGTTGAAAACATAACTTCAACTAACTGTCATTAACAAATTTCATCTTTAATTCAGAAGTACCGCTAGTCTTACACGTTCCCCCTGAGTTTAAGATTTCATAAGTTAACTAGTCTGTTGAAAGTTAATCCTTGAAGATAAGTAAGATGAGTAAGCTGTTGAACTCTAGTCTTCTGATGAGTTCCCCCTCAGCTTATGCATCTAATTTTAATAATCCCAGTTCAGCTCTTAGAGTTGAAAACCTTGTCTCACTTAGAGGTTTTGTGAAGATGTCAGCAATCTGATTTTCAGTAAACACATATTCTATCATGACATTTCCTTTCTTCACATGATCTCTAATAAAATGATGTTTGATCTCAATATGTTTAGTCCTTGAATGACTTGTAGTATTCTGAGTGAGACTGATTGCACTTGTATTGTCACAGTAGATTGGTATTCCACTGATTTTGATATTGTAGTCTTCTAGTTGATGTTTCAACCATAAGATTTGTGCACAGCAAGCTCCAGCAGCTATATATTCAGCTTCAGCAGTAGATATAGAAACTGAAGTCTGTTTCTTACTCATCCATGAGATCAGACGACTACCTAAGAACTGACAGGCACCTGTTGTGCTTTTTCTGTCAATCTTGCAGCCTGCAAGGTCAGAATCTGAATATCCAATAAGCTCAAATCCAGACTCTCTAGGGTACCATAATCCCAATTCTTGAGTGCCCTTAATATATTTCAATATTCTCTTGGCAGCTAAGAGATGAGATTCTTTGGGGTTTGATTGGAATCTTGCACAGACCCCAACAGAGTACATGATATCAGGTCTGCTGGCTGTTAGATATAACAGTGACCCAATAATGCCTCTGTATTTGGTTATGTCTACTGATTTGCCATCTTCATCTTTATCCAAACGAAGACTTGTAGACATTGGAATTGTAGCAGTAGAGCTAGTTTCCATACCAAATTTCTTGAACAGATCCTTTGTGTATTTTGCTTGGCTGATGAAAATTCCATCAGGCAACTGTCTAACTTGCAAACCAAGAAAATAATTAAGTTCACCCATCATGCTCATTTCAAACTTGTTCTGCATCAGCTTTGAGAACTTATCACACATCTGTTGATTAGTTGAACCAAAAATAATATCGTCCACATAAATTTGCACAAGCAAAATATGTTCTTCCCATTCAATAGTGAACAAGGTCTTGTCAACTTTACCTTTGCGAAATCCTTTAATTAAAAGAAAGTCAGATAAAGTATCATACCATGCTCTTGGAGCCTGTTTCAGTCCATAAAGAGCTTTCTTCAGACGATATACTTTGTCCTCTTCTTGATAAACTTCAAATCCAGGAGGTTGCTCAACATAAACTTCTTCTTGCAATTCTCCATTGAGAAAAGCTGATTTCACATCCATCTGATAGACTGTGAAATTCTTGTGAGCAGCGTAGGCAAGAAAGAGTCTGATTGCCTCTAGTCTTGCTACAGGTGCAAATGTTTCATCAAAGTCAATGCCTTCTTCTTGGCAGTAACCTTTGGCCACTAGTCTTGCTTTGTTTCTGGTGACTTCACCATCTTCATTCATTTTATTCCTGAATACCCACTTAGTGCCAATGACTCTTTGATGACTTGGTCTAGGAACTAAGTACCAGACTTCATTCCTTTCAAATTGATTTAGCTCCTCCTGCATAGCTTCAATCCAGTTGGAGTCACTGAGAGCTTCTTCAATCTGTTTAGGCTCAATTTGAGATAGAAAACTAGCAAACATAGCATCTTGTGCAGCAGCTCTTCTTGTTTTCACTCTGTCTAAAGGATCACCAATCACTAACTCTGGTGGGTGATTTCTGAGCCATCTGAGATCAGGTTGCAAATCATAATGTTGTCCTTTGTCTTGATCTTGCAACACTACTGTTGGAGATACAGTAGTAGTCTGTTGAACATTTGCCGTCTGTTGAACAGTCTCTGGTCTATCAGCTGTTTGCAACTCGTCTGTTAGACAATCAGCTCTGTGATTTTGAACAGCACTTGAGTTATCAGCTGAGTTGAGATCAGGTAGTATGATGGGTACATATTCTTCATTCTTTCCAACATTCATCTTCTGTAAATCAGTAGACAGATCTTGATTAACATTTTGATTCTTTTCAGAAGATTGACTTGGCTCATCAAATACTACATGAATGGATTCTTCTATTAGTAATGTTCTTTTATTGAAAACTCTATAAGCCTTACTAACAGATGAGTATCCTACAAAGACAGCTTCATCAGCCTTTTCTGCAAATGCAGTAAGGTGATTTTTACCATTATTTAAAACATAGCATTTACAACCAAAAATCTTAAAGTAATGAATGTTTGGCTTCCTATTGTTCCAAACTTCATATGGAGTCTTGTTTTGGTGCTTGTTGATCATGCATCTGTTTTGGGTAAAACATGCTGTATTTGTTGCTTCTGCCCAAAATCTTTGTGGCAGTTTTGCTTCAGCTATCATGGTTCTGACAGCTTCCTTCAGTGTTCTGTTTCTCCTTTCAGCAACACCATTCTGTTGAGGGGTTCTGGCAGCAGAGTACTCATGATGTATTCCTTTGATATTACAATACTCTTCAACAGTAGAGTTTGTGAACTCTATCCCTCTATCTGATCTGATCTTCAATATCTTGATACTCTTCTCATTTTGGATCAGTTCCATCAGATTTGTAAGATGTTCCTTGGTTTCACTTTTCTTCTTCATGAAAATCACCCAAGTATATCTTGAATAATCATCCACAACAGCTAGGCAGTATTTCTTTCCACCATTGCTGACTGGATCAATGGGTCCAAATAAGTCCATATGTAGCAGCTCCAATATCCTTCCAGAAGATTGGTGCTTCTTGCTTTTGAACGACGACTTGATTTGTTTACCCTTCTGACAGGCGTCACAGAGCTTATCTTTGCTCATGACTGTTTTAGGAATCCCTTCTACCAAATCATTCTTGATCAATCTGTTGATGGTCTTGAAGTTTAAATGATTCATTCTCTTGTGCCACAGCCAACTAACTTCACTTGGTGTTGATGCCACCAAACAAACGTTTGAATTCTTGTCAGCAGAATTCCAGTCGACTATGTAGATATTTCCTTGTCGTCTTCCAGATAAAATTACCTTCTTTGTACCAATCTGTTCAACAAAGCACTTATCTGTTGAGAAGATGACTGAATATCCCTTGTCACAAAATTGACTTACGCTCAGCAGATTATATTTGAGGCCTTTGACATATGAGACGTCAGATATCTCTATGTTCCCTCTGATTAATCTTCCTTTAGCTTTAATTTTGCCTTCTTTGCTGTCCCCAAAAGTAACATTTGGACCATCCACAGCAATTGCATCAGTCAGCTCATGTATGTTTCCACACATGTGTCTTGAACATCCACTGTCCAAGTACCAAATCTTCTCTACTTTACTCCTACTCCTAATCCTATCCTACAAAACAAAAATAAAATTGTTTTAGGTACCCTTATTGAGAGGGTCCTGAAGGATTAGTTCCACCTTTGACAACCCAAGATGTTGAACTCTTAGGCTTCTTAGGTTTCTGAGTTTTGACAGGAGCATGAACAGCTTTATTATCATCATAATTATCAGATAAGTCATGTTGATGATCAGTATGATAAGAATAATGTTCATAAGCAGGGTAAGGTGCATGATAAGCAGGATATGCATGCATTGGATGAGCAGGAAAAGGTGCATAGTAACTAGGAAATTGAGGTGCATGATACATAGGATGATATGCAGCAGGTTGCACATAATATGACTCATTTCCATACCAAGCATTTTGATTTTTCTTGTTCTTATGCTTCTTTGGTTTACTAACAGTTTGCTCATTAACAGACGACTTAGTTTTCTCACTAGTCTGATTAGCCTTAACCTTGTCAGAAGACTTCCTAGGACTCTTCTGTTTGGGTTTACTAGTCTGTTTTCCTACACTAGGCTCTTTGCTCTTTTTAGCCTTAGGAGATTTCTTCTCCTTTACCACTTTCTCAGATGAGGTAGGTTTAGAAGTTTGAACATACAGAATGACCTTACTATTGTCAGCAGATATGAATTTTTCAGTATGATTCAATTCTATTTTATCCTTTTCTAAAGGTGTCTCCTGTTTACTAGATGTAGGCATGGATGCAACAGTTGACTTATCATGAGACTCGATAATTTTCTCAAGTTCCATGATTTTTCCTTTATAGACCTCACATTCAGCTTTCAGAGATTCATGCTCTTGCTCAAGCTGTTTATACTCAGCTGATTCTTTAGGCTTTTCAGCTTTAAGTTTCAGTGAGTTATTTTGCTCTTTTAGCAAGCTCATCTCTTCCTTAAGCTTAACAAATTCTCCAGCAATAGTAGTATTATTTAACATCATTTGCTCTAGAGAATCAAATAGTTCATTATTTGGAGGAGTTACCTCATCCTCGGAGTCATCAGATTCCTTAGCCATCAGGCAGAGGAGAGCAGGTTTCTCTTCATCAGAAGATTCTTCATCAGACGTGTCTGAATCTGAATCAGATGAGTAGACAGCAGCAAGCTTTTCTGCTTCAGCTACCATTGCTTTTCCTCTTTGATGCTTTCTTTCCTTTCTGATTCTCTTCTCTTCCTCAGTGTATTTTTCTGCTTTTGGATATGGGCAGTCCCTGATGAAATGTCCCAATTTCCTGCAGTTATAACACATTAGTTTTGCTTTATAATCATCTTTTTCTTGAGAAGAAGAGTTAGGTTTAGAAGTAAAAGCAGCATGATTGTATTTGTTTTTCATCTTTCTCTTATAGAACTTCTTGAAGTTGTTCATCAATAATGCTACATCTCCAGCAGTGTACTCCTTCTTGTTGAGTAGAGATGCTTCATCAGATGAGTCCACATCTTGACTTCTATGTGCTGGTCTCCTGGTGTTTTCAGCAGCAACTAAGGCAGCTGTGGGTCCTGAAGTTGAGGTTTCTTCAATACCCATCCTAGGCAGTTTATACTCGAATGCCTTGAGTACAGAAAACAGCTCTGTAAGAGAAATCTTCCCCAGATCTCTTGATTCTTCCATAGCTGTCACCTTCATATTGAACTTGGGGGGCAGGGCCTTTAGAACTCTGACGGTGATCTCCTTGTCAGTAAAGGTCTTTCCCAGCTTTAGAACTTCATTCAACGTTTTGGTAAACCTGGTATCCATCTGATCAATGGTCTCTCCAGATTTCATCTTGAAGTTGTCCAGCTTCTCCAAGGCAACACTGAGCTGATGCTCTTTGATGGCGTCGTTTCCTTCACTCATGTCACGAACCTTGTCCCACATTTCCTTTGCAGTTTTGCAATGTTTGACCTTGTCAAACCGATCATTATCCAGGGCTTTGGTCATGATGAAACGGCCAACTTTATCCAGATTGAACAGCTTTATTTCCTCGGCTGTCATCTCTGTCAGATCTTTTTCCACCACCATTTCAGCTTCATCTACTATGATGGTCTTGGTGAATTTGAATGGACCTTTAATGATACATGTGTACATGTTGTCATTATAGGCTGCTAGAAAGATTTCCATTCTAATCTTCCAGTCCTCAAAGGACATACCAGCAATGTGGGGAACATGACTGATACAATCCATTTTTCAAAAAGTTTTGATTTTTCAAAAATATGCTCTTTTGAAAAAGTTTGAAAACCTTTGAAAAACACTTGGATCAAGCTCGTTGATCAGGCAGCTGATTCTAATGAACCACCTGCTCTGATACCACTTGTTGGTCCCAAGTGGTCAGAAGAGGTTTAGAGGGGGGGGGGGGGGTGAATAAACCTCTTTAAAAATTTTCTTTAAATTTAACTTTAAAACTTTAATTCTTAACTGAACAGACTAAGCTGATCAGATTAGTTAGTTACAGTTCTGTTCGCGAACAAATCTTTGAACAGCCTTGTTGACCACTCGTCTGATTATTACTTAGCTGATTTTGCTAAAATCAGTTTTAATACTTAGAGTACTTGCAGCGGATTTTAAAAGTGTTTTTCACAAGTAATCTTTGTAGTTTGAAAAATGTTTCCCCAGTTTTATAAACTCCTTTTTAACTCTTTTTCAAACAGTTAACTTAAATGTGTTTTTATGCAAATAGAAAATATGCAGATTTAAAAGCAATGTAAAAACACAAGTAATTTTTATAGTGGTTATATGGATTTGAATATCCTTTAGTCCACTCTTCCAAGTCACACAGATCTTGGGTTATACTATAATCACAAAGTTTACAGTATACTCTGCTTGCGTCGAACAACAAATGAAACGACCACAAGTTCGCAATAGGAAATCACACAGAAGACCTATTCTCTGAAGTTTGATCACTCACAAAGATGGATCACAACTCCGCACAACACTCTTGTTTACAAAATCACTCAGAAGATGTATTTTTCTTGATTCTTCAACTCTGCTTTCGTCAACAAATGACTCAGCTGATGAGTGAGCTGTTCTTGAGACTTAAAGAATTTTGCTTCGGAAATTTCTCTCAGAAAGTGTGTTGCTTCTTTCTTCTTCGTCTCTTTCAGCTATTTATACTTGAGGATAGAAAGATGTCCGTTGAAGAGAGACAAAATTCAAATTCCTCGAGTACTGGTCCTTAAAATCCGCGAACGGCTCTTTTGCAGTCTGTCCGTACTATGAACAATACTATTCTGCAGGCAGCATTAAATGCACCCAGCTGATGCGAAGCAATTCTTCAATCATTTGTCTTTAATAACTTTGTACTTCAGCATTTATTACTCCAAGGGGCATTTATTACCGTTGGGAACACTTCATGATCTTCTTTACTTGGCTGACGAAAGTACACGTCTGATGGCGAACTCGGCTGATCTCAAACTTGAACAAATCTGATTTGAGTCGGCTGATCTTCATCAGTCTGATAACTTTACTTCAGCAGATCAGAAGTCTTGGACCTTGAAACTTTTGACTCTTCTGATGTCTTCTTTACTTAGTCAAAATTTCTTCTAAGGGATCATCAGCTAAGTTACTCCATACTTAGCCAATCTTGAAGTTTTGGAATCCTTCAAAACCTCCCTTTACAAATTGTCTTCAGAGCCTTCATCTTTATCCTTATCCAACATTTTGTTATGGATTTTGATGATTTTCTTACCGATTGCTTGAGTCCATGTGATATTGTCTCTTACTGCTGATTTGTTGCTTGCTTCGGTTCAGAGGCTTGGAATATTCATTCTTCTTCTATTGGTTACTTGGTTCGAGCTGGGGCTTCTAGGATTTCTTTGCCCTTTGTTTTGGATATACTTTCTTGCTTTGGAATATGGCTTGGAATATGGTTTGGAAAGGATTACGCCGGCAGGGTATGTATTTCATGATTACACTTTGTCTATTTGTGCAGGCCTCCAATTTTCTTGTGTATATCTGCCTTACTTGTATGAATTTATTTTGCATTGTACCTGTTCCAAATATTTCTCTTCCTACTGATTCTCCTAAATTGTATGCTTTCTTGTTTTTTTTTTTTTTTTAAAACTCCTTGCTTATTTTCTTCTTGTATTATGCTGTTGTATGCTTTCTTTGTAGAAGTTCTTCCAGGTGTTTGTGATTTTGCTTACTTGTTTGAGGTTAGTTGTTTTTCCTTATATCTTTACATTACTTTATATATGTACTACATAGCTTTTCGATATAGGCTTTCAGTAATATGGACTTATTGAATCTTGGATATTTGTAGTTTTGTTATTTTCCATACAAGATGACTTACTGCCTCTTGTTTCGTAGGCAAACTGCTAGAGTTTTAAACCTGAACTAAATTCACCTTATGCTTACATTGCACTCAATGCCTAAGATTTTTTACCTAGACTACCTATGAATTTGTTGTTCATTAGATTTATAGTAAATCTTTACCTCATATTCATATAAAAAATAGCTCACTAATATGCATAGTTGCTATATTATTAAGAGTATGGGACGATGAAGATAGTAGGCAGCACAATCTAGAGAGTTCTGCATCAGTTTTATATGGATAGGAACAGCTCACTTACTATATACATGAGAAGCCAAACTTCCCCTACTCATGTACACATATATAAGCATATGCTGGTTCTTTTCTGTGCAATACCCAACCAAATTTACAAGGTTTCTGTGATGTAACCGTCCTAATAGCATAACCTGAGAATGAAATCAGATGGAAAGGTTAAATGTCTTTAGCAATGTCAGTAACCTGCTTTGGTTTTCAAATAGCTGAAAGGATTTTGATGCAACATAAATACTTTGAGGAATATATATTCAAGAGAACTAAAAGGATAACAGAATTCTCCAAGTCAAATTTAGAACCCAATACTTTTAAGTTCAGTATGACATGTATGTAACCTGAGCAGGTGCTGCATAGTGCATCGTAGGTGATGCAATACCATAATGAGGCATCCCATTAGCTGGAGACGAGGACTGGATATGAGGTTCTGTGTGCTTTTGTTGCTCATCAGCCTCACTATTATCTGAAAGATAATTCACTCGGTAAATAACCAAAAATAATGTAAGAAGCTAACGAGAAGCTATGGAGACTATTTGAGTAGGCAATATAGATATACAAGCTCAAGGGGTAAACAATACAAATCAAGTCTTCCAATAGTATTATACCAAATCTATATGTTCATATAATAAATATATATGTAGGATCTTTAATTGTTTCAGGTGAAGTTATTAAAAATTGATACAAACACCAAAACTATGTTGAAACTATAAACTACACAACCGTACTCTTTTAGCATTGACTCTTGAATATACAAATACCAAAAATTTCATTGTCTCCTCCCCGTCTACAGAGCTCTGTGTTTATAAACAAAATTAAATTTCACCATTAAACTGCAGTTGCCAAGTTAATGTATTCCGATGTTAAAATATCTTTCAACTCAACTCATTAATTATTAATAACAACTTTTCCTTGACGGCCTATATGCCTAAACAGGGAGAGCCTAATTCTCATGTTAAGTGTAATCGACACAGTTTTTATGATGACAACTGAACAACATCATCATTTATCTACTCAATCACCCACTATAATTTATATATTCTTATAAACAGACATAGAGCTACAAACAGTCATTAGGTGGCTTTGTAATGAACTGAATGGCCGAAGTCTATGAGTAAGAGACCATGTCGGTCCTTCTCTCTTGATCTTTGTTCTGGTGTTTAAAATCCTGCCATTTTGATGGAAAATTGAGTAAAATCTACATTGTAGATGTTAAAAGATTATTGTACATCTTTCCTTGAGTTAATAACATTTGAATTAAAACTAAGACATTCAATCCAATATGTGATGGTCATGCATGTAATACTTACATCATATTTGGTTTCTTAAAAACATAGACTCCTATTGAAGCAATATAGGGCTTCTTTTCCACCTTTTATGCATTTAGTACTTGCTTAGCTTTTTTATTTATGACTTCAAGAAGAAAGGGTGAGGGCGAAGTCATTTTCATTTTCTTCATCTTAGTTTTGTTATATACTTTTTCCAATGATTGTGTATCACTATGTATAGTGATTACACTGTAAGGACTTGTGCACAGTACGAATTTTTTTTTCCCTGTTGGATGAAGATGAAGATGAAGTGCAATGAAGATAAAAAGAAGGGAAGGTTTTGATGATTTCCAAAACGTCAAAATCAGCTAAATATGGAAAGCTTAGTTTCCTTAGAAGAATTTTGACCAAGTAAAGAAGACATCAGAAGGGTCCAAAATTCTAAGCCCAGAAGACTACTGATCTTATGCTGAAACAGCAATCAGAAGGGTAGACCATCAGCTGACTCAAATCAGATGGGTTCAGAGTTTGATCAGCAGGGTATCTATCAGAAGGGTTGCTTCGATCAGCAGAGTAGAAGAGATCAAGAAGTTAGTCCAACGGTAATAAATGCACTTGGTGTAATAAATGCTGCAAGAGAAGGGTAGTAATGGCAAATGATTGAAGATTATTCTCGGATATGCAGGGTGCATTTAATGCAGCTACATGAAAGTACAGCAGAAAAAGTACTGTAGCAGGGAGCCGTTCTGAAAATTGGGCTAAGGCTATGGATTTGAATTGTGATTTCCTTCAACGGTCATATTTTCAAATCCAAGTATAAATAGAGCTGAATTCAACGAGCGAGATACACAACAACATTCTGAGATTTTATTTCCGAAGCAGAAATTTTTCTAAGTCTCAAGAAGCTCGAACAACTCACTCGTCTGGTGAAGTCATCTGTTGACAGAAACCAAGTTGAAGCCAAATAGAAAACACTTTCTGAGTGAAATTGTAATAGCTGAGTGTTGTGCGAAGTTTAGATCCATCTTTGTGAGTGATCTAACTTCAGAGGATAGGTTTTCTGAGTAATTTCCTATTGTGAGCTTACGGCCTTTTCATTTGTTGTTTAGGTGTAAGTGGAGAAATATTGTAAACTTAGTGTTTATAGTATAACCCAGAATCTAAGTGATCTGGAAGAGTGGACTAAAGGATTTTTATCCATATAACCACTATAAAAATTCTTTGTGTTATTTTTGCATTAAGTTTTCTTGCATATTTCAAAATTGCATAAGTAAACACTTTGAATTACTTTAAAGATTTTGAAGGAGTTTTTAAACTGGGGATAAAATCTTTAAAAGACTTAGTCTACTTGTGAAAAAAACTTTCAAATTATCCGCTGCAAGTATACTCTTGTAAAACTGTTTTCGCTGAAATCAGCTAAGTGTCTATAAGAAGTGTGGTCACTCTGTTGTTCAAGATTAGTTCACGATCAGCTTAGTCAGCTTACTGTTCTTCATAAGCTTAGTCTGCTGACAGACGACTGAAAAGTTTTTAAGTCTAAAAATTTTCAGAGGTCTATTCACCCCCCTCTCTAGACCTCATCTGACCACTTGGGACCAACAAGTGGTATCAGAGCAGGTGGTTCATTAGAATCAGCTGCCTGATCAACGAGCTTGATCCAAGTGTTTTTCGAAGGTTTTCAAAACTTTTCAAAAGAGCATCTTTTTGAAAAACAAAAACTTTTTGAAAAATGGATTGTATCAGCCATGTTTCCCACATTGCTGGTATGTCGTTTGAAGACTGGAAAACCAGGATGGAGATTTTTCTAGCTACTTATAATGATAACATGAACACATGTATCATCAAGGGTCCATTCAGATTCACCAAGACGATAAAGATCAATGAAGTTGATACCGTGGTGGAAAAAGACTTACATGAGATGACAGCAGAAGAAATAAAGCTGTTCAATCTGGACAAAGTCGGAAGATTTATCATGACTAAAGCCCTGTATAATGATCGGTTTGATAAAGTCAAACATTGCAAAACTGCAAAGGAGATGTGGGACAAAGTTCGTGATATGAGCGAAGGCAATGATGCTATAAAAGAGCATCATCTTATTGTTGCTTTGGAGAAACTGGATAACTTCAAAATGAAATCTGGAGAGACCATTGATCAGATGGATACTAGGTTCACCAGAACACTCAATGAAGTTCTAAAGTTGGGAAAAACCTTTACTGACAAAGAGATCACAGTCAGAGTACTAAAGGCCTTACCTCCTAAGTTTAACATGAAGGTGACAGCTATGGAAGAATCAAGAGATTTGGGAAAGATCTCCCTTACAGAGCTGTTCTCCGTACTCAAGGCATTTGAGTATAAACTGCCAAGAATGGGAATTGAAGAAACCTCAACTTCAGGACCCACAGCTGCCTTAGTTGCTGCTGAAAATCCTAGAAGACCAGCACAAAGAAGTAAAGAAGTGGACTCATCTGATGAAGCCACATTACACAACAAAAATGAGTACATAGCTGGAGATGTAGCATTGCTGATGAATAATTTTGAAGTTCTACAAAAGAAAAATGAAGAACAAATATAACAATGCTTCTACTTCTAAACCTAACTCTTCTTCTCAAGATAAGGATGATTATAAAGCCAAACTAATGTGTTATAACTGCGGGAAATTGGGACACTTCATCAGAGACTGTCCATATCCAAAAACAGAGAAATACACTGAAGAAGAGAAGAGAATCAGAAAGGAAAGAAAGCATCAGAGAGGCAAGGCAATGATAGCTGAAGCAGAAAAGCTGACTGCTGTCTACTCATCTGATTCAGACTCAGACACTTCTGACGAGGAGTCTTCTGATGAAGAGAACCCTGCTCTCATCTGCCTGATGGCCAAGGAATCTGATGACTCTAAGGATGAGATAACTCCTCTTGATAATGAATTATTTAATTCATTTGAACAAATGATGCTTAACAATACTGGTATTGCTAAAGCATATAAAAAGCTTAAGGAAGAGATGATATTTCTAAAAGAGCAAAATAGTTCACTGAAACTCACAGCTGAAAAGCCAAGAGAATCAGTTGAATATAAAAAGCTTGAGCAAGAATATGAATCTCTGAAAGCTGAATGTGAAGTTTATAAGGGTAAAATCATTGAGCTTGTGAAAATCATTGAGTCTCATGATAAATCATTTGTTGCATCCACTCATATGTCTAGTAAACAGAAGATGCCTTTAGATCAGGATAAGTTAGAATTGAATCATACTGAAAAATTCATATCTGCTGACAATAGTAAGGTCATTCTGTATGTTCAAACTGCTAAACCTGCTTCACCTGAGAAAGTGTTAAAGGAGACAAAAACTCCTAAGGCTAAAAAGAGCAAAGAGCCTAGTGTAGGTAAACAGACTAGTAAGACCAAACAGCAGAGTCCTAAGAAGTCTGCTGATAAAGCTAAATTGAATCAGACTAGTGGTAAAACTAAGTCGACTGTTAATGAGCAAGCATCTAGTAAACCAAAGAAGCATAAGAATAAGAAAAATCAAAATGCTTGGTATGGAAATGAGTCTTATTATGTGCAAGCTGTTGCATATCCTCCTATGTATCATGCACCTCAATTTCCAACTTACTATGCACCATATCCTGCTCATCCAATGCATGCATATCCTGCTTATCATGCACCTTATCCTGCTTATGAACATTTTCCTTATCATACTGATCATCAACCTAACTTATCTGCTAATTATGATAAAGATGAAACTGTTCATGCTCCTGTCAAAACTCAGAAGCCTAAGAAGCCTAAGACATCAACATCTTGGGTTGTCAAAGATGGAACTAATCCTTCAGGACCCTCTCAATAAGGGTACCTAAAACAATTTTATTTTTGTTTTGTAGGTTAGGATTAGGAGTAGGAGTAAAGTAGAGAAGATTTGGTACTTGGACAGTGGTTGTTCAAGGCACATGTGTGGAAGCATACATGAGCTGACTGATGCTGTTGCTGTGGATGGTCCAAATGTCACGTTTGGAGACAGCAAAGAAGGCAAGATTGTAGCTAAAGGAAGATTAATCAAAGGAAACATAGAGATATCATACGTCTCATATGTTAAAGGCCTAAAGTACAACCTGCTGAGCATAAGTCAATTTTGTGACAAAGGATATTCACTCATCTTCTCAACAGATAAGTGCTATGTTGAACAGACTGGTACCAAGAAGGTAATTTTATCTGGAAGACGACAAGGAAATGTCTACGTAGTCGACTGGAATTCTGCTGACAAGAATTCAAGTATCTATTTGGTGGCATCAACACCAAGTGAAGTCAGTTGGCTGTGGCACAAAAGAATGAATCATTTAAACTTCAAGACCATAAACAGATTGATAAAGAATGATCTGGTAGAAGGGATTCCAAAAACTGTCATGAGCAAAGACAAGCTCTGTGACGCATGTCAGAAAGGGAAACAAATCAAGTCATCGTTCAAAAGCAAGAAGCACCAATCTTCTGACAGAATCTTGGAGCTGCTACACATGGACTTATTTGAACCCATTGATCCAGTCAGCAATGGTGGAAAGAAATACTGCCTAGCTGTTGTGGATGACTATTCAAGATATACTTGGGTGATCTTCATGAAGAAGAAGAGTGAAACCAAGGAACATCTTACTAATCTGATGGAACTGATCCAGAATGAGAAAAGCAGAAAAATATCGAAGATCAGATCAGATAGAGGGACATAGTTCACAAACTCTACTGTTGAAGAGTATTGTAACATCAAAGGAATACATCATGAGTATTCAGCTGCTAGAACCCCTCAACAGAATGGTGTTGCTGAAACGAGAAACATAACACTGAAGGAAGCTGTCAGAACAATGATAGCTGAAGCTTAAGCTGCCACAAAGATTTTGGGCAGAAGCAACAAATACAGCCTGCTTTATCCAGAACAGATGCATGATCAACAAAAATCAGAACAAGACTCCATATGAAGTTTGGAACAATAGGAAACCAAACATTCATTACTTTAAACTTTTTGGTTGTAAATGCTTTGTGTTAAATAATGGGAAAAATCACCTTACTGCATTTGCAGAGAAGGCTGATGAAGCTGCTTTTGTAGGATACTCTACTGTTAGTAAAGCTTATAGAGTTTTTAACAAAAGAACATTACTAATAGAAGAATTCATTCATGTAGTATTTGATGAGCCAAATCAATCTTCTGAAAAGAATCAAAATATTAATCAAGATCTATCTACTGATTTACAGAAGTTGAATGTTGGAAAGAATGAAGAATATGTTCCCATCATACTACCTGATCTCAACCCAGCTGATAACTCAAGTGTTGTTCAAAATCACAGTGCTGATTGTCTAACAAACGAGTTGCAAATAGTTGACAGACCAGAGACTGTTCAACAGAATACTACTGAATCTCCAACAGTAGTGTTGCAAGATCAAAACAGAGGACAACATCCAGACCTGCAACCTGATCTTAGATGGCTCAAGAATCACCCACCTGAGTTAGTGATTGGTGATCCTTTGGATAGAGTAAAGACAAGAAGAGCTGCTGCACAAGATGCTATGTTTGCCAGTTTTCTTTCTCATATAGAGCCTAAACAAATTGAAGAAGCTCTCAGTGATTCCTTCTAGATTGAAGCTATGCAAGAAGAGTTGAATCAATTTGAAAGGAACGAAGTATGGTACTTAGTTCCAAGACCAAGTCATCAAAGAGTAATTGGCACTAAATGAGTTTTCAGAAATAAAATGAATGAAGATGGTATTGTTACCAGAAATAAAGCAAGATTAGTGGCCAAGGGTTATTGTCAAGAAGAAGGAATTGACTTTGATGAAACATTAGCACCAGTAGCAAGACTTGAAGCAATCAGACTGTTTCTGGCCTATGCTGCTTACAAGAACTTCACTGTCTATCAGATGGATGTGAAGTCAGCATTTCTCAATGGAGAATTGCAAGAAGAAGCGTATGTTGAACAACCGCCTGGATTTGAAGCCTATCAACAAGAAGACAAGGTGTATCGTCTGAAGAAAGCCCTCCATGGACTGAAACAGGCTCCAAGAGCATGGTATGATACCCTATCTGATTTTCTTTTAATTAAAGGATTTCGTAAAGGTAAGGTAGACAAAACCTTGTTCACAATTGAATGGGAGAATCATATATTACTTGTGCAAATATATGTAGACGATATTTTTTTTGGTTCAACTAACCAACAGATGTGTGACAAGTTCTCCAAGCTGATGCATAATAAGTTTGAAATGAGCATGATGGGTGAACACAATTATTTTCTTGGTTTGCAAGTTAGACAGTTGCCTGATGGAATATTCATCAACCAAGCAAAATACACAAGGGATCTGTTCAAGAAATTTGGTATGGAAACTAGCTCCACTGCTACTGTTCCAATATCTACTAGTCTTCGTTTGGATACAGATGAAGATGGCAAATCAGTGGACATAACCAAATACAGAGGCATTATTGGGTCACTGTTGTATCTAACAGCTAGCAGACCTGATATCATGTACTCTGTTGGGGTTTGTGCGAGATTTCAATCAAATCCTAAGGAATCTCATCTCGTAGCTGCCAAGAGAATTCTGAAATATATTAAGGGCACTCAAGAATTGGGGTTGTGGTATCCTAGAGAATCTGGATTCGAGCTTATTGGATATTCAGATTCAGACCTTGCTGGCTGCAAAATTGATAGGAAGAGCACAACAGGTGCTTGTCAATTTTTGGGTAGTCGTATGATCTCATGGATGAGTAAGAAACAGACTTCAGTATCCATATCTACTGCTGAAGCTGAGTATATAGCTGATGGAGCTTGCTGTGCACAGATACTATGGTTGAAGCATCAACTAGAAGACTACAATATCAATATCAGTGGAATTCCAATCTACTGTGACAATACAAGTGCAATATCTCTTACTCAGAATACTACAAGTCATTCAAGGACTAAACATATTGAGATCAAGCATCACTTCATTAGAGATCATGTGGAAAAAGGGAATGTTATGATTGAGTATGTTCATACAGACAATTAGATAGCTGACATTTTCACCAAACCTCTAAGTGAAGTAAGGTTTTCAACTCTAAGAGCTGAACTATGACTACTGAATTTGGATGCATGAGCTGAGGGGGAACTTATCAGAAGACTAAAGTTCATCACCAAAATCATGCATTATCATGTTCAAGGATTAACTCTCAACAGACTAGTTAACTTATGAATTCTTAAAGACAGGGGGAACGTGTAAGACTAGCGATACTTCTATTCTAAAGATGAAATTAGTTAATGACAGTTAGTTGAAGTTATGTAATCAGAAGATATGTTCTTAATTCTTGAAGATTGAAGGTCGAATTATCTTGCTGGATTGACAAACAACAGAGGAAGATTACTAGCTATTGGCTTTCTCTAGAAATATCAGATAACAGATCAATCGTCTGTCAGATAAGTTAAACTCTACTCATCTGATACATTATATAAGCATGGTCATAAATCGCATCTTTTGAAACACGCTTTTATAAATAACAGATAAGTGCCGATTGAGTTTCCCGCCCATCTGACATTAAATTAATAAATTTGAAGTCCGCAATTCTCACCCACACGATTTAAAAACTGTCAGATCAATCTTACGGTTCACATTAATCACGATAACCAAAACCAAAACAAACGTATAAAATCCGATCTGAACAGATCAGTCGACTTACGCACACAAAATTCCCAAAATTCTCTAACTCTCTAAGCTCTCTGTTTCTTTAGCTCTCAAATTCTCACAGGTTTACATCACTTAATCTCAAAAATGGCTATTGCTGAGGGAATATATCTAAGCTAAGACAAATTCTTCGCAACTAGCACGGATCTTATGAGGGAAATCATGAAGAAAATCAAAGAATCGTTGCTGGTACCGGTTCTAGAAGCACATGAGGATTATGTTTATCTGGACGATGTTGCTGCTTTCTACAAAACCAGGAAACTCAACGATGATCAGACTACTATGGTTGCCACTGTTGGGGGTAAGAAGATTTGTATATCTGCTGCTGTTTTAAGTGAAGTGTATGGGCTAAAAAACGAAGGAGGAGATGTAACAGACCTAGGGTCTGAGAAAGAAGAGGAGTTTTGGCTAGTTTGTGCTAAGGAGGGAGAAGAAATGTCAGGAACTCTGATGAAGACTCAGCTCAAGGATGAGTATTAGAGGTTCGCTGATATAATTGCGAAAGTGTTGGACTGCAGCACTAGTTCTCTGGATGGATTACCCAGAAGGAGGTATTATACTATGATTTGCATTTTCTATGGTTTGAAAGTTAACTGGGCTGCTCATGTATTTGATCTGCTGAGTGATAAGAAGACCAACTATGGCATTCTGCTCATTCATCTGTTCTCACGCTTGAAATGTAAAGTGGAAAATGGAAAGCCTATCCATGGTGGGAAAGAATTCAAGTTGTATCAGCCAGTTAGAAGTGGAGGTACTTCTAAAAGAAAAGCTCCTGCCAAGACTGCTAAGGCACCTGCCAAGAAAAGCAAAAAGGCTGGTCAGACCAGTGGGTCTGCTGATCAAACAGTGAGTACTACACTTGAAGCTGGATCAGCTCAGCCTGAGATTGTAATTCTTGACAAGGTAATTGATGACTTTACTGAAGAACTTGAAAAGATGGAGACTGGATCATCTCCAGAAAGAACAGAATCTGATGAAGCTGTTCCTAAAGTCACGAAAAGAATGAGGACAAGACGTTCTGTGAAAGGACCTCCTAGATCTAAACCTTCAGGAAGAATTACCAAGTCAAAGGCAAAAAGGAAGGTTACATTCTCTGAAGAATCACCTGAAACAGTAAGAGAGATACCAGCAACAGCAGAAAGACTAATTATTATTGAAGAGCCTGCTGGTGAGCTTGCTGGAGACTCATCTGTCGGACTGTCTGCTGATGTTAGAGAAGAACAGCAGACTGGCACAACAAATGAAGGAGATGCACTCCTTCTGCATCCTAACCCTGTTGATGCCATTCCACTACAGACTGTGGAAAGTCCTGAAGCCAAGAAGTTAAGGACTGGCAAAGCTGTAATACCTTATCTCTCTGTTGCGGAAAAGAAGAAGTTGGATGACGCTGAGAGACAAAGAAAAGCTGATGAAAAGGCTGAAGAGGATCGTCAGAAGGCTCTTGAGCTCAAAAGACTGGAAGAGGAAGCCAGTAAGATGACTCAAGAACAAAGAGATGCCATTGAAGCTTCAGAGTTGGCTGCTGCCATAGAAGCCAGTGCTAAGGACTCTCATGGTCCAAAGCATGCTGGTGCCATTGTTATTGAAGAACAAAGAGATCCATCAAAGCCTAAACAAGTCATGCCTACACCAAGAGTGCAACCCAAGAGAAGAGCAGAATTAAAACTAGCATTGGAAATTGTTAGAGATGATCCTGCTGTTTTTGATGAGTTTATTGCACGCCTGGAATCTGAAAATGACAAGATCACTCGTCAGACGATGTTTATCAAAGAAAAAGTTAGATATAACAGATGGAGGGAGTATCGTCTGTTGAAGAGTCAAAATCAGATTGCAAATTGGAAGGCTTTTACAAGTGAAGAAGCCTGGGTCATGAAGTGGCTTGAAACAAATTCCATAACTCAAGCATTGGACTCAGAGTTCTTTCTTGACAAGATAAGACTGAGGATCAGTCATCTTGTAAAAGCTGAGGCAAAGAAGTTATATGATTCCGTTCCAGAAGAGTATGCTGATGATGAAGACCTTAAGGAACGTGCAATCAAGTTGGCTGTTTCCACCACAATGGAAACTTGGGCCAAAAGAACTAGGAAGATGAAGGGACATCCAAGTTCACTGCTCCCCCTTCCAAGTCTGAAGCAAATTGTCTATGGACCTACCATCAAACCATATGAGGAACTTCCAGAGGATCCAATTTCTCCATTCATTCCAATAGATAACATGACCTGGATTACTCATAGATCTATTTTGAATAATGATGGTAAAGTGATTACTATTGCAGATACTAAGAAGGTCCAAGCACCACCAGCTGATCAGAATAAGGAGAAGGAGAGTTCTTCTGAACCTGCTGATCAGAACAAGGAAAAGGAAGGCAATTCTGAACCAGCTGATCAGACTAAGGAGAAGGAAAGCACTCCTAGTCAAGCTGATAAGACCAAGGAAAAAGAGACTACTCCTGGTCCAGCAGATCCGATCACTGAAGAAGCAAACCTTGCCTTACCTTCTGTCCAAGCAGAAGTTGCCTCTGCTTCCCAAAGTATTCAACCATCTCTGTTGAACTCAATTCAACAGATGATTTCGACTTCAATGAAGGAAATAGAAGAGAGGTTAACTGCCAATCTGTTGGCTGTTATAAGTCAACCAACCCAAACAGCTGCTCATATTCCTACTTCTCTGATAGAAGACACTGCTCATAATGTAGAGACTATTAGACAAGACATAGATGTAATTAGAGCAAGGACTCAAAGCACTGCTGCTGGTTGGAGACAGATTACTGAAACTGTTGAAATGGTCATACAAGCTGAGGATGAAACCTTAGAAAATATAATGAAGGACTTCAAGGCATCTGCGGATTGGATACTAGCAACTCAAATTCAGCTAGGTGACCAAGGGGAAGTTGTACTCAACAGAATGAATGCATTTGAGGCCAATCAACTCAGACAACAAGCTCAACTTAATGCAATGGAAAAAAACATCAAACTTCTCTGTGAAACACTTCAAGTTCCACCAGTCTTACCACAATATCCAATCAACCCTGCTGATGATGACAAAAAGGGGGAAGATAGGGTACCTTGTGAGGAGGAAGATTTCTCAAAGACTGCTGAATTGGAAGGAACTGAAATACTGGATGGATCTGCCAAGGATGAAAATGCTGATGAAGAAAATGAAGGCACAATCAGACCAGTAGATAAGTCTAATACAGAAGAAGAAGAGGAAGCTGATGAAACTAAAGCTGGAGAAAATCCTAAGGAAACAGCAAAGACTGATAAAGAAATTGCTGCTGCTAAGGACTCAGCTGAAGAACAGCTTAATCCTGATGTAAAGCATAAAAAGATGGAGCTGTTAAGACAAAGATTCTTCAAGGATTTAGAAGCTGAAACTTCCAAACCTGAAGAAGATGAAGAGGACAAGCAAGAAGATAAAGCAGAAGACTAGTCTAAGTCTAGATCACTTATGCTTAGAATCTTTTGTAAAATATTTTTTTGCACATCTCATCTGTTGAACTTGTAATCTGTAATCTTTTCAAAATCTATAAAAGTTCAAGTTTGAATCTAATAAACTATTTCTATCTCAGAAATTTTTGAGGATCAAAACTTTAGTTTAGGTACAGGTACTTAGCTGAAGTTTTGTCATCATCAAAAAGGGGGAAATTGTTGGATGAAGATGAAGATGAAGTGCAATGAAGATAAAAAGAAGGACAGGTTTTGATGATTTCCAAAACGTCAAAATCAGCTAAGTATGGAAAGCTTAGGTTCCTTAGAAGAATTTTGACCAAGTAAAGAAGACATCAGAAGGGTCCAAAATTCTAAGCCCAGAAGACTACTGATCTTATGCTGAAACAGCAATCAGAAGGGTAGACCATCAGCTGACTCAGATCAGATGGGTTCAGAGTTTGATCAGCAGGGTATCTATCAGAAGGGTTGCTTCGATCAGCAGAGTAGAAGAGATCAAGAAGTTAGTCCAACGGTAATAAATGCACTTGGTGTAATAAATGCTGCAAGTGAAGGGTAGTAATGGCAAATGATTGAAGATTATTCTCGGATCAGCAGGGTGCATTTAATGCAGCTACATGAAAGTACAGCAGAAAAAGTACTGTAGCAGGGAGCCGTTCTGAAAATTGGGCTAAGGCTATGGATTTGAATTGTGATTTCCTTCAACGGTCATATTTTCAAATCCAAGTATAAATAGAGCTGATTTCAACGAGCGAGATACACAACAACATTCTGAGATTTTGTTTCCGAAGCAGAAATTTTTCTAAGTCTCAAGAAGCTCGAACATCTCACTCGTCTGGTGAAGTCATCTGTTGACAGAAACCAAGTTGAAGCCAAATAGAAAACACTTTCTGAGTGAAATTGTAATAGCTGAGTGTTGTGCGGAGTTTAGATCCATCTTTGTGAGCGATCTAACTTCAGAGGATAGGTTTTCTGAGTGATTTCCTATTGTGAGCTTATGGCCTTTTCATTTGTTGTTTAGGTGTAAGTGGAGAAATATTGTAAACTTAGTGTTTATAGTATAACCCAGAATCTAAGTGATCTGGAAGAGTGGACTAAATGATTTTTATCCATATAACCACTATAAAAATTCTTTGTGTTATTTTTGCATTAAGTTTTCTTGCATATTTCAAAATTGCATAAGTAAACACTTTGAATTACTTTAAAGATTTTGAAGGAGTTTTTAAACTGGGGATAAAATCTTTAAAAGACTTAGTCTACTTGTGAAAAACACTTTCAAATTATCCGCTGCAAGTATACTCTTGTAAAACTGTTTTCGCTGAAATCAGCTAAGTGTCTATAAGAAGAGTGGTCACTCTGCTGTTCAAGATTAGTTCACGATCAGCTTAGTCAGCTTACTGTTCTTCATAAGCTTAGTCTGCTGACAGACGACTGAAAAGTTTTTAAGTCTAAAAATTTTCAGAGGTCTATTCACCCCCCCCCCCCCTCTAGACCTCATCTGACCACTTGGGACCAACATTCCCCTTTTTCTTAATACCCCACTCAGTTAAACAATGTCGTTTATAACCTTCTATTATATTGATTATTTCTTTAGCAGATTTTGTTTTCTTCTGTTATTCAAACAAAAATTTACATTGTAAATTTGTTCTGCCTTTTTCGGAATTTCTGTCCATGTTGTTTTGCATTTATTTTTTAGGAGTTATTCGAAGTGTTTGTGAATCTTCTTATCTCTTTCAGGTGAGCTTCCTTGTATAGGTATTTTATTCTTTATATGTTATCTTGTATTTTCATTTGAATTTCTGCCTCTTTTTTGTTAACATTGTGAATATGTACTTGTATGCAAATCTATTTTCTTTTTGTGCATTTTTTTTTCTTTTAATGTGTTTTATATCTTTATTGCTATGTCGAAGTTGTAGACTTATTTACTTTAAATCAGTAATAAGTTTATGGGTACTGGTAAAAGTGCTAAGGAATTGCGTAATGAAAAGTCCCAGGCTCGTTATGCTAAAATGGATTCCCAGAAAAAGGAAAGTTTACTTTCATTGGCTCGTGAGAAGTATCGTTTGCGATCTTTGGTTGTGGATAATAGCCAAAATAATACCTCAACCTCTGTAGAGGGTAATCGAAAGTTTGCTTTTAGGGCTGATTCTATTGTTATTGATATATCTATGGCTTCAGTTCCTTATGCTTCGTCTTCACTGGGGAGGCTTCACCGTGTAAGTTTTGTATGTTTTTCCCCTCGCTTATTTACATATTTTCTACAATTTTTTATTTAAATATTTCTTTTTATCAGGTGTGAATATGAATTGTGCTACCGCAAATATTCAACCAGTAGATACAATGTCATTTATTTTACTTTTTCAGTTCTTTTATTTGCTTATTATCATTTATTTGCTTCTTAGATATATATATATATTTCTCCCTTATTTAGCTGTCTTGGATAATGAGGTCGATCATATGAGAACTCGCAATTTCAAGGAACGGTCTAGATACTATGGTCTGAATATTCTTGAGAAAAAAGATTTGTTGTCTAGAAAACGCTCATGTGCTTCTCTGAATCCTACTTTATATGAAAGTTCTCATTCTTGTGAAGGTTAGTATATTTATAATTTTAACAATGCTTTATAATTTCATTTCAGTTGTTTGTTTTTTATCTATTAATGTTCTCATTTTTTTTAGGTTGCAAAAATTGTACAGTTTCGTGCGTACATTATCCAACATGCTTATCTTCTGCACCTTGTAATCGATTTGAAAAACTAACACATATTCATTTGACGAAGTGGATGCTGCCACCTGAACCACTTTGTAAATATTGTGGGGCCTTTCGTTTCAGTCGAGAGACAGGTGGTTTTTGTTGTGCTGGTGGACAAGTATGGCTTGCAAAAACAGTTCCTTGTCCAATTTTGTGATTTTTGTATACTGATGCTGTATCTGAAGTTGCTTGTGAGTTTCGCCGTCGGGTTAGGACGTACAATAATGCATTTGCATTCACTTCAATTGGAATGAGCTTTGATCCAAACTCTTGGTGGGCGCGTGAAGGGATATATGCACTTAAGGTGTTTGGTCAGGTTTCACATTATGTTAATCCAATTGATGGTAGTCCAAATGTAACGTCGTTGTTACAACTCTTCTTTCTTGATGATGTTGAGCAGTTAGATGCTGACCTCCTAAAGCGTAAAGACCTACGTTCAGATGTTTTGGCTATGCTTATTAAGGCATTAGCAGATAACCCATACACTAAGTTCTTTAAGCGGCTTAGATCTTTGGAAAATCTTGTAGAAGCACATATTGTTATAAAAACAAGTCCTTCTTTAGATCAAAGGAATTGTAATGTGCTTACTGTTGATGAGGTTTCCGGTGTTTGGAAAGATGGTGATGAGAAAATTTATAGATCAGAGCGTGATATTCGTGTATATACAGATGGTGGTAAAAGCCTTCGGATGAATTACTATTACAGTTGTTATGATCCCACACAATATCCTTTGTTATTTCCTCGAGGAGAACCAGGATGGCATCCTGGAATTCAAAAGATTAGACCTCAAGATATTTCTAACGTAAATAACTTTGGACTTGAGTGTACTAATGAGGTTATACCTAATGTTGCTACTGCACATAGTGCTGATGAGGTTATTGCCGCCGAGGAACATGGTGAGTATATTATATTATATATTTTTTTATTCAGTTTTTATGGCTACTGCTTTTATAATAAATATACACCTGATTGTAATAATTATTTCGAATAAAAGGTTAAACAACCATATTGGATACAAAATATTCAGACAATTAAATAAATCTTTTTCATAGTATTGCCTAGATCAATGAAGTTTAAAAATAGGGACATAAACTTACAGCTGCTGTAATGTAGTATTGTTAGCATATTGCGAATGAAATTTATACACAAATATGCATACAACATTAGAGAAAGTGTCGATATTACATTTGCCATTTCTTAATATCTAGGCATTAATGTATTATGAATAATGGTTATTTCGATTAGATTTTCAGATAGATAGGAGTCATTATTTTTCATTGCTATTGATATTAGTGAAGCTATAGATCACCAATGTAAGGACTACAATTACAAATATAGATAGCCATCATAAATTATTTTTTAATCAGTATATAGATCATCAATGTCAAGGTAATACTTCTTCCTAAAAAATTTCATCTCATTTTTTTCAGGACTTCAACAGAATAAGAGAGGGCTCGTAATAATGTTTCATGCCGTGAATATTATTGTTACAAAGCTCAGATTCGTCGTCATGATAGTTCTTACTTGTTGCATTCTGGTCGGCTTGGCCATCAGTTTATCATAGATATGTATATCAAATTGGAATCATCTCATCTTGATTACTATAAATCAGAGCAGTTTCAGAAAGAAGTTCGCACGGAATCTTATCAAGGAATTATTGATAGCCTTCTTATAGATGGTCAGGTTGATCCTTCCCAAATAGGCCAAAATGTTATTTTACCTTCTTCTTTCATTGGTGGTCCTAGAGATATGCGCAGACGCTATGTAAATGCTATGGCCTTGGTGCAAAAGTATGGAAAGCCTGATTTATTCTTGACCATGACGTGTAATCCACAATGGAAAGAGATCCAAGATAATTTGCTTCCATCAGAGAAAAGTCATGACAGGCCTGATCTTATTGCACGTGTTTTCAAAGCTAAATTGGAAGAGCTTAAAGATGATATAGTTCGAAAGAAATTTTTTGGAGATGTTGCTGCCTACGTCTATGTGATAGAATATCAGAAAAGAGGCCTTCCTTATGTACATTGGCTTATTATTTTGGCTGAACATCATAAAATTGTATCTCCAAATATGTACGATCATGTCATTTCTGCTGAACTCCCTGATTCTTCTCATTCGTTATTGCGTGAGTATGTGGTCAGACACATGATGCATGGCCCTTGTGGGGAAGCTAAGAAAAATAATTCTTTTATGCGAAATGGAGAATGCAAAGATCATTATCCTAAAGATTTTGTACCTATTACATGCAATGGGGCAAATTCTTATCCCAAGTATAGAAGACGAGATGATGGAAGATCAGTTATTGTTCAAAAAGTCAGGCTTGATAATAGAGATGTTATTCCTCATTGCCCTTATTTTTTGGTGAAGTTCGATTGTCATATGAATTTGGAAGTCTGCACTGACATTAAATTGGTTAAATATATGTACACATATATTTACAAGGGTCACGATAAAATGGCATACAACGTTGTTGCTCGTAACTCTCTTAACAAGTTGGATGAGATACAATCCTACCAAGAAGGTCGTTACATATGTGCTCCAGAGGCGTACTGGCGTATATTTGCATTTCCAATGAGTGAGAGACATCATGTTGTTATTGTTATACCAGTGCATTTAGAGAATCATCAATCATTGAGGTTTGGTATTCAGCCTTCACTCGAACATATCTTAAATAATCCGTTGGCTCGTAAGACAATGTTGACAGAGTTTTTTGCTATGAATTCTTTCGATCCGGATGCAAAACGATTGAATCTTCTTTATAAAGATTTCCCTGAACATTTTGTATGGGAAGCTCAAAAACATACATGGAAATTACGGCAAAAACAAGTTGTTATTGGGAGACTATGTGCTGTAAGTCCTCTTGAGGGAGAACAGTATTTTGAGAGACTGTTGTTAGGAAACGTTCGCTGTCCAACCTCTTTTGAGGACTTAATGAGTTTCCAAGGCATTAAATATTCAACTTTTCGTGAGGCTGCAGTGCGTATGGGTTTACTTCAATCAGATGATTACATGGATGCATGTTTGAACGAGGCTGCTTCATTTGAAATGCCATATAGTCTACGAGTTTTGTTTGTTATGCTTCTTGTGTACGGATTTATTGCTGATCCGCAAATTTTATGGGATAAATATTATCCTTTTATGTCTGAGGATTTTATTCAGCAAGGTTTTATTGAAGGTTCTGAGGTTTTCGCAAAAACAGTAGATGCTATTGAACTTGTTTTAACATCTATGGATAAATCGTTAGTGGATTTTCCTATACACTTCGCATTTCCATATTCTTTTGTGAAGAGAAAAATGAGCAGAGATTATGATCACGAGCGTTCTATGATTGTTTCATTAGAAGACAGAGATTTAGTGCATCATTTGAATGAAGAACAAAGAAAAACCTATACTATTATCACGCACAACATTATAAAGAAAAAACCAGCCGTTTATTTTGTAGATGGTCCTGGAGGTACAGGGAAAACATTTTTGTATAGAGCACTTTTAGCATATGTTCGTTCTCGAGGTGGAATAGCCTTAGCAGTAGCAAGTTCTGGAGTTGCTGCTTCGCTACTTTCAGGTGGCCGGACTGCTCATTCACGATTTAAGTTACCAGTTGATGTAGAAGACAAACCCATTGGTAAAATCAGTAGACAAAATTGTAATGCGAAGATGTTAATAGAGAGTAGTCTTATAATATGGGATGAGGCGTCTATGGCAAATCGACATTTTATTGAGGCTCTTGATAAAACGCTACAAGATTTATGTGATAATAAAACATTATTTGGAGGTAAAACTATTTTATTTGGTGGAGATTTCAGACAAACTTTACCTATTATACTTCATGGGACGCGAGAGGATATGATTGGAGCAAGTATTGTGAGTTCTAGAATTTGCGTGCCAAAGAAGATCTTAATTTTATATCGTTTTTGCTCGGGCATGGCAATGGTGAAATACCTTTTATATTTGATGATAATATAAAAATTCCACATTGCATGCTTATTCCTTTTGTGGACACTACTACTTCATTGAATAGTCTTATTGAAAGTGTGTATCCATCTTTGGATGCATTATTAGTTGATCCATATTCTTCGATAAACCGTGCTATATTGACTCCTAAGAACGATTGTGTTGGAGAAATTAATGATTTACTAATGCAGCGGTTTCCAGGTGAAGTAAAAGAATATGTAAACTTCAATAGAACCAATGATTTAACGCAGATGGCAGAATATGAAGACTACCTTGGAAGTATTTCGGCAAGTGGTTTACCTCCCCATGTTTTAAGGCTAAAAAAAATGCCCCATTATGTTGCTAAGGAATATAAATCCTGTCCAAGGACTATGTAATGGAACGAGATTGATATGCCGAGAATTGGGAGAAAATTTCATTAAAGCAGAAATTGCAACCGGTGACTTTAAAGGTGATATTGTATTCATCCCACGAATACCTTTGGAACCATCTGATAAGTTGAAATGCCCTATTCCATTCAAAAGAATGCAAATTCCTGTGAGGCCATGTTTTGCTATGACAATAAATAAGTCACAGGGTCAAACTCTAGATGTTGTGGGCATTTACTTACGAGAACCTGTTTTTTCACATGGACAACTTTATATAGCTCTTTCTAGGGCAAGGCGTTCAGCTGATGTCAAGATCCTTCTTCATCCAGATCTCAAAAAAATTGGTGCCATTGATTACACTAAAAATATTGTATATTCAGAAATATTTGCATTGTCTGAAGGTTTATGTATTGTTCAATTTTTTATATTTTTACTTATTTTGATGTCTATAATCTATATTACATTGGTAATATTTATGAATGCTCGTTATCTATGTGAGATTCTTGACTATTTTGAAATAGTTTATTTGGTTACTGGTCTACCATGTTATTTTTCAGCTTAGTAATAATATGTACTATGTTTTACAGATTTTTTTTCACTTTGAATGCAGCGTACTTGTAATAAATATGGTGTTCATCAAAGAAGTTACGCCTACTCTCACAAAGTGGTCTGTCAAGGTTATAGTTCATGAAAAAATACAACCCTGGGTTTCTCAACATGGAGGATGGCGCCATCAACAAATTGTCATGTGTATTAAATAAACAATACTTTAACAATTTTATATTGCATTCTGATTTTTATTTTATTTTATCAAACAGGGGCAAAAAGTTATGGGAGTTATTTATGAGGATGACATTGATAAACTTAAGGATGACTTTCGTGTATCCTCAACTTGTAATATTTCCAACACTAGACTAAAACGCATTGAAGAAAAATACAATAAGTTCAATTACCCATACCAATGGACGATTAATCATCAAACTCTTTACCATGAGGAGAAATATGATGTAATTCCCCGTTCACTCTTCAAGACAAATTTCGTCAACCTATCTTAAATAAAGGAGAAATCACAGCCTAATGTGCTAATAGGTTTGTTGTAAATATTTATTACTTCATTTTCTACCTTTAGGTTTTCCCGTATAATCTATATCTAATTTATTATACTATTACTGATAGATATATTGGGAATTGTTATACGAAAAAAGAACCCGCGAAATTTTATCTCTGGACCAAATCAGCATACATTAAGAGATTTTGCTATCATGAATGAAGAGTAAGTTCATTACTATCATGATTTATTGTTTATCCATTAATTTTCTTTTTACCTTGTTTTCCAAATTTCATAAGTTCTTTATTTTGTCAATTTTCATGCCTCACAGGCAAAAAGTTGTGGTTCTTACTCTATGGAATACCGTTGCTATTTCTGAGGGCAGATTAATTGATGATGCAGTACAACCTTTCCCAATAAATCTCAGCAACTGCTCTGACCTACTCTTCGTTTTTTGGTACCTACTTTTACAAGTTTATTTAATAGGAAAAAACCTTCCATATAAATCATGTAGTTTACATTATTTTCATTGCAAAATTTATATCCTATAGAAGGCGGATCTTTAGGCTCCACTCCTGGTACTGTGATAACAGTGGAACCCCCTATCCCAGAAGCACAAAAACTTGCAACCTGGTTTGTGCTGAATTTTATTTTTATTAATTTAGATGCATATAAGGTATTTTTTCTAATATTTGCTCTTGTAGGCGTTCCAATAATATAAAAACTATTGTTGACACATTGGAGCAAGAAATTACTTCTTCAGAGATAATTCTGCTATACCATACCTTGAAGGTCTATATTCAACAATAGATGTTGTTGCCGATGATAAGGTAAGAAAATACATTACACATTTTATACTTTTTTTTGTATAAATCATATGTTGTATTAATTTGTGCATTAACTTTTTATTTAGGTTGACAAGTTTGTGATTAAAGCAAATTTAAGATAGTTGATGCAAAGCAAAAGTTCTATTACATGGGATGTGATAAATGCTTTTCTGGAATTGATGCTGAATATAATTATGTCTACACGCCAACCACAGCAAAACCAAGGTCCATATACATCTTCTTTATTATATTTTATTTATTATTCATGCTGCCAAAAAATACTGCACTTACATAAATAACTTGTTCTTGAATATAGGCAGAAGATGCAGGTTGAAATTTATGATAGCACTGGAAATGTAGACGTAACTATTTTTGGCGATCAATGTCAGGATATACTAAAAATGGATGCTATTATGTGTATGGATTTACACAATGCGGTAATGTACTTATTCTTTCATTCAATCTCATAAATATCTAATTTTCTTTCGTTTAATGTTGACTTTATGTCTCATACTTATAAATATAGGAAAACTTCATATCAATAAATGAGATAAACGAGAACTTATTTGGGAAAATATTCCTCATAAAATTGAATAAGAAGAAACAAACAAGGGGCCATACTACAATTTACCAGTACATTGTCATAAAATTACAACTTCATGAAGAAACTGCACAAGAAAGTACACTATATGTTTTTCTAAAGAAAAATGAAAGCTCGTCCACTAATATGAACACTCCTGAATCAGGTATTGTTAAATAAATTCATATATTTTGCCTACTAATGATTTCAGATCTTTGATTCTTTTTTATAAGTTATTGTTATTACAATATAAACTAATTTAAATATTATAAACATTATAGCTGAAATTACAAATATGGGAGCATTCAAAGACGGGTCGTTCGAATAAGCAAGCCATGCCGAGGTAGAATAGCTTGATGTGATAGACATGTAAATTACAACTTTTGTGTATGTAGTGGAGGTTTTGTTGAATAATTTTGTGTTTACTATTGTAAATAGGCTTCCGTGTTTAACTACTATACTTACCACTATTTATATGCAATAATGCTTGCAACATATTGATTTTGCTGATTTATGTGTGATATAATTATCATTTATTGCATGTCACGATAATAAGGATTTTCTAAATCTTACCGGGGAGATTGGTGGCTCAGGTGGAGGTGGAGGTGGACATGGTGGATCATATGCCTTCTGAATATCCGAGGATTATTAGCCAGATTAGTAGGGAAATGAACTATTATAAAGAGAGGCATTATCCGCCTGTGGAGGATATTCCGCTTGGTTACCTCTATAATTTTGCTGAGAGATTTAAAATTTATGGTACTGGTTATTTTCATGGATTGCAATTTCTTTTCATGGTATGTTTCTGTTAGTTTAATACTATTAGGAGAAACTTTCCTATATTTTCTTTTAGATTGAGTCAAACCAGATTTCTTTGAGTATTTTAGATGGAAATATTTAGAAAATCTTAATACATGCTTGCTTTCTTTAATTGGCATCAACTATGGAAATTATGTGACACTAATTATGAGATGATAAACTTTAGTTTTCTTCTCGTGATTTTACATGTTGTAATTTCATGATCTTGTATATGCGATAAACATAAGCCTAGAGGCAATTTTGATTTTGACACAAGTTCCTTTTGTTTGTTTATACAATAATGGGACTGAGAAAGGGTGTCTGACTGCCAATTCAGGAATTGAACCATTTTCTGCGAAGGTATTTTATTATTAGAACTTAGAAATCATGCAGTCAACTTGGTAGACTATGAAGATCTAATGCCTTCAATTTTAAGTATGCAGTTCCCTGTTTCTCTTCATCAATTCTTCAGGGGAGGTGGCATACTGAAATTGGCTAGTGAGGATGATTTATCTCTTATTGCTTGCTTGCTTCTATTTGGTTTCTTCTCGGCTTAATGTTTATTAATATATGGTCTACCGAATTTCTTACTTGATTGTTCAATTACTTAATGGAATTGTTTTACTAAGGCCATATGTTCTTTTCTATGGGTGTCGCCTACTGATTGCTTGCTTCTCTATGGATTTCGTCAGTTGATTAGTGGGATTGTTTTCTTAATATAATGTCTACTGAATTTATTTTCTTTGGCTCACAACTGGTTTTTAGAACAGGAGCGAGTATATCAAATGACTGAATTGCTTTATGAATAATAAAAGAAATATAAATTTCTAACAAGTTGTGATGTGAGTTATTCTACAGAGAAGTGTACTTTTGTTAAAAGTGAATGTGATAAGTAACTAAATTAGTAAATGTAAAAGTATATCTTTGTCATAGTTGAACTTGGATACTTAAAAACCTATGAAAGTCTCCTGTAAACGGATATCCAATTTCAAAATTTATATAATTTCTTATACAATTTATTTCTGAGTGAATTACACTTTTGGTCTTTTTTATGACTTGACTTTATCAATTTTGTCCCTTTTAAATTTTTCATAGCAGATTGGTCCCTCTTAAAACCTATGACATATTGGTCCCTCTTAAAATTCAATTACATCCATTTTAGGAGGTACAATTTATTTTTAGCCCTCTAAATTGGTATCATTTCAAAATTTTCCCTTTTGTTGGTCCCAAGTGGTCAGATGAGGTCTAGAGGGGGGAGGGGGGTGAATAGACCTCTAAACTTTTTGCAATTTTTAACTTTAAAACCTTTTTGTTAACTTAAACAGACTAAGCTGTTATCAACAGTAGGTTCCTCGGCTGATCGCGATCAAATCTTTGAACAGCTTCGTAGACCACTAAACTGATACTTACTTAGCTGATTTTTTCAAAATCAGTTTTAATACTTAGAGTACTTGCAGCGGATTTTCAAAGTGTTTTTCACAAGTATTCTCAGCAGTTTGAAAAATGTTTCCCCAGTTTTATAAACTCCTTTAAATCCTTTTTCAAACAGTTAAGTAAAGTGTTTTATGCTAACTTGAAATATGCAAGTAAAAATGCAAGTAAAAACACCAGTAATTTTTATAGTGGTTATATGGATGTAAATCCTTTAGTCCACTCTTCCAAGTCACTTAGATCTTGGGTTATACTAGAAACACAAAGTAACCAGTACACTCTGCTTACGCCTAACAACAAATGAACAGGCCGTAACTGCGCAGTAAGAAATCACAAAGAAATCCTACTCTCCGAAGTAATATCACTCACTAAGATGGATATCTACTTCTCACCACACTCAGTTTTACAAATTCACTCAGAAGATGTGTTTAGCTTTGTTCTTCAACTTCGCTTTTCGTCAACAAATGACTAAGCTGATGAGTGAGCTGTTCTTGAGACTTAAAGATTTTTGCTTCGAAAATTTCTCAGAGAGTGTGTTGTTCATCTTCTCTTCGTCTCTTTCAGCTATATATACTTGAGGTTTGAAAAATGTCCGTTGAAGAGAGACAAGATTCAAATTCCTCGAGTATTGGTCCTGAATTTCCGCGAACGGCTCTTTTGCAGTCTGTCCGTACTGTCAACAGTACTATTCTGCAGGCAGTATTAAATGCAGCATTAAATGCACCCAGCTGATGCGAAGCATTTCTTCAATCATTTGTCTTTAATAACCTTGTACTTCAGCATTTATTACTCCCAGGGGCATTTATTACCGTTGGGAAGACTTTATGATCCTTTCTACTTGGCTGACGAAAGTGCAAGTCTGATGGCGAACAAAGCTGATCTCAAACTTGAACAAATCTGATTTGAGTCGGCTGATCTTCATCAGTCTGATATCTTTCCTTCAGCAGATCACAAGTCTTTGGACCTTGAAATTTTGACTCTTCTGATGTCTTCTATACTTAGTCAAAATTCCTTCCAAAGGGACATCAGCTAAGTTACTCCATACTTAGCCAATTTTGAAGTTTTGGAATGCATCAAAACCTCCCTTATAAAATTGTCTTTAGTGTTCTTCATCTTCATCCTTATCCAATAATTTCCCCCTTTTTGATGATGACAAAACTTCAGCCAAGTACCTGTTAAAACTTAAGCTAAAGATTGTAATCCTCAAAAAATTTCTGAGATAGAAACTAATATGTTGGAAAAACTTGACTTTTATAGATAATGCAAATATTACAAGTACAAGTTTTCAGATAAGATGTATGAAGAACAGATAAAGTAAACTGATTACAAAAGATGTTTAAAAGTTCTAACTATCAGCTTCTTCATCAGATCCTTCTAACACTTCTTCATATTCATAAGATGACTCTTCATCATCTTCTTCTTCATCATCATCAGCTTCTTCACCTTGAAGGATAACTTCTTTGGCAGCCTCCATCTTTTCTTTAAGTTGCTGCTCCTTCAGAAGCTCCATCGCTTTCCTGGCTGATTCTGTATTCTTGTACTTGGTCAACGGCTCTGTTTGATCAGCAGCAGAGTCCTTGGATTCAGCCATTACTTCATCAGTTTTGGCTTTGTCCTTAGTCTCTTCTTCAGACTTTTCTTCACCTTGTACCTTTCCAAGTTCTTCTTCAGCAGTCTTGTCAGTAGTTTCTTCAATCTCTTTAGCTTTGTCAGCAGTAGCAGCATTTTCCTTAGCTGATTCTTCCCTTTTATCTTCCCCCTTTTTGTCATCATCAGATTTGATGACATTGGAAGGTCCAGCAGCAGGGTTGAGAGCAATTGTAGGAATCTTCATCTCCGCAGATAAAGCCTTTAGATTCTTATTAACTACATCATGACTTGCAGTTAAGTAATGAATGTCAATGCTGATGGTGTCAGTTTTGTCATTGCAGCAGTCAATGTTGATTTGCATGGTTGAAATCTCTTCATGAATAACATCTCCAGCTTTCTGAAGTTCCTGCAACAAGCCAACATTGATAGACTTCTCTTCTTCACTGACTTTGATGAAGGTTGCAGTTAAGTCAGCTATCTTGTGCTCAGCTCTTTGTAAGGCAGCATGAAGGTGATTTACATCAGCCTTCACATCTTCTACATTCCTGTTCATGTCATTTAAGCTGTGCACTAACTGCAAAGAGTTGTCTTGAGGAATAGGGAAACTATCAATTTCTTTCTTGATGATCTTTTCAGTCGACTGTTGCATAGTTTCCAGCTGAAGTTTGTTGGACTCTGCCAACTCTGCTTTAAGTTCTACCTTCAGCTCCTCTTTCAACTTCATCAGCTGCTGGTCATGCTTCTCTTCCAGTTCCTTCACTGAATTCTCCATAAGCATCTGGAAAGCTTTCATCAGTGATGAGTGTTAATCACCTGATGAAGCAGAAGCATCAGCTTCCTTTTCTTCAGTCTCCTGGTGGACAGGAACGTCTTCCATTTCAGTCTCCTGATGATCTTCAGAAGCCTTAGCATTCCACTCAATAGCTAAGGTCTTGTCAGCTTTCTTGTGTTCATCAGTGACGTCGTCATAGAACAGATTAGTGATTGTGCCATCATCATCGAAGCAAGTTGTTTGTCGTATCTGCCTAACAATGATTCAAGGGTTTACACAGGCATTATTTCCCCTGGGCACTTCACTATACTCCTTCACTTCCTTGCCAAAAACTATTTGCTGAATACTTGGCAGCTGAGGCAACTCACTTGAGTGTCCCTGCTGATATCTTGACCTCTCTGCCCATCTCTTCAGGGCGGTCATAACAGCAATATTTATTGCTCTCTCTGCAGCATTATCAGACTTTCTTTTCTTGGCTGGCAGGGAGTTTTCAATTTTCTTGGCCTCCTCCACTGCAAATTCCTTTGCATACTGATGCATGACATCTCTGACATAGCTGGGATCCAGGGCCTTTTGAATGGAGTCTGTTCTTAGCCAATTAAGAACCCATTGTTCTTCATCAGCTAACTCCTTTGAGTTTTGAAGTTCTGTTATAGACTTGTTCAGCCTGTTGTCTCTCCATCTGATGTACCTTGGCTTTTCTTGATTGAACAGCGTCTTTAACATGAGCTTCTGATCATAGTAAGCTAAAGATTTCTCAAATCTCTTGAAAAGCTCTTTATCAGCATATACTATGTTGAAAGCTCTTATGACTTCAAATTTTTCTTTGGGCTTGGCCTCTCCAGCAGGCATCTTAGGCATTTTCTCTTTGTCTTCATCCTTGCCTTCACCAATTTTGATGCCCCCTCCATGAACAGGTCCATGAGCATCAGTCTTGCTGAGCTCAATGGCCAAGGCCAATTCTGCATCTTCAGCAGCTTTTCTTTCTGCCTCAGACATTTTTCTTCGTGCCTCATCCTTTGCTTCTTGAACTTTGCTGAGTTCAAGAGCCTTCTTCTCCTCCAACTCATCTTGTTTTCTCTGTTCAGCTTCTTCCCTTTTCTTCTTGTCAGCTTTGGAAACCTTCTTTCTTTTAAGTACAATATTTCTCTTTCCTTTATCAGCTGGGGCAGGGGCTGGACCAGCAGATGAGATTGGTGCAGCAGCAATAGGATTGATGATCATAACATCTGGATCATCCTGAGGTTGGGTAGCCTCAACTGTTGGTGCAGATTGAGTCAACTGTTGCGCATCAGCTTTGTCAGCAACAGAAGCCTCAACAGCTTCAACGGGTCTTTCAGCAGTTTGGATAATTTGCCTTAGTACATTTGCCAAGTTAGCAGGCTCTTCAAATGTTATCTGCTTCTTTGCTGACTTCTTTGACAAACCCTGAATGGGTCTTGAAGCAGCAGTATCCCTTTGTTGGCTCCTTGTCCTGTGAGAGACATTCTCAGCAGGCATTTCAGCAGAAGGAGTCCTGGAAGGTGATGCAGGAGACATTCCCCTTACATCAGCAGTGGTCTGACTTATGATTTGATCAACAGCAACGTCAGCCACAGACTTTACTTTCTTAGCAACCTTCTCCTTTGGTTGATCAGCAACCTTCTTCTTCTTAGTCTCAACAGCTAAGTCAGCTGTTTTGACTAGTCTCATTTGCCTTTTGGCAGGAACCTCCTTTGGTTCCTCATCTTCATCTTCCTCAGGCTCAGCCTTTCTCTTCATAACAGGCAAGTACTTGGACATTACCTTTGACTTGTGGATCTCTTTTCCATTCGCCATAACACAGCCCAGTTTTGACAGAAGATAACTGAGTGTGATTATGTGGTTGGTGTAAGGGTCTTTTCCTTTCTTTACTTCAAGGAAATCAGCGAAGATGTACCAAACTATAATGGACCAGTTGACTTCTAGCCCATAGTAGATAGCAGCCATTATGTTGAACCTTTTCATGGTAACAGCATCCAGAGAAAAAGTACAGTTCTCTATCAGCTTCGAGATCATATCAGCCATCCGCTGATATTCATCCTTCAGTTGTCTCTTTTTGATGTTGCCAGACAACATCTCTCCTTCCTTGGCGCAGATCGCCCAGAATTGTTGGTGTTTTTCCTCAGTCAGCACAGTGACGTCATGTCGTCCTTTGTTAGGAAGACCAAACGTTTCGTGAAGAACAGTGGGCGTAATGACCACATATTTGTCTCCGACTGTAGCCTTGATTTCCATGGAGTTGTAGTCAACAGTTGCAGTCCTGTAGTACTCCATAACCTGGTCAGTCCAGATTATGCCTTCATTGTACTCCATGAAGTTCACCAACATAGCAGATTTGAACTTTTCCAACAGTTCCTTCATCAAATCCGTACCAGATTGGTAGTAGGACTCATAAACTAAGAACATACCTTCAGCGGCCATCGTAATCTGTTGAAAATTAGAGAAATAGGAGGAATTTTGCAGAAAATTGCAAGTAATTTTTCTCTCAAGTATGCTTTGAATATTTAGGGTACGTAAAGAACTACACGGCTGATCAGATTGGGATTTATAGAGTTAGGGTATCTTGGTTTCCGTGATACCATCTAACCGTTAGATCCGTTTCTTGTCAGAGCTGATCGTGCAGCGTCAGTTACGACCTTTCAAATTCAAATCGCATTAAATGAGGAGCGGGAATTTGTACCGCCCTTCTGTCACTTGTAAAAGCGTGTTTTGAAATAAAACGTTTTAAACAGTAAGCTTTTACACAAGCGATCAGATGAGTAAAATAAATACTTATCTGATGGACTAATGTCCTGATGACACAGTTGTAATCAGTAAAAGCCAATAGCTTATAACCTTCCTCAGCTGTTTGTCAATCCAGCTAGATAATAAATCTTCATTCTTCAAGATTTTAATCTTCTGTTGAAAACATGACTTCAACTAACTGTCATTAACAGATTTCATCTTTTAATCAGAAGTACTGCTAGTCTTACACGTTCCCCCTGACTTTAAGAATTCATAAGTTAACTAGTCTGTTGAGAGTTAATCCTTGAAGATAAATACGATGAGTAAGCTGTTGAACTTTAGTCTTCTGATAAGTTCCCCCTCAGCTTATGCATCCAGTTTTAATAAACCTAGTTCAGCTCTTAGAGTTGAAAACCTTGTCTCACTTAAAGGTTTTGTGAAGATGTCAGCAGTCTGATTTTAAGTAAACACATATTCTATTATGACATTTCCTTTCTCCACATGATCTCTAATAAAGTGATGCTTGATCTAAATATGCTTAGTCCTTGAATGACTTGTAGTATTCTGAGTAAGGCTGATTGCACTTGTATTGTCACAGTAGATTGGTATTCCGCTGATCTTGATATTGTAGTCTTCTAGTTGATGCTTCAACCATAAGAATTGTGCACAGCAAGCTCCAGCAGCTATGTATTCAGCTTCAGCAGTAGATATGGATACTGAAGTCTGTTTCTTACTCATCCATGAGATCAGGCGACTACCTAAGAATTGACAGACACCTGTTGTGCTTTTTCTATCAATCTTGCAGCCAGCAAGGTCAGAATCCGAATATCCAATAAGTTCAAATCCAGATTCCCTAGGGTACCACAATCCCAATTCTTGAGTGCCTTTAATATATTTCAGTATTCTCTTGGCAGCTAAGAGGTGAGATTCCTTGGGATTTGATTGGAATCTTGCACAGACCCCAACTGAGTACATAATATCAGGTCTGCTAGCTGTTAGATACAACAGTGACCCAATTATGCCTCTGTATTTGGTTATGTCTACTGATTTGCCATCTTCATCTTTATCCAAACGAAGACTTATAGACATTGGAATAGTAGCAGTAGAGCTAGTTTCCATACCAAATTTCTTGAACAGATCCTTTGTGTATTTTGCTTGGCTGATGAAAATTTCATCAGGCAACTGTCTAACTTGCAGACCAAGAAAATAATTGAGGTCTCCCATCATGCTCATTTCAAACTTGTTCTGCATCAGCTTTGAGAACTTGTCACACATCTGTTGATTAGTTGAACCAAAAATAATATCGTTCACATAAATTTGCACAAGCAAAATATGTTCTTCCCATTCAATAGTGAACAAGGTCTTGTCAACTTTACCTTTGCGAAATCCTTTAATTAAAAGAACATCAGATAAGGTATCATACCATGCTCTTGGAGCCTGTTTCAGTCCATAGAGGGCTTTCTTCAGACGATACACCTTGTCTCCTTCTTGATAGACTTCAAAACCAGGTGGTTGTTCAACGTAAACTTCTTCTTGCAATTCTCCATTGAGAAAAGCTAATTTCACATCCATCTGATAGACGGTGAAATTCTTGTGAGCAGCATAGGCAAGAAAGAGTCTGATTGCCTCTAATCTTGCTACTGGTGCAAATGTTTCATCAAAGTCAATGCCTTCTTCTTGGCAGTAACCATTGGCCACTAATCTTGCTTTGTTTCTGGTGACTTCACCATCTTCATTCATTTTATTCCTGAATACCCATTTAGTGTCAATGACTCTTTGATGACTTGGTCTAGGAACTAAGTACCAGACTTCATTCCTTTCAAATTGATTTAGCTCTTCTTGCATAGCTTCAATCCAGTTGGAATCACTAAGAGCTTCTTCAATCTGTTTGGGCTCAATTTGAGATAGGAAGCTGACAAACATTGCATCACTTGCAGCAGCTCTCCTTGTCTTTACTTTATCCAAAGGATCACCAATCACCAGCTCTGGTGGGTGATTTTTTAGCCATCTGAGATCAGGTTGCAAATCATAATTTTGTCCTTTGTTTTGATCTTGCAACACTACTGTTGGAGTTCCAGTAGTAGTCTGCTGAACAGTTGTTGTCTGTTGAACAGTCTCAGGTCTATCAGTTGTTTGCAACTCGTCTGTTAGACAATCAGCACTGTGATTTTGAACAGCACTTGAGTTATCAGCTGGGTTGAGATCAGGTAGTATAATGGGAACATATTCTTCATTCTTTCCAACATTCAACTTCTGTAAATCAGTAGACAGATCTTGATTGATAATTTGATTCTTTTCAGAAGATTGACTTGGTTCATCAAATATTACATGAATGGATTCTTCTATTAGTAATGTTCTTTTGTTAAAAACTCTATAAGCTTTACTAACAGTAGAGTATTCTACAAAAACAGCTTCATCAGCCTTTTCTGCAAATGCAGTAAGGTGATTTTTACCATTATTTAAAACATAGCATTTACAACCAAATATCTTAAAGTAATGAATGTTTGGCTTCCTGTTGTTCCAAACTTCATATGGAGTCTTGTTTTGGTGCTTGTTGATCATGCATCTGTTTTGGGTAAAACATGATGTGTTTGTTGCTTCTGCCCAAAATCTTTGAGGCAGCTTAGCTTCAGCTATCATGGTTCTGACAGCTTCCTTCAGTGTTCTGTTTCTACTTTCAGCAACACCATTCTGTTGAGGGGTTCTAGCAGCTGAATACTCATGATGTATTCCTTTGATATTACAATACTCTTCAACAGTAGAGTTTGTAAACTCTGTCCCTCTATCTGATCTGATCTTCAATATCTTTATGCTTTTCTCATTCTGGATCAGTTCCATCAGATTAGTAAGATGTTCCTTGGTTTCACTTTTCTTTTTCATGAATATCACTCAAGTATATCTTGAATAGTCATCCACAACAGCTAGGCAGTATTTCTTTCCACCATTGCTGACAGGATCAATGGGTCCAAATAAGTCCATGTGTAGCAGCTCCAATATTCTTCCAGAAGATTGATGCTTCTTGCTTTTGAACGATGACTTGATTTGTTTACCCTTCTGACAGGCGTCACAAAGCTTATCTTTGCTCATGACTGTTTTTGGAATCCCTTCTACCAGATCATTCTTTATCAATCTGTTGATGGTCTTGAAGTTTAAATGATTCATCCTTTTGTGCCACAGCCAACTAACTTCACTTGGTGTTGATGTCACCAAACAAATGCTCGAATTCTTGTCAGCAGAATTCCAGTCGACTATGTAGATATTTCCTTGTCGTCTTCCAGATAAAATTACTTTCTTTGTACCAATCTGTTCAACATAGCACTTATCTGTTGAGAAGATGACTGAATATCCTTTGTCACAAAATTGACTTATGCTCAGCAGATTATATTTGAGGCCTTTAACATATGAGACGTCAAATATCTCTATGTTTCCCTTGATTAAGCTTCATTTTGCTACAATCTTGCCTTCTTTACTGTCTCCGAAAGTAACCTTTGGACCATCCACAGTAACTGCATCAGTCAGCTCATGTATGTTTCCACACATGTGTCTTGAACAGCCACTGTCCAAGTACCAGATTTTCTCTACTTTACTCCTACTCCTAATCCTAACCTACAAAACAAAATAAAATTGTGTTAGGTACCCTTATTGAGAGGGTCCTGAAGGATTAGTTCCACCTTTGACAACCCAAGATGATGAAGTCTTAGGCTTCTTAGGTTTCTGAGTTTCAACAGGAGTATGAACAGCTTTGCCTTTACCACGTTCATCAGATTTGTCATATTATTGATGATCAGCATGATAAGGATAATGTTCAAATGCAGAGTAAGATGCATGATAAGGAGGATATGCATGCATTGGATGAGCAGGGTATGGTGCATAGTAAATTGGAAATTGAGGTGCATGATACATAGGATGATATGCAGCAGGTTGCACATAATAAGACTCATTTCCATACCAAGCATTTTGATTTTTCTTGATTTTATGCTTCTTTGGCTTACTAGTTGCTTGCTCATTAACAGACGACTTAGTTTTATCACTAGTCTGATTAGTTTTAGCCTTGTCAGAGGACTTCCTAGGACTCTTCTGTTTAGGCTTACTAGTCTGTTTTCCTACACTAGGCTCTTTGCTCTTTTTAGCCTTAGGAGTTTTCGTCTCCTTTAATACTTTCTCAGGTGAAGCAGGTTTAGCAGTTTGAACATACAGAATGACCTTACTATTGTCAGCAGATATAAATTTCTCAGTATGATTCAATTCTTGCTTATCCTGATCTAAAGGTGTCTTCTGTTTACTAGACATATGAGTCGATGCAACAGATGACTTCTCATGAGACTCAATGACTTTCTCAAGCTCAATGATTTTACCCTTATAGACTTCACATTCAGCTTTCAGAGATTCATGTTCTTGCTCAAGCTGTTTATATTCAGCTGATTCTCTTGGCTTTTCAGCTGAGAGTTTCAGTGAATTGTTTTGCTCTTTTAGCAATATCATCTCTTCCTTAAGCTTTTTAAATGCTTCAGCAATAGTAGTATTGTTAAGCATCATTTGTTCAAATGAACTAAATAGTTCATTTTCAAGAGGAGTTACCTCATCATCCTCAGAGTTATCAGATTCCTTAGCCATCAGCAGAGAAGAGCAGGACTCTCTTCATCAGAAGACTCTTCATCAGAAGTGTCTGAATCTGAATCAGATGAGTAGACAGCAGCTGGCTTTTCCGCTTCTTCTACCATCGCCTTTCCTTTCTGATGCTTTCTTTCTTTTCTGATTCTCTTTTCTTCTTCTGTATACTTCTCAGCTTTAGGATATGGGCAGTCTCTGATGAAATGACCCAGTTTCCTGCAATTATAGCACATCATTTTGGATTTATAAGAATCCTTATCCTGAGAAGAAGAAGTAGGGTTAGAAGTAGAAGCATTGTTATATTTGTTCTTCATTTTTCGTCTGTAGAACTTTTTGAAGTTGTTCATCAGCAATGCAACGTCTCCAGCAGTGTACTCCTTTTTGTTGAGTAGTGTGGCTTCATCAGATGAGTCCATATCTTTGCTTTTGTGAGCTGGCCTTCTTGGATTTTCAGCAGCAACCAGTGCAGCTGTGGGACTTGAAGTTGAGGTTTCTTCAACACCCATTCTTGGCAGTTTATACTCATACGCCTTGTGTACGGAGAACAACTCTGTAAGAGAAATCTTCCCCAGATCTCTTGATTCTTCCATGGCTGTCACCTTCATGTTGAACTTGGGAGGCAGGGCCTTCAGTACTCTGACGGTGATTTCTTTGTCAGTGAAGGTTTTTCCAAGCTTTAGAACTTCATTGAGGGTTCTGGTGAATCTAGTGTCCATTTGGTCAATAGTTTCTCCAGATTTCATCTTGAAGTGGTCAGATGAGGTCTAGAGGGGGGGGGTGAATAGACCTCTAAACTTTTTGCAATTTTTAACTTTAAAACCTTTTTGTTAACTTAAACAGACTAAGCTGTTATCAACAGTAGGTTCCTCGGCTGATCGCGAACAAATCTTTGAACAGCTTCGTAGACCACTAAACTGATACTTACTTAGCTGATTTTGTCAAAATCAGTTTTAATACTTAGAGTACTTGCAGCGAATTTTCAAAGTGTTTTTCACAAGTATTCTCAGCAGTTTGAAAAATGTTTCCCCAGTTTTATAAACTCCTTTAAATCCTTTTTCAAACAGTTAAGTAAAGTGTTTTATGCTAACTTGAAATATGCAAGTAAAAATGCAAGTAAAAACACCAGTAATTTTTATAGTGGTTATATGGATGTAAATCATTTAGTCCACTCTTCCAAGTCACTTAGATCTTGGGTTATACTAGAAACACAAAGTAACCAGTACACTCTGCTTACGCCTAACAACAAATGAACAGGCCGTAAGTGCGCAGTAAGAAATCACAAAGAAATCCTACTCTCCGAAGTAATATCACTCACTAAGATGGATATCTACTTCTCACAACACTCAGTTTTACAAATTCACTCAGAAGATGTGTTTAGCTTTGTTCTTCAACTTCGCTTTTCGTCAACAAATGACTAAGCTGATGAGTGAGCTGTTCTTGAGACTTAAAGATTTCTGCTTCGAAAATTTCTCAGAGAGTGTGTTGTTCATCTTCTCTTCGTCTCTTTCAGCTATTTATACTTGAGGTTTGAAAAATGTCCGTTGAAGAGAGACAAGATTCAAATTCCTCGAGTATTGGTCCTTAATTTCCGCGAACGGCTCTTTTGCAGTCTGTCCGTACTGTCAACAGTACTATTGATTTAACCGGATTTCGTCGGGTTAATTGTATATCAGTGAATTCGTAATATAGGTGGGGATTACGATATTTGTGTATATATATTATGTAGGGCTCTGTTACTTTATTCCGGATGGATCAAACACAAAGAAAAGCAATGATTAAGAACAAGAAGCAAAACCACAAAGAAAGCTTAATAACACTTTAATCTGGAGATTGAAATACTATGAATAATATTGATTCTTATTCAGTAGTAATGCCTTAGGCAGAGAATATATGAGTATCCTTAAAGTAGAGGATTTCGTAGTTGTTTAATACAATGATTAGCCAGGTATTTATACAATGTTTAACCTAGCGTTACATGGAAACATAGTCCTAATAGGACTCGGCCCAATTATCCTTCATGGGTCCGGAGTATCATCTTCTGGTCGAAGAGAGCTGCGTCTTGCCGGGTCTACGAGGGGATCCCGATCTGTTTGGATTGGTCGGATCGACCTTAACTTCTTCATCCGAATCGAGTAATATATAGGGTGCGAAATAGCCCCCATCAGTACTCCCTCACTTCTTCGAGCGTATAGATAATAGAAGCTCGTAGAAGTAGATAGATCTTTACGACTGTTTCTTTTCTATGAATGGAGCCTCGTTAAAAACCTTACTTAAGAAAAAACCCAGTGGGAAAAAATCTTAAATAAGGAAAAGAGTGCTACATGTCACAGACAGTCGTTTTATATGTCCAGTTACGGATCGCCACGCGTCTATTCTGGAAACTTTTCATATCCTTCCCTTTTTGGCGGGAATATCAGTAGTTGCCATAAGTTTGAAACGTCATTTCTCATCTTCTTATAAATAGGTGACGTTATAGTTCGCCATTTCTCTTTTATACTTCCTTATAACTCGTACTTATTTTCTTGGTTAGTCGCTCATTACGCTAAGTTTCTCCATTTATCGACCTTCATTCTCCGAGAATAATATATGGCTTCTGTGAGAAGGTCTTCTTCTAGAGAGATTGTCGCCCCCGACAATGAGGAGGATTTGCAATCTAGCGTAACTGATTATGCCATCCCTGTTGAGGATACTTTTAAGGTACGGATCCTTACTGACGCGGATGTGGCGGCCCGAGCCAAAAAGGGCAAAGGTACTGTTCCTCAAGTTTCTGAACCAATTGAGGATGTCGCTTGCGCTTATACGGCGGAGACATTTCCGGAGGTTGCGAATAGTTACATCAAATATTTCCCGGAAGGTTCTGAGATAGTTCTTCCTTCCCCTACTGATAGGGTTACATCTCCCCCGGAGGGATGTCGAGCCTTTTATACGGCTCACTTTAACAGTGGGCTTCGTCTTCCTTTGTCTCCCCTCTTTCTGGAAGTTTTGAAAACTTTTAGTGTGTGCTTGACACAGCTGGTTCCTAATTCCGTTGCTTTTATAGTTTGCTTTTCGGTTTTGATGATCGCCAAGGGGTTTAAACCTTCTTTCCGTAATTTTACACAACTTTTTCGCTTTAACATTTCTAGTTCTTCAAATCGTGGATATTTCTTCGCTAGCCAACGACCTAGCCGAGCAATCTTTGATGCCCCTGTTTCTAGTAATCCCTTATGGAAATCTCATTTCTTCTTTGTTCGTCCTCCGTCTAATCTTCGTTTAGCGGATGGTACGAGTGTCCCTTTTTCATGGGATCATGATTCTAGTTGGATTCCAGGAGGTCGCTCTCCGACTGGTGAACTTGTTCCTGACGATGTACAGTTTGTTGCTGATATCTTCGAATCGCGTGTAAATAAATACCAAAGCGCTCTTCTGATCGGGGAAGCTTTCCTTCGTAAGGCGGGGTTAAGCATTCATAGTTTCCCCATCAATACACCATCTGAACCTCTTGGTTAGTAATTTATTTTATCTTAGTGTAGTGACGATATCATTTATTGGGAAGGTACATAATTTATGATTAATTTCTTTTTCAGCTGATATGGTAGAGAATTCTCGACATTCTTCGAAGGGAAAGATGGTCCTTTCCAAATCTTCTAAATCCGCTGAGAATGCGCCCATCGAGCAGAGGGCGTCCCGAAAAAGGAAGTTGGAGTTAGGCCATGAATCCGAGGAGGACAGAGAGGAATCATCAGAATCTCCTCAGGAGCCCCCTATTCGTCAGGGCACGGGACCTGGTTATCCTCCTCTTTCTCTTAGGACATCTTTAGGTGTTCGAGGATGTCATTCCTGGTCGAAACCTCATCCAACTAATAACCCAGTCGATAGGAAGAGGACTTATTATGGACGTTCCGGCCAGGATCTTTCTTTAGTCGGAGAAAAACGCCCAAGACCTACTCTTGTCGAAATGATCGAGGAACATTTGGAGGGAAAGAGAGCCGCTGGTTATTCCGAGAAGGACTCTCTTATCCACGATGATAATGAGAACGCGATCGATAAGGCAACTCGTGTTCTTTTGTCTGGTGTTTTTACCCGCGATCTGAACAAACTTCTTCATAAGGATCCTCTGGAGAAATTCCAACGAGCTTGTCTTTACGCTGAAAAGGTGATATCCTTTTCCTTTAATTATGTTAATAGAAAACTCTAAGTCTCTTCCTTAATTTACTTAATCCATCTCTTTTTCTTGCCCTCTTTACTTGTTCAGACTAAGACGTGTCTTACGTCATACGCCTACGAGAATGCACTTTGGAAACAACAGTGCGAGTTCTTGGAGGAGAAGAATAAAGCTTTGCTTCATAAATCTTCTGGTTCAGAGGTTGGTCCCTCGACATCTTCTTCTGTTCCCGTCGTAGAAACTCGTGCTGCCGAGACCGACGATCAAGAAGTGTTGAATAGGGTGATGGAGGTTTCTCGTGCTCAAGAGCAGGCCAATCAAATGGCTAGAAAGTTAGAGGAATTTCAGTTGCAGAGCACGGCTCGAATTAGTGAGCTGGAATCTCAAGTGTTAAACCTCGAGGCTTCTTTAGAGGAGTATGAAAACGATGTCCCCCTTAGGCAAAGAGATAGATATGTCAGGAAATCTGATGAAAGTGCCGTTCGCGAATTCCTCAATTCTCCTGTTCACACGGCGTTGGTGTATCGGATGGTCGGCCCTTTACTTGAAAATACTTTTAAGAAAGCGATTCATCAGCTGGTCGCTATGAAGATGATCGATGATCGTCGGAAAGAGTATTTCAGGGCCGCTCATATTCGGTTGAATCGGTATGGTGAACTTTATTCTTCTTCCGAGGTCCCAGATGTTCTATATCAAGGTCTTCCTCTAGCTCACCTTGTCGAAGAATTTGGAAATCCATTGCCCATTCCTCCTTCTGATGTGAATGAAGAGTTCGATAATACTTTTGTTGATCCCGAAGTCGAGGAAGAAGAGGAAGCGGACATTGGTACAACCGAGGTCGTCGGTAGCGACCAGAGAGTTTCGGATAGTGAGCAGGCTCTTTAAGATAGTGATTTCTTGAATATCTCTTGTAATTATTTTACTCGTATGTAATAATTGCAATTTTACCGTTTCTTCTCTATGTACGCTAAGTGTTTTGTATTCTGACAGTCGTGTCTTTTCGGCTTCGCCGTAATAATTCAGACAAGTCATTAAATCTGGCGTAATCATTATGCGTGTGTCTTTTCATATTCCAGCGTTTGCTCCAAGGTCATATTAGCTGTTTCGCGCCCTTTCTTTAGGTCTGTCGCGTCCTTTCGCGTAGTATAAATACGAAAGGTAAAACCTTGACTTGTTTTTACTGCTATACTTCTCTCTGGATAGAATACTCGTCTTTTAGTTAGTCGATAAATCTTCTCGATATTAAATTGTGCTTTTTCATAATCCGACGATGAGTAACCTTTTTGGCAATACTTCGAAGCGACCTTCTCGAGAGAGCGCTCGTGATAATAGGTCCAAAAAGCATCGAAGAGATGGTCCGTCGATGGAACCTCCTCGTTCGTCCCAAACATTTAGGTCGGAGATCGATACCAGTGTTATTGTTTCCGAGCCTTTCTCTGCGGTAGACTCGTCTTTTTCTGAACCAATCCTTCCTGCTTCCACTCAAGTAGGAAGAATGCCTTCTCCTGGTCGGTATGCCTTTGGCAATATGTCGAGCGAGGAACCTGCTTACAATATTGCTGTTAGTTCAAATGCTCCTTCCTTTGAGCATGTTTTTCATGGAGGGGATTTTGCTATCTCCCTTCCTTTGTCTATTTCCACTGCCCCAATCACTAGCGGAGGGCAAACTGGCGATAATTTATTTGTTAATCCTTCCGTAGCACAATCTATTGTGCAGGATTGCCCAGAATTTTTGTTTGATGATACTACTGTGATGACTACCTCCTTTGAGTCTGGAGGACCTTCCGGAGGTCGAACTGGTTCCGGGTCTGGCCGCCGAACCATAATTTCTGCTTCTGGTAAGGAGACCACTGTTAGTCCCGATGGGAGAGAATCTCCTCGTCAGTTAGATGAGCGATGCATCCTTCAACAAGTTGATGACATTCTTTTGTCGGAGACTCCTCGTTCGGATGGTGTCCCTTTGTCCAGCGAGCTGCCTGGTTCTGTTGAACCTGATGCTTTGTCATGGGACCTGGGCATGAGTACTATTCTGCCTGGCGAGTTGAGGAAGCTCGAAGGCACCTCCAATCTTCGCCTTGTTCAATCTTTGGTGAATATATGTGAGCAGGTAGACATATTTCGAATATTTTTTCTGTTCTTTGTTTTAGAATTCCTTGTTGTAAGGCGATTTCTCTTATTCTTTCTGTTCTTAGGGCAAATATTTTGCGCTCCAACTGGGTGTGCAAAATGACGAACTGTGGAATCGTCGGACAGCTCTTCAGAGTCAGTTGGAGTCCGAGAAAGCTAAAAGCAGAGGTTTACAGTTGCAGCTGCAACTTGATAGAGATGATCTTCAAAAATTGGAGGCCGAAAAAGTTGTCCTTGAAAAGGAGAGAGACAATTTAGCTCAGGCAGCTGTTCTGGCGGAAGAATCTCGTCGGCAGTCTTATGAGGAAGGTTATGACGCCGGTTATCTAAAGCGTCAAGAAGAATTAATGGCTTTTGCTGGGAGTCTGACTCCTCGGAAAGCTGTTTCTGGTAGTCGGCCTGCTGACCGTTCTTCTCAGTGACTTTTGCTCGACCTGGCAGACCTTGGACTGTCTCTTTTTTTTTTTTTTTTTTTTTTTTTTTTTTTTTTTTTTTTTTTTTTTTTTTTTATGGCCCGAGTTTTGTGTAGTTACTTGGGCTGAAATTTTTGTAATGGGAGGAGAAATTGGAAACGATGATCTTTTGTAGGCAGACTTTATCCAGTATAATTGTCTTTCGTATGTATACTTTGTTATGCTCATGCTTCCTTTTTTGCATAAATGTTTGCTTCAGCAAGTTAGGGCCTTTTGTTGATCAAAATCCAGTATGCACCCGTATATTTTACGTCACAATTTTGGCAATAGGTTATTCATATCGAAAAAGTGCATCATCTTGGTCGATGCTCGATCTAAGCCTTGTACTTTTGTCTTTTTGTGATCCGAATCTTATATAAGGAGGTTATTATCCCTTTGTTGATCCTTGGTTTTCTTTATGTCATTCTACTGAAAAATGTTCCTTTCAATCTTTTCCAAACCCTTATATTTCCCAGAATCAATTTTTGAACGATATGTTCCTTGGCTAGTGTACCATTATATCACTTTCTTGATATGGGAGGAATTGGAAAATGTAGCGTTCATGGCCAGATCTATCTTGTTCAGACCTCCTTAAGCAATTCTTTGGTATGTTAGGCAGTGACGTCTTTGCCATGTAGACTAAGGAGGACTATTCTCCTCATTTCTATGTCAGATATCTTGGACTCCATAGGAGTTTCTGTATAGCTTAGTCAATGGTCTTCCATATGATGTATGAGGCAGTGACGTCCCTCGTATGGTGAAGGGTTCGGTCTTTTATCCTCTATTTTTTATCGAGCGACCGTCCTTTTTTGCTGTGATTTTCAAGATCGCTTGTGGCTTCTAGGTTTAGAAGCTATCGACCATGAAGTATGATCGTCCCAGTATGACCGGTCTGGAGTTCTTTAGGTTTACTCGTGTTATTTGGTGATCGCTTCGATCCAAGAATTTTCTCGTTGTCGATCAGTTGAGGCGAATAGATGGTGCCGTTCCAACTTATTTGCATTTATTACGGGGAGTCAAAGGGTCGTATCTGTATCCGTTGATCAAATATTTTTCAGCCGTTGGATCCCTTGGATCTGCCCCTATAAATAGGGGGTGACTCATATTCTTCATTTGCAATTTCCCAAAAAGATGGAGATCACGAATTCCTTAGATTTTATTCTGCCCTCTGATCCCATTGTCTTCAAAAAATCACATTATCATGATTTATTTATTCAAAATAGTGAAGTTGTTCCCAGTCTTGTATTGACGGGTCCCATGTCAGGCCTACCTTGTATCGACGGGTCCCATGAGATCTCTGCATTAGTCTTCATCATGCTAGAGGTCCGTGGTTTCCGTTTGCACATGGTGGGTTCATACTTGCCAGTCACCCCTGTTTTTCGATGTAACCTCAGGAGTGATAGACCAGCGGGGTGGCTGGTAAAGTTACCGTTTTCACGACGGTCCCGAAGAGATGCTGCTATAGAGTAAAATGTTTTATAGATAAAGTAAAAGCAGTATCTTCTTGCGGGTGAGTGAGCATTACTTAGCTATCTGGCTGGTAATGTTCATTTCGTCTGGAAGAACATTTGATCTTCAGAGCCTGGCCGTCGAACCAAAGAAGTCGACCATCCTGAGCAGCATGCTTCTTAGGTGGTTTATTATAATCGACGAGGTACTAGGGAGGAGATTGGTGTTTCCGTGGACATTGTCGTGAAGATCGCCGATAATAGAGGATTATCTCATTTAAATCATTGTAATGATCTTTAAGTAGTATGTAGATCCTTGTAACGTAGGACTTTTGTATGTAACAAATTTGATGAATAAAATATACTTTATTCCTTATATCTTCCTTGTCGTTAATTCTGTCATAATTTACTTATGAGTAGCTTTATCCGAGCAGACTGTGTTATTCTTTGTCTATCTTCAAAACTTCAGGAGTGTTAGCAGATCATTTAGATCATTAGGGAGAGATCAAGGAGTTTTTATTGAGCGTATCAATGTTTACTCGACTTGTTATGATTTAGAACTTAGGTTTTTTGTTTAACCCAAAAGGTCTTTTTGATATATCGAGGAGTTTTTATTGAGCGGATCAATGTTTACTCAACTCATTTATGACTGTACACTTAGGTTTTTAACCAAAAAGTATTTAGATCGATAAGTTTGAGCGAGGAGCTTTTATTGAGTGGATCAATGTTTACTCGACTCGTTTTTGATTATACTTAGGTTATTAACCCCAAAAGTATTTTTGATATATCGAGGAGTTTTTATTGAGTGTATCAATGTTTACTCGACTCGTTTTTGATTTAGAACTTAGGTTTTTAACCCAAAAAGTCCTTTTGATCTTTGTAAATAGTTCGAGGAGTGTTTATCGAGCGGATCGATGTTTACTCGACTCGTTTTTAATTAGACTTAGGTTTTCAACCCAAAAAGTCTTGTTGAGTATATCGAGGAGTTTTTATTGAGCGGATCAATGTTTACTCGACTCGTTTTTGATTGTAGACTTAGGTTTCTAACCAAAAAGTCTTTTGATATATCGAGGAGTTTTTATTGAGCGGATCAATGTTTACTCGACTCGTTCTTGATGGTAGACTCAGGTTTTTAACCAAAAAGTCTTTTTGATGTATCGAGGAGTTTTATTGAGCGGATCAATGTTTACTCGACTCGTTTCTGATTGTAGACTTAGGTTTTTAACCAAAAAGTCTTTTTGATGTATCGAGGAGTTTTTATTGAGCGGATCAATGTTTACTCGACTCGTTTTTGATTGTAGACTTAGGTTTTTAACCAAAAAGTCTTTTTGATATATCGAGGAGTTTTTATTGAGCGGATCAATGTTTACTCGACTCGTTTCTGATTGTAGACTTAGGTTTTTAACCAAAAAGTCTTTTTTATGTATCGAGGAGTTTTTATTGAGCGGATCAATGTTTACTCGACTCGTTTTTGATTGTAGACTTAGGTTTTTAACCAAAAAGTCTTTTTGATATATCGAGGAGTTTTTATTGAGCGGATCAATGTTTACTCGACTCGTTTTTGATTGTAGACTTAGGTTTTTAACCAAAAAGTCTTTTTGATATATCGAGGAGTTTTTATTGAGCGGATCAATGTTTACTCGACTCGTTTCTGATTGTAGACTTAGGTTTTTAACCAAAAAGTCTTTTTTATGTATCGAGGAGTTTTTATTGAGCGGATCAATGTTTACTCTACTCGTTTCGTTTCTGGCAATATGATTGTGCGATTCCGATGAATGTTTAACCGATATAATCGATATATATATAATGCCAAAGAAATCTTTAATAATTGAACTTTAGGCCTAGGCCTTTATTACAAAGATTGAAATCTGATAAAGTAAAAAGTAAAAAAAAATGCATTATAATATGCTAAAATTTATTTACCATAGTATTTCCTAAGGTTGACAGCATTCCATGTTCTTGGTAAGGCAGTTCCATCCAAATGTGCAATTCTGTATGAACCTTTCTTCCCCACACCAATGACGATGTAAGGTCCATCCCAATTTTGTTGTAACTTTCCCACATGCTTGGATACTTCTACCTTTTTCAAGACCAGATCTCCTTCTTTGAAGGTTCGGATGCGTACTTTTTGATTATATGCTTTCTCCATATTAGCTTTAGTGGCTTGTAAGCGTACAGCAGCTTTGTCTCTTAAAGCTTCTGTTAAATCAATGTCGTTTTCTCTTGACTTTTCATTTTCTTGGTCGTCGAACATTTCTACTCTTGGCGTTGGGATTTAGGGTTTCCACTGGGATAACCGCTTCCGACCCATATACAAGGCTAAATGGGGTTTCCCCAGTTGAGCTCCTTATCGTGGTTCGATTAGCCCATAATACTCCTGGGAGTTCATCTAGCCATTTTCCTTTGGCTGCTCCTAATCTTTTTTCCAAAGATTTTATTATCTCTCGGTTTGCTACTTCAGTTTGTCCATTTGCTCGAGGATGTCCTACCGAGGTAAAATTTTGTTGAATTCCAAGTTTTGTACACCATTCTATTATCTGTTTCCCAGCGAACTGGGTTCCATTATCGGAGATAAGGATCCTAGGGATGCCGAATCGACAAACAATGAATTTCCATAGGAAATTGATAACTTGGAATTGGGTTATTCGTGCGAGAGCGACGCATTCTATCCATTTGCTGAAGTATTCTACAGCGACCAGGACATAGGTTTTCTTAGATCTGGCCACTGGGAAAGGTCCCACGATGTCCATTCCCCATTGATCGAATGGCCAACAAACCGGAATAGGGTGCATATTTTCTGCTGGTCGATGACATATGTTAGCATGGATCTGGCAGTGATGACATTCTTGGACATATTGAGCGGCATCTTTATTGATGGTCGGCCAATAGTAACCCGTCCTGAGACATTTTAAAGCCAATGCTCTTGATCCGCTGTGATTCCCTGCATCCCCATCATGTATTTCTCGTAGTATATCGAGGGTTTGTGATTCAGGTACGCATTTTAGAAGAATCCCTGATACTGATCTTCGGTAGAGTTTTCCTTCTATGAGTGTATATTTCGGAGCTCGATATTTTATTTTCCGAGCTTCATTTTGGTCGGATGGTAATTTTCCTTCTCGAAGATAGTCTATCATAGGGGTCATCCAGTTCCCTTCGGCTTCTTCGATTTCCATTATATCCACTGCTGGTGTTTCATCGATGTCAATTGCTGGTGTATTGGAGATCAACCAGTTGATCACCCGTTCGGTCTTTCCGTCATGGGATCCCGTGAATTTTGATAACTGATCGGCCCATTTGTTTTCCGAACGTGGGATGTTCTGGATACTAAAACTTTCAAATTTCTCGGCCAGAGTCTTCACTTTGGCGAGGTATTTGACCATGTTGAATTCCTTAGCGTCGTATAGGCCTTCTATCTGCCTTTGCACTAATTCTGAATCAGTTAGTACTTTAAGACTTTTTATATTGGCTTTGATCGCCATTTCCATTCCTGCGATTAATGCTTCATATTCAGCTTCATTGTTTGTCACAACGAAGTCCAGTGTTATTGCGTAATTTAAATCTTCCTTGTTTGGTCCGGTGAAGTTGATTCCGGCGCCTCCTCCTTCTCGGCATGAAGCACCATCGACGTGCATTAGCCAAGTTTGATCTTTAATGATCAGGACATCGTTGCTGAGGCAGCTTGATGATTCAGTAGCCTGCGTCGGTGTTTCTAATATAAAATCGGCCAACACTTGGGCCTTGATGGCAATCCTCGGTTTGTAGTCTACCTCGAACTGACTGAGTTCGATGGCCCATTTGATTAGTCGACCGGAAGCTTCCGGTTTTGCTAGAACTTGCCTTAGTGGCTGATTCGTCAGAACGATGATTTTGTAAGTTAAGAAGTAAGGTCGGAGTTTTCGTGCGGCCACCACTAGGGCCAGCGTGAATTTTTCTATTTCTAAGTAATTCTTCTCCGCCCCCTGTAATAATTTGCTGAGATAATATACAGGCTTATGATCCGAGCCCTCGATTTTGACTAGCTTTACTGTTCGGTGGGGTATTTTTCCGAGCGATACGCTTAAGGTTATCGTTCCGCTGGGGATGATTTCGGACCCCCCGAATCCTATTAATGGCGTAGCTACTTTCTGCAAGTTTATCTGTCCCAAGTCCATTTGGGCTAAAACTTCTCGGGAGATAATATTGGCTGAGCTCCCATTATCGATTAAGATTCTCTTGACATTGTAATTTGCTATTTCTAGCGATATTACCATAGGGAAGTCAGGGTTATCCTCTCTTGCGTCCCAGACAATATTTTTAGGCGCTTCGCCTTCATTAAAACTGATCTGTTGATCGTTTGATGGCCTGCTTTCCAGGGTCCAAATTTCTTTTGGGTATTTTGAGTCTCCAATGATGGACCTGGCAGTTCTCCGCCGGGCGTTACGACTATCTCCACCCGCAGGACCCCCGGAGATCGTATGGATAGTCCCATTGATCTGGTCATGATTCGATTCTGGAATAGGTCGGCGTTCGGGTGACCTTTGACGAGAATTTCTCCTTCGATCAACATTCCGAGGGCTTCTACTTCTTTCCCTTCTATGATTATTTCGCTCTATGTATTCGTCGAGTTTTCCTTGCTCGATAAGTTTCTCAACTTCTCTCTTAAGGTGAAAACAATTCTCCGTTCGATGTCCATGTGCCCTATGGTATTTGCAGTACTGATCGTAGTTTCGAGAGCCTGGTCTTGGCTGCGCAATTTTCCTCGCTTCGGGGATCAAGTTATTTCTTTCTAGGACTTCCAATATTTCTTCCATTGGAATATTTAACCTTGGGTGTTCTACTTGATTCACCCTGCTTCTTATTGGTTGATCATGGTTTCTTGGTCTTTGGTAGAAATTAGGTTGTCTGTCATGATCGGCTTTGTTGTATTCCAGTCGGTGGAAAACATTACCTCTTCTGGAAGATCGCTCGTAATCCGAAGCTTTTTGGGTAGGAAACCTATCTTGCCGTTTAGAGCTTGAGGTGGTGGCTTTGTTTTTGTTTTTATCCTTAAAGGAATTCATCTCTTCTTGGGTCATATACTTAGAAGCCAAGCTCATAATGTCGGCAAATGTTCTTGGTTGTTTTCGACTGAGTGCGTTTCCGAACTGCCTATTTTTAGTGAGGTCGAAGAGGATAGAAATTATGTAATCGATATTCGGTGAGTCGATTTTGAGTAATTCTACGTTGAACCTTGCCAACCAATTTCTTAGGGATTCTCCCTCTTGTTGGTGTATAGTTCCTAGGTAGCTCATCGGAAGTTTTTGCCTCCTCTGACTGGCAAATTGCTGTATTAGTTTATTGCATAATTCCCGGAAACTGAATATAGAGTTGGCCGGCTGTTTGGCGAACCAATCTAGCGCGAGTCCTTCGAATGTTGTTACCATTAGCTTGGCGGTGAATTCGGCGGAGTGAGCATACAAATTCATTATGTTCGTAAAGCTAAAGATATAATCGTCCGGGTCAGTGGTTCCATCATATCGGGGTAATCTTCCCGGGACCTGTCCTGCGGACTGTGCTTCTTTTATTTCCCTGCAGAAGGGAGAGCAAGCCGCAAGGCTTTCCTGGAGTTCTGTAGTCCGGGCCCAGGGGTTTTGTGCAGATCGTAATCGTTGTTCGAGTCGCTCCTGTACCATCCTTTCAATTTCTCGTTCTGAGAATCGAGTCGCTCTTGGTCGATAGGGGATTGTATCATCTATATCATCTTCGATTGGGATGATCGTTCGTTCCTTCGATCCACTGCGAACTGCTTGTGGTACTCTTCGACCAGTTCTTCTTTGGGGACGGTTGTCGGAGGGTTTAGAATTGACCTGCTGTGGGCTATGCAGCGAGCGACGCTCACTTGCTGGGCTGTCAGCTTGTTGAGAGGTTCGTTCGTTCGGCCTTGGCACTCCTGTCGCAGGAGCTGCTCCGGGAGCCGTAACGTTTCGAGGAATTTGGTCTAAAACCAGCAATTCTTCTGGAGAGAGTGACTTGAAGAGCATCGCTATTTGTTTCAGTTTTTCCTGAGCGCCAGGGAGAGGAGCAGGTATTTCGGGGAGCTCCGGTTCTTCTGGTATTGTACCAGTAAGACCTCCTTGGTGTTCCTGCTGACGGGAACGGGTATCTGGGAGGTTTTCGTTGGTGTTTGGATTGTTGTTATCGTTGTTGTCTTGTGGATCTTCAGATGTGTTGTGACCTGTGGTCGTATTGCTTCTCGCTCCAATGCGAGCGCTTTTCCTCGGGCGAGCCATGTGTCGATTCGAATAATTAACCTAGCCCCTCGGTGGGCGCCAACTGATTTAACCGGATTTCGTCGGGTTAATTGTATATCAGTGAATTCGTAATATAGGTGGGGATTACGATATTTGTGTATATATATTATGTAGGGCTCTGTTACTTTATTCCGGATGGATCAAACACAAAGAAAAGCAATGATTAAGAACAAGAAGCAAAACCACAAAGAAAGCTTAATAACACTTTAATCTGGAGATTGAAATACTATGAATAATATTGATTCTTATTCAGTAGTAATGCCTTAGGCAGAGAATATATGAGTATCCTTAAAGTAGAGGATTTCGTAGTTGTTTAATACAATGATTAGCCAGGTATTTATACAATGTTTAACCTAGCGTTACATGGAAACATAGTCCTAATAGGACTCGGCCCAATTATCCTTCATGGGTCCGGAGTATCATCTTCTGGTCGAAGAGAGCTGCGTCTTGCCGGGTCTACGAGGGGATCCCGATCTGTTTGGATTGGTCGGATCGACCTTAACTTCTTCATCCGAATCGAGTAATATATAGGGTGCGAAATAGCCCCCATCAACTATTCTGCAGGCAGCATTAAATGCACCCAGCTGATGCGAAGCATTTCTTCAATCATTTGTCTTTAATAACCTTGTACTTCAACATTTATTACTCCCAGGGGCATTTATTACCGTTGGGAAGACTTTATGATCCTTTCTACTTGGCTGACGAAAGTGCAAGTCTGATGGCGAACAAAGCTGATCTCAAACTTGAACAAATCTGATTTGAGTCGGCTGATCTTCATCAGTCTGATATCTTTCCTTCAGCAGATCACAAGTCTTTGGACCTTGAAATTTTGACTCTTCTGATGTCTTCTATACTTAGTCAAAATTCCTTCCAAAGGGACATCAGCTAAGTTACTCCATACTTAGCCAATTTTGAAGTTTTGGAATGCATCAAAACTTCCCTTATAAAATTGTCTTCAGTGTTCTTCATCTTCATCCTTATCCAACACCTTTTATTGTGTTACCCTGACAAAATACGTTATTTATTGTGTCATCATCTTCAATTTCAGTTCTTCTCACCGAATTTTTTTAAACGCCGAAAATCATCAATTTATGTCTTTTTTTATCGAAAAATTACATTGTTTACCGAAATCTATTTTGGATTCAGTCAAATTTTTATTTAAAAATATTTTTATAAAATATTGTGTATATATATCATTCATTGTTAAATATAAATCTTTAAATAATCTAATCGACATATATTTATATTTAATCTAATTTTTTTATATTACAAATCTTTATAATTGGATCATTGCTTCATTTGTGCATGGAAGACAAATGTCAATAGCTCAACTATTGTAATAATATTTCTGAAAATTGTATATTTAGATAAAGATTTCTAAATAAGAATACTTGTGGAGAAAAAAACACTTTAACTTTTCAATTTTAGTGTTCTTTCACTTTTGCCGTTTCATTACCATTTCAAATATCCCTATTTCCACATTTGTGACCTATCATTGGTAGAACATACAAAATTTGAATGTGCAAAACATTACTTTTTTAATCACAAAGAAATAAATTGAACATTATATATTTTATGAAAAAATAAATTATCAACTCACAAAGCAAGTCTGAAAAGATTATATATACAGTATTAACTATACAAAATTATGTAATGCAAAATATATTGATACTAACCCTTTAAAGAAGAATAAATACTTCAGTCTACAAACATAAAAAAAAATTAAGCAAATCACTTAATCTGGGTAACAACTCCACGCATCTGCATGGAGCTACTAGCCTAGTATATATATAAAAGAAAAGCAGCATCTTGCTGCTTTGTCATTGGCATAAGGTAGGTCTTTCTTAGAGGGCTGCTCTGCTTGCCTTCTCTTTTTCTTTCCATGCATATCAGTGTCAACTCCATGTCCCGCCAGCCACACCTCAACTTCAGAGGAGGCCTTTGCCGGCAAGAGTTTGAGGAACCTATGCTATCAAACACGGTCGGATCTACTATATGAGTTGGGGGGCCTTGGCCCCCCCAAGATTTTGCTTTGCTTTTTTTTTTTTTTTTTAAATTCTATTTATTAAGTTCATTTGAATGCTTATTGGTTTCTTTTAAAATCTAAATTACCAAATTTGTAAATTTAAGTGATATGTCTATTAATAGTATGACTTAATTAATTAAATTATTTAGGTTCTTAAACTAATATGATACCAGTGTATTGTGATATTAGTTTATTCATTATTTTATATGTTCTATATGCGATTCATAAAAGAAATATAAATTTCTAACAAGTTGTGATGTGAGTTATTCTACAGAGAAGTGTACTTTTGTTAAAAGTGAATGTGATAAGTACCTAAATTAGTAAATGTAAAAGTATATCTTTGTCATAGTTGAACTTTGATACTTAAATACCTAAAGTCTCCTGTAAACGGATATCCAATTTCAAAATTTATATAATTTCTTATACAATTTATTTCTGAGTGAATTACACTTTTGGTCTTTTTTATGACTTGACTTTATCATTTTTGTCTATTTTAAATTTTTCATAGCAGATGCATCCCTCTTATCAATATAATGTATCACATTAGTCGTTCTTAACTTTTTCGTAGCAGATTTGTCCATCTTATCATTGTAGTATGACATATTGGTGCCTCTTAAAATTCAATTACATCCATTTTAGGAGGTACAATTTATTTTTAGCCCTCTAAATTGGTATCATTTCAAAATTTACCCTTTTATTGTGTTACCCTGACAAAATACGTTATTTATTGTGTCATCATCTTCAATTTCAGTTCTTATCACCGAATTTTTTTTTTAACGCCGAATATCATCAATTTATGTCTTTTTTGATCGAAAAATTACATTGTTTACCGAAAATCTATTTTGGATCCAATCAAATTTTATTTAAAAATATTTTTATAAAATATTGTGTATATATATCATTCATTGTTAAATATAAATCTTTAAATAATCGAATCGACACATATTTATATTTAATCTAATTTTTTTTATATTACAAATCTTTATAATTGGATCATTGCTTCATTTCGTGCATGGAAGACAAATGTCAATAGCTCAACTATTATAATAATATTTCTGAAAATTGTATATTTAGATAAAGATTTCTAAATAAGAATACTTGTGGAGAAAAAAGCACTTTAACTTTTCAATTTTAGTGTTCTTTCACTTTTGCCGTTTCATCGCCATTTCAAATATTCCTATTTCCACATTTGTGACTTATCATTGGTAGAACATACAAAATTTGAATGTGCAAAACATTACTTTTTTAATCACAAAGAAATAAATTGAACATTATATATTTTATGAAAAATAAATTATCAACTCACAAAGCAAGTCTGAAAAGATTATATATACAGTATTAACTATACAAAATTATGAAATGCAAAATATATTGATACTAACCCTTTAAAGAAGAATAAATACTTCTGTCTACAAACATAAAAAAAAAAAAAAAAAAAATTAAGCAAATCACTTAATCTGGGTAACAACTCCACGCATCTGCATGGAGCTACTAGCCTAGTATATATATAAAAGAAAAGCAACATCTTGCTGCTTTGTCATTGGCATAAGGTAGGTCTTTTTTAGAGGGCTGCTCTGCTTGCCTTCTCTTTTTCTTCCCCATGCATATCGGTGTCAACTCCATGTCCCGCTAGCCACACCTCAACTTCAGAGGAGGCGCTTTGCCGGCAAGAGTTTGAGGAACCTATGCTATCAAACACGGGCGGATCTACTATATGAGTTGGGGGGCCTTGGCCCCCCCAAGATTTTGCTTTGTTTTTTTTTTTTTTTTTAAAATTCTATTTATTAAGTTCATTTGAATGCTTATTGGTTTCTTTTAAAATCTAAATTACCAAATTTGTAAATTTAAGTGATATGTCTATTAATAGTATGACTTAATTAATTAAATTATTTAGGTTCTTAAACCAATATGATAGCAGTGTATTGTGATATTAGTTTATTCATTATTTTATATGTTCTATATGCGAAATATAAAGTAAAGCTTGTAAAAAATAAGCTTGAAAATAATATACAAGTTTATTTATTATTTATTATTTGCTAACGTTTTAATTCATAATGCGAAGAATATTAGTTTTAATTGAAACTATTTTATAGTATATCAATAAACATCGTGTACAATTATAATATATTGAAAATACATTCTAGAGTATACATTTTATGTCCATCTATTTATGCCGATTTTTTTTATGAGAATAAAAATTGGCCCCCTCGACTTTGGAATCCTGGATCCGCCCATGCTATCAAAGCAGCAGTGAGATCTATATTCTAGAGTTACAGAATCAGACTTCTCATCCTTATGGTGCAGTGCCACCCTGTTATGCCATTCACTAGAGTTCTTTCTTTTTAAAGAAAGGGGTGGTAGAGCAAGATTCGTGCATCCAGTTGCCCGGTAAAAAAGAAGAAGGTTAACAAGCGCAAAAACCTATGTGTATGTGTATATATATATATATATATATATATATATATATATATATATATATATATATATATATATATATATATATATATATATATATATATATATAGGTAGATTAAATATTCAAATAATGGTTTCCTGTCCCAAATTTGAAAATTAGTTTGACAGCTTATTATCAAATCAAACTTTCCTCTGCTTTATTTGCCGATTTATTGTTAATTTTTTTTTATTAATTTACTTTTCACGTGTTCATGTTTTCTATTACTGGAGGTTTAGTTTTGTTCCTGGTAAATAATATTTAATTCCCTAGCTGATCTTACTGAGTATTTTATTTAAATATTTTTTGGTTTTTGAGACTCATACGGCCTGTATATTTGGCGTTTGGGAAAGTAGTTTGAAAGAGTAGTGAAGCTTTGTGAAATAATTGCGACTTACGTAATGTTGTTTATTTGAGTTTTGAGAGAGTGGTTTAAGAAATAAAATAGGTGTAAGATGTGTAAGACTTTATGTGAAATCATGTTTGTTATGTGAGATAAGTTGTATAAAAGATATACTTTATGTCAAATCAGAGTAGAGTTTCTATGAATTTTGTTTAGGCCATCTCCAATGGAGAGGGCTAGCCCCGGGGCTCTGGAGCCCTGCCCTCCCCCCTCCCCCCGGAGCACTGCCTGATCGTCTCCAATGGCAGGACTCCGAAATTATAGCCACCACCAATATTGTAGTTAAATGATTAAATTTTTAATTACAATAAAATATATTAAAATAAAATGGACTATTACTATATCTATAAATAATTAATCATACTATATAATATATTTATAAGTATATCATAATTATATAAATTAACACATTAATTATATATAGTATATAACACATTAATTAAAACCTATCACATTAATTAAATTAACACATTAATTAGGCAACTAACTAACATAAATAACACATTAAATAAAAACCTATCACATTAATTTAGGCCATTTCATTAATTATCATTAATTATGCAACTAATTAAGGCTCATTAATTCCTATCAACTAACTAATTATTCCTGTTTTAAAGAGGGGTGCGTGTTCTTCTTCACAAAACCGACGCGAGCCCAGGGCTGTGCGCAGGGTTCCGCCGAGCCTTGCGCCCAGCCCGTTCTGCCCCTCCAGCCGCCCCGCCCCGCCCAAGGCCCTCTCCATTGGAGGTGGCCTTAGAGATAAGAAAATTGTTGTTTATTTTGCTTTTGAGAGAGTAGTTTGAGAAAATGGAGAGATGAAAAATTTATTTCAGAAAGTAAAAATCTTGTTTGGGATTTCTCAAACATGAAATTTTTTTGGGAAATGCTAAACAAACAGGCTCATAAAGTTTTCTTAATGTGCTTTTCTATCGCTGGAGGATTGGTTCTCTTCATAGTACACCCTCTGTTTCATATTAATTGGGACATTTGTCAAATTTTTATTTCAAATTAATTGGCATGTTTAGGTTTTAAAAGCATTATTTTTTAATTTTGTCCCATTTTCATATTTAAATTGGAAAACTCAATATTCACCACTCACTAATAAAAAATTAAAAAGTAGTCATCATTATAAAGGGTATTTGAGATATTTTACCATAAAAATATATAATGATGAAATTTTTTAATCTGTGTGAAAAGAAGAAATATGCAAATTAATATGAAACGGAGGGAGCAACAATTATGTGATTCTGTATTTCTTTTGTTTTTTTCAAAATTTCTTAGTTGTATGGAGTTCTATACGTGCTGGCTATTACAGGTTCTGCTTTTATCTTGTTATATATCTATCATATTCTCATAATTTGGTGGTTTGGTTTTGTTCTTGGTTAAAAAAATCAGCTTTCTCAGTTTGTTCTTGGTGAGTATATTATTTTAATATAGTTTTGATTTTTGAAATTATTAAACTTTCATTAATGTAATTTTTTTAATTGCTGGAATTTTGGTTCTTTTCATATTAACAAATATCTGATTCTGTAATTATTTCGCTTTCTCGGGATTTATTGGTGGTCTTCATTTCTATAGTTGCTAGTTATTACATATTCTGTTTTTATCTTGTTTTTGTTATGTTTTTATCTTGTTTTTATCATTGTGATGCACGCTACTTGGAGGCCTTGCAATTTGGATGTATAGATTTCTCATTTCGTGCATTCCATTTTTTGTTATTATGACTTGTTGCAATGTATCATTCCATGATATGTAAAGTTTTATAGCCATGTATATTCAATGTCCTTTTCATTTTTTTGCAAAATCCACTTACATGAAAATGGTTCCCAATCGCATAAAAATGTACCAAACTTATATCTGAAACCTTGTTTTTTAGGCAATTTCCACCAGAGATAAAAATGATGATATTGAAAGGGATTTCCAATTTGTCACGCTATCGGTTCATCTAATAGTTATGTCATTTTATGTTTCAGGGCTTGATATGCCCACAAACGTGACAAATTAAAAAATAAAGACAGAGACTCGTTCTTTGCCGGTGGCTGGTGTGTGTTGGTCCCAAGTGATCAGATGAGGTCTAGAGGGGGAGGGAGGTGAATAGACCTCTGAAACTTTTAAAATTTTCTCCAACTTTTCTTATCAGCATAGTAAGCTGGTAAGACTAGTTAGCTGATTGTGCACTCATTAAACCTTCAAATCCTACATTAAATCTTCCCGTATAGATATTATAGCGATAAACATTTTCTCTAGTTGTAAATAATAACAATTTCTTCACAAATTTTCCATTGCAGAAGCCTAAATTTCTAGGAGCCCCATCACTTCATTTTACTCAAGGCACCATCAAATTATTTGGTACTCGAAATACCAACTTGGTTTGCAAGTACAAATTTTATGACTTCCTTGAGTTATTTCTTAACATCCTCGAGATCATTTTATTTATAATAATGCCAGCATTAAGATTTCTCATAATTTCAATGGAGCGATGTACTTGATTTTCATTCTTTATTCTTGCCTAAAAGATCAAGAATTCAACATTTTTATCTCTTTCGTTTTCTTCAACAAATTTGAGAAAGTTTAGTACGTTATTAACATTACCGGACACTATTAGAAAATGAAGAAATTTTGACGGGTTATTTTCGACGGATTTAAATCAGTTGAAATAGTTAATAACATTTCGAAAAAAAATCCGTCAAAATTATTTGACGGAAAAAAGAAATTTCTGTCAAAAATCCAAAAAATTCGACAGATTTCAAAACCTGTCAAAATTTCAACGGAAATTACGAAAAATTCCCGTTGAAATTTAAAGTATATGAATTCTCTTTCCTTTCAGTGCTTCCATTATCTTCTCCCCCTCCTCACATCTTTCTCTCTCCCCGCGCCTCTCTCTCCGACGCCATCGTCTCTAGCTCAACCTCCGTCCTAGCCCGTCTCCGGCTCCAGATCTTCACGGCTTCGTCGGCTACGGCTCTAGATCTCCACAGCTCCGATGCCTTCACAAAAATCCTACACCTCGGCTCCAGATCCGTCCACGTCGCCGGCTCCAGCTCCGTCCACGGCTTCGACCCCGGCTCTACACCATCTCTACTACCACCACCACAAGTCTTCTTGAAACTTAGTCTACTAAGGTATAATTTCACTTTAATTCCTCAATTTTGCTTTTTTAATTACTAATGCGATATTGTGGAAATTAGGGTTTGCATTAGTGAGTTGTGGGATTGTTTATGTTTGAGTTCTTGTGTTAATGTGATTGTCAATGGAAATTAGGCCTTATTCAATTGTTAATCTGATTGTTTGTGTTTGAGTTCTTGTGTTAACGTGATTGTTAATGGAAATTAGGCCTTATTCAATTTTGAATGTGATTGTTTATGTTTGAGTTCTTGTGTGTATATATCTATCTTTGTATGGGTAAATTTGACTTTAATTTAGAATTTAATGGGTTGGTTTGGTGTTAAATAGTTTTAGGAGTTTGATGGTAAATTTTGTAAAGACTATATCGAACTTTTTTAGCTTAAAAAGTTTAAACATAATAAATGGTTGGTTTGGCTATTATTCCATTTATTGTTTAACATGGTTGAATTTCGATTTTTCACTTTCTTAAGTTTGTTTCTTTTTCGTGTGTACGATATGTTATGGCTCTCATGAATTGGTATGTACTGTTGAACTCTATAAAATAGGTAGGCATAAAGGTTTGTTCTTAACTTGTTGAACTTTGTGCAAAATTCAAGAAGAATTATTGTTGATCGAGAAGTATACCATTAAACTGAAAATTATTGCATAGACCTGAAAACTATTTGGTGTTTTAGATACCTTTGCCCACTGTAGATAGAAAAGAAAAAGGCATAAAGGTTTTTAATGGAGTGTGTTGAACAATTGAGCCCCTTGTTTAAGGTATGCTGTTTTTCTCTTGGTGGTAGTAATTGATGATGAAAAAGTACGAAATTATGTGTTGGTTGGATATCATGTTGATATTTTTGTACGTCAAGTTATCTTGAATTTAGTGAGTAAAATTCCAAGTATATATAGTGTTGACTTTCCTTGAATAGAATTTAGATTTAGTACTAATATGATTTATTATTTCCGCAGCCTGATATTAAGTTAATTAAAAAGCAGAATGAAGATTTGATAACGTGGGACTACTCGGAACGAGAAGAAAAGAACCCCAACATGTGAAAGTATTTAGCCAGACTCATATTGTGGATTTTAGTTGTTTGGGTTAATGTAATTGTTGGAAATTATCAACTTGGCTGTTAGTAAATAACTTATGACTTGTTTATTTAAGTGAATGTTGGTTGATGTTTCATTATTTCAGTGATGTTTATTAAATTGTTTTATTGTTTGTTGACTGTATTATTTAGGAATTAACAGGTTCAAAAATCACACAAACACAAAAAAAAAAAAAAAAAATCCAAAAAAAAATTCAACAGAAAAAATCTGTCGAAATTTTGAAATTTCAGCAGATTCTGTCAAACAAATTTCAACAGAAAAAATCTGTCGAAAATAATGAAACCTCGGTCAAATTTTCTCTGTCAAAAAATCTGTCGAAATTATTTTCGACGAGCCTTTTTGTGACGGATTTTTATGTCGAAAATTCGGTCGAAATATTGAAATATCAACTGAATTTTTGAAAAATCCGTCAAAATTTTACCATTTTTTAGTGGGATGATTCCAACCACAATAATCCGACATACAACCCAATAACAAAATCCAGCTATGGAAGCAAAGAGTACAAAATAGATTAAAAAAAAAAAAAGCACATCCAAATTCCAAGATAAGAAAAACAACTTTTGTGTGAATTTGAGAACACATATATAGGCAAGTTAAACAGATTAAGAGCACAATTTAATAGAAATGTTTATATATGAAAAATAACACAATACTAAATGGGTACTACGACTATGAAAAATTAATGGAATTTGTGAGGAAGTTAATATAAATTCACCTTAATTTACACAATTTGAATGTCTAATAACATGTAAAGGGAATCCAAATATCCTCCCTACTTCGGGTTTTTGGCATTTTGCACCATAAAATTATAGAGTTTTGGCATTTTACACCGTGACTTTTAGTTTTGACATTGTGCACCCTGAAGATATATTTATTTGACATTTTGCACCCTAGTGTGTGTTTTGAAAAAAAAAAACCATTGATGAAAGGATAGAATAATCATTTTTTATTTTATGTTTTGGCACTCACCCCGGCAATATAAATTATGTACAATAAAAGTATACAATATTGGCAAAAATTCTTGACACTCTGCTCCCTAAGAATATAACTTTTATAGCATTTCACACCCTAATGTGTTTACCTTAAAATAAAACTCATGAATATCATCGATGTAGAGATAAAATTATAATTTATATGAAATGTATCAAATTCTATACTTTTAGGGTGCAAAGTACCAAAAATATTCTAAAATAACTATTCTACCCTTCCACTAATAATTTTTTTCTTAAAACACACAATAGGGTGCAAAGTGTCAACTAAATTATATTTTCAGGGTGTAAAGTGCCAAAAGCCCCTCTACTTCAACTAATTTGATATCAACACCAATTTTTACATCCCACATATTCAAGATTGAATAAAAAAAAAAGACTTGAGATAGAGAATTTCTAACGCGAGAATAACACAAACTTATGAAAAATATCCCACATTGCCAGAAAATCAAGAACAAATTCCAACAGATCAAGCGATGCCAAACAATCACAACTATGAAATGTAAAGGGGAGCAACCCCATAGAATAAACAATACAAAGCGACGAACTAGTGAAACGTCAACAAATACAAATTTTAAATAAAACCAAAATAGAATATCACTACAATGCCAAGCAACCCCATTACAATACATAACTAGGAACAAGGAAATGGAAATGACAACAACAAATACAAAATCCATAAATAACATGAAATTTGTAAAGTCAACAAGGCTTGTAAAGACGTAGAAGCTAACAAACACACGTACACAAAGTCAAAGAATTAGAAGTAAAAGCAAAGAATCACCAACAACCACAATAATCAAAGAGACATACAAGCAATGATCAAAGTACAGCTATGCAAGCAAATAGTACAAAATAGATGTAAAACATATAACCAAAACACAATAAATAACACAAGAATGCTGATAAAGATAAACAAATTCCGAGATGAATAAAAATAATTTTTGTGTCAAGTAAACAATTCTAAAGGTGAAATATGAAAGGAAATTGGAAGCACAAATTACATAGCACATAAGAAATTTAATAGCTTCATATGACTACACAAATTCTGGCAAAATTAAACGAACTAAGAACAAAAGTAGATACTACAACTATGACAACTTAATATATGTTTACCTTACACAAATTCATACTTCTAATAACACAACACAAGTAAGTATAATAGAAATGGTTACAATGCAAGATATATTATTCACCTCAATGTACAATGTTGGTCCCAAGTGGTAAGATGAGGTCTAGAGGGGGGGGGGGGGGGGTGAATAGACCTCTGAAAATTCTTTAATCAAATTTTAACTAAAACTGTTGCACAAACTTAAACAGACTAAGCTGTTACAGAACAGTATGTTTACAAGGCTGATCGCGAACAAATCTTTGAACAGCTTTGCTGACCACTAATCTGATAGTTACTTAGCTGATTTTGGTGAAAATCAGTTTTAATACCAGAATACTTGCAGCGGATTTTTAAAGTGTTTTTCACAAGTAAACTCAGTAGTTTCAAAATTTTGTCCCCAGTTTTGTAAACTCTTTTAAATTAATTTTCAAACAGTTTTATAATGTGTTTTATGCAGATCTGAAAATATGCAAGTAAAAGCAATGTAAAAACACAGGAGTTTTTATAGTGGTTATATGGATTTAAATATCCTTTAATCCACTCTTCCAAGTCACTCAGATCTTGGTTTATACTAAGAACACAAAGTAATTAGTACACTCTGCTTGTCCTTCACAACAAATGATTAGCCACAAGTTCGCAATAAGAAATCACAAAGAAACTCCTATTTTCCGAAGTAATATCACTCACTAAGATGGATATCTACTTCTCACAACTTTTCTATCTTACAGATTCACTCAGAAAATGTTTTCTTGAACTTCAACGGCTTCTGTCAACAAATGACTTTCAGCAGACGAGTGAGTTGTTCTTGAGCTTTGAGACTTAGAAAATGTTTAGCTTCGAATTCAATCTCTCAGAAGTTGTATATATTTTTCTCTTCGTCTCTTCAGCTATTTATAGTCACTCTTTGAATTATGTCCGTTGAAGAGAGACACAATTCAAATTTCTTGATTTCTGGTCCTTAATTTCCGCGAACGGCTCTCTGCACAGTGACAGTACTGCAGACTGTACTTTCTGTCAGGCAGCATTAAATGCACCAAGCTGATACGAGTCTTTTCTTCAATCATTTGTCATAAATAACCTTAGACTTCAGCATTTATTACTCCAGTGGCATTTGTTACCGTTGGGACGACTTCTTGATCTTTCCACTTGGCTGATGAAAGCCCAAGTCTGATGATGAACAGAGCTGATCCCAAACTTGAACAAATCTAATTTGAGTCGGCTGATCTTCACCAGTCTGATATCTTTCCTTCAGCAGATCAGTAGTCTTTTGGACATTGAATCTTTGACCCATCTGATATGTCTTCTAACTTGGTCAAAATTATTCTAAGGGATTTCAACTAAGTTGTCTTTACTTAGCTGATTTGAAGTTTTGGAAATCATCAAAACCTCCCTTCACTAAATAAACTTCAGTGCAATCATCTTCATCTTTATCCAACAATTTCCCCCTTTTTGATGATGACAAAACTTCAGCTTGGTACCTGTTTACCTATACTAAAGTTTTGATCCTCAAAATTTTCTGAATTAGAAAAGATATGTTGGAAACAGAACTGAACTTTTAATTGATAATAGGAAAATTATTACAAGTACAGTTTCTGTTCAGATGATATGAGATCTCTTCCATCTTTTTCCTGGTCTTCTCATCATTTTTGTACTTGGTGTAGGGCTTTGATTTTTCTCCATCAGAATCCTTGGATGTAGCCTTTTCCTCATCAGTCTTGGCTTTGTCCTTGGTTTCTTCAGCAGCTTCTTCTTTGCCTTCAACCTTTTCAGTCTCTTCAGCAGCATCAGTCTTCTTGGTTTCACTAGCAGCAGCTTCCTCGGCTTTTTCTTCAACTACTTGATTGTTTTCAGCAGCAGCAGCTTGAAGAGTTGGCTCCTCTTCCCTTTTCTCTTCCCCCTTTTTGTCATCATCAGAATTGGTGACACTAGCAGGTTTGATAGCAGGGTTGAGTGCAACAGACTGAATATTCATTTCTGCACATAAAGCTTTGATGTTCTGATTTGCTACATCATGACTGGCAGTTAGATGGTTGAGAGAAGTAGTGATAATGTCATTCTGATCATTCAAGCAGTCAATGTTGATTTGCATTGTGGCAAGTTCTTCATGGATAACATCTCCAGCTTTATTGACTTCTTGCAACAGTGCTACATTTACTGTCTTTTCTTGTTCACAGACATTGATGAAGGATGCAGTGAGATCAGCAATGTTGTTTTCAGAGCAGTGTGAAGATGATCTACATCTGCCTTAATGTCTTCAACATTTCTGTTCATGTCCAACACACTTCTCTTCAGTGCACTGTCATCTGGCAGAGGGAAATTATCAACAGCATCTTGGACAATCTTTGCAGTGGCTTACTGCATTTGCTCTAATTGTAGTCTGTTGGATTCCTCCAAGGCTTGCTGCATCACTTCCAGCTGTTGTCTGTTCCTTGCTTCCATTTCCTTTAAGTTATTCCCTAACAGCATCTGGAAGGCTTCCATCAGTGATGAGTTCATATCAGCTGATGAAGCAGAAGGATCAGCAGTCTGGTCATCTTCATTTTCTTGGTGGACAGGGGCATCTTTCAACTCAGTCTCTTGATCAGCAGATGACTCCTTAGCCTTCCACTCAATTGCTAAGGGTTCATTAACAACACTTATTGATGATTTTGCCTTCATCAGTAAAGACTATTGTTTGACGAATTTGTCTCACAACAGGCCACGGCTTTGGAGCAGAAATCTTTACTTTAGGCACTTCATAATATTCTTTCACTTATTTGCCAAAAGGTTATCTGTTGAATGCTTGGCAATGAGGGTAGATCACTTGAAGAACCTTTCTGATATCTTGATTTAGCAGCCCAGTTCTTCAGGGCAGTCATTACAGCAATTTGAATGGCCCTCTCAATATGATCATCAGACTTTTTTCTCTTGCCTGGCAAAGTGTTTGAAATAATCTTTGCTTCTTCAGTAGCAAAGTCCTTGGCATACTGATGCATAGCATCTTTGACGAAATCAGGATCCAAGGCTTGTGAGATGGAGTCAGTTTTCAGCCATTGAAGAACCCACCTTTCTTCAGCAGCAAACTCCTTCCAATTCTGAAGCTCTTCAACAGACTTATTCATTTTGTAGTCTCTCCACTTCATATATCTTGGTTTTTCATGAGTGAATAAGGTCTTGAGCATCAGTTTCTGATCAAAATAAGCCAGAGCCTTCTCAAACCTGTTGAAAATGATTTGTCAGCATTTATAATGTCAAAAGATTTTCTGACTTCAAATTCGGCCTTAGGCTTGACTGTGCTATCAGGCATCTTTGGCTTGGTTTCTAAAGATTCGCCAATCTTTATTCCACCAGCATGAACAGGGCCATGAGCATCCTTCTTGCTCATTTCAATGACCATAGCAAATTAAGCATCTTCAGCAGCCTTACGTTCTGCTTCAGACATTTTCCTCCTCTGTTCATCTTTTTCGGCCTGAATCTTGCTAAGTTTAAGGACCCTTTTCTCCTCCTGTTCGTCTCTCTTTCTCTGCCTAGCTTCCTCTCTCTTCTTCTTATCAGCGGCTGAAATTTTCTTCCTTTTGATAAGGACTTTTCTTTTTCCTTTGTCAGCTTGGGCAGGTTTAGGAGCAGGACCAGTAGATGCAATGGGTGCAGCTGCTATAGGGTTGATGATCATCACATCTGGATCATCTTGAGGTTGATCAACCTCAGCTGTTGGTTCTTTTGGAGCAGTCTGTTGAGCATCAATCTTTTCAGCAGCAGGCGTTTCCTCAGCACCAGCAGGCCTCTCTACTGATTGAGGGCTTTTTCTAACCAAAGATGACAACTCAGTGGGAGAATCAATGAAGGTCATTCTCTTCCTGATTGTCTTCTTTGCCCTTCCTTCTTGAACAGGTTTGGAAGCACCTGTATCTCTTAGTTGACTCCTTGTCCTATGAGCAACAGTCTCATCAGGATGTTCAGCAGATGGTGTTCTTGAAGATGAAGCATGAGACATATTCCTGATCTCCGCAGTTGTCTGATCAATGATCTGATCAGCAACCTTCTTTGCTCCAGACTCTTCTGTTCTGGCTTCAACAGCTGGCTGGGCTGTTTGAACAGAAGTCTTGGTTTTCTTCTTTTGAGCCACTTCCTTTGGCTCATCAGCCTTCTTCTTCTTAGCCTGAACAGCAGGCTGAACTTCTTTCTTTTGCTTCTTGGCAGGAACCTCTTCCTTAGATTCCTCCACATCTTCTTCAGCCTCAACTTCATCAGTTTTCCTCTTCATAACAGGCAAGTACTTGGCCATTGCCATAGCGTTATGAATCTCTTTCCCATTAGTCATTTCACAACCCATGTTGTGAAGCAGATAGCTCAGAGTGATTTTGTGATTAGTCTGTTGAGTAGACTTCTTGCCTTTTTTCTCATGAAAATTAGCCAGTATGTACCAAACAACCACTGACCAATTTACTTACAAAGCATAGTACATAACCAGCATAATGTTGTATCTCTTTATGGTCACTGCATCAAGAGACAAGGTGCAGTTTTCTATCAGCTTGGCAACCTTATCAGCCATGCGCTGATACTCATCCTTAAGTTGCTTCTTCTTGATGTTGACAGTCAACATCTCACCTTCCTTGGCACAGATTGCCCAGAAGTCTTGAAGTTTATACTCAGCAAGGGTGGTGACGTCATGTCGTCCACTGTTTGGCAGACCAAACGTTTCATGAAGCATAACAGGGGTGATAACTATGGATTTACCCCCGACAGTAGCCTTAATCTCCCTTTTTGTGAAGTCCACTTCAGCCGTCCTGTAATACTCCAAAACTTGGTCCTTCCAGACCAATCCTTCGTGTAGTTCCATGAAATTCACCAGGGAAGCAGCTTTGAACTTCTCTAACAGTTGCTTCATCAAATTGGTACCAGACTGATAGTACGCATCATAAACCATATACATACCCTCCGCCTTAGCTTCTTGACTAGAACTCATAGTGAATCTGTGGGAAGTTAATGAAAAACGAAGTTTGCAGAAGATAGAATGCAAAAGGATTTTCTCACAAATGCTCTAAGTATATTTGGGTGCGTAAAGAACGACAAGTCTGATCAGATCTGGATTTATAGAGTTAGGGTATTTCGGTTTCCGTGATACCCACCTACCGTTAGATCCGTTTCCTGTCAGTCCTGATTGTGCAACGTCAGTTACGCCTTTTCAAATTCAAAAAGCATTTAATGACAGACGGGAATACGAACCGCCTTATCATATTTGTAAAAGCGCGTTTTTAAGTAAAACGTTTTTAATCAGTAAGCTTTTACACAGTTGATCAGAGGAGTAACTAAAATACTTATCTGATGAGACTAACGTCCTGATGACAGATTGCTATCAGTGAAAGTCAATAACTGATAACCTTCCTCGGCTGTTTGTCAATCCAGCTAGATAATTAATCTTCAATCTTCAAGACTTTGATCTTCTGATGAAAACATAACTTCAACTAACGTTCATCAACAAATTTCATCTTTTAATCAGAAGTACCGCTAGTCTTACACGTTCCCCCTGACTTTAAGAATTCATAAGTTAACTAGTCTGTTGAGAGTTAATCCTTGAAAATTATGATGAGTAAGCTGATGAACTTCAGTCTTCTGATGAGTTCCCCCTCAGCTTATGCATCTAATTTTAGTAGACCTAGTTCAGCTTTTAAAGTTGAAAACCTTGTCTCACTTAGAGGTTTTGTGAAGATGTCAGCAATTTGATTTTCAGTAAACACATATTCTATCATGACATTTCCTTTCTCCACATGATCTCTGATGAAGTGATGCTTGATCTCAATATGTTTAGTCCTTGAATGACTTGTAGTGTTTTGAGTAAGACTTATTGCACTTGTATTATCACAGTAGATAGGTATTCCACTGATTTTTATGTTGTAATCTTCTAGTTGATGTTTCAACCATAATATTTGTGCACAGCAAGCTCCAGCAGCTATATATTCAGCTTCAGCAGTTGATATGGATACTGAAGTTTGTTTCTTACTCATCCAAGAGATCAGACGGCTACCTAAGAATTGACAGGCACCTGATGTGCATTTTTCAGTCAATCTTACAGCCAGCAAGGTCAGAATCTGAATATCCAATAAGTTCAAATCCAGATTCCCTAGGATACCACAATTCCAAATCTTCAGTACCTTTAATATATTTGAGTATCCTTTTGGCAGCTAACAGATGAGATTCCTTAGGATTTGATTGATATCTCGCACAAACCCCAACAGATTACATGATGTCAGGTCTGCTAGCTGTTAAGTATAACATTGACCCAATAATTCCTCTGTACTTGGTTATGTCTACTGATTTGCCATCCTCATCTTTATCCAAACGAAGACTAGTAGACATTGAAATATTAGCAGTAGAGCTAGTTTCCATACCAAATTTCTTGAACAGATCCTTTGTGTATTTTGCTTGGCTGATGAATATTCCATCAGGCAACTGTCTTAGTTGCAAGCCAAGAAAATAGTTAAGTTCTCCCATCATGCTCATTTCAAACTTGTTCTGCATCAGCTTTGAGAACTTATCACACATCTGTTGATTTGTTGAACCGAAAATAATGTCGTCCACGTATATTTGTACAAGTAAAATATGTTCTTCCCATTCAATAGTGAACAAGGTCTTGTCAACCTTACCTTTGCGAAATCCTTTAATTAAAAGAAAATCAGATAGGGTATCATACCATGCTCTTGGAGCCTGTTTCAGTCAATAGAGGGCTTTTTTCAGACGATACACCTTGTCCTCTTCTTGATAGGCTTCAAATCCAGGTGGTTGTTCAACATAAACTTCTTCTTGCAATTCTCCATTGAGAAAAGCTGATTTCACATCCATTTGATAGACTGTGAAATTCTTGCGAGCAGCATAGGCAAAAAAAGAGTCTGATTGCCTCTAATCTTGCTACTAGTGCAAAAGTTTCATCAAAGTCAATACCTTCTTCTTGACAATAGCCTTTGGCAACTAGTCTTGCTTTATTTCTTGGGACAACACCATCTTCATTCATTTTGTTCCTGAATACCCACTTAGTGCCAATAACTCTTTGATGACTTGGTCTAGGAACTAAGTAACAGACTTTATTCCTTTCAAATTGATTTAGCTCTTCTTGCATAGCTTCAATCCAGTTTGAATCACTAAGAGCTTCTTCAATCTGTTTGGGCTCAATTTGAGATAGGAAGCTGACAAACATTGCATCACTTGCAGCAGCTCTCCTTGTCTTTACTCTATCCAAAGGATCACCAATCACCAGCTCTGGTGGATGATTCTTGAGCCATCTAAGATCAGGTTGCAAATCATAGTGTTGTCCTCTGTTTTGATCTTGCAACACTACTGTTGGAGTTCCAGTAGTAGTCTATTGAACAGCAGTTGTCTGTTGAACATTCTCTGGTCTGTGTTTGCAACTCCTCTGTTAGACAATCAACACTGTGATTTTGAACAACACTTGAGTTAGCAGCTGAGTTGAAAGCAGGTAGTATGATGGGAATGTATTCTTCATTCTTTTCAACACTCAATTTTTGGAAATCAGTAGACAGATTCTGATTAGTATTTTGATTCTTTTCAGAAGATTGACTAGTTTCATCAAATACTACATGAATGGATTCCTCTACAAGTAAAGTTCTTCTGTTAAAGACTCTATAAGCTTTACTAACAGTAGAATATCCTACAAATACTGCTTCATCAGCCTTCTCTGCAAAAGCAGTAAGGTGATTTTTCCCATTATTTAAAACAAAGCATTTACAACCAAAAATTCTAAAGTAATGAATGTTTGGCTTTCTGTTGTTCCAAACTTCATATGGAGTCTTGTTTTGGTGATTGTTGATCATCCATCTGTTTTGGGTAAAGCATGCTGTATTTGTTGCTTCTGCCCAAAATCTTTGAGGCAGCTTAGCTTCAGCTATCATGGTTCTGGTAGCTTCTTTCAGAGTTATGTTTCTCCTTTCAGCAACTCCATTCTGTTGAGGGGTTCTGGCAGCAGAGTACTCATGGCTGATTCCTCTGGCATTACAATACTCTTCAACAGTAGAGTTTGTAAATTCAGTCCCTCTATCTGATCTGATTTTTAGTATCTTCATACTCTTTTTATTCTGAATTTGCTGCATCAGATTTGTAAGATGCTCCTTGGTCTCACTTTTCTTTTTCATGAAAATCACCCAAGTGTATCTTGAATAATCATCCACAACAGCTAGGCAGTATTTCTTTCCACCATTGCTGATTGGATCAATGGGTCCAAATAAGTCCATATGTAGCAGCTCCAAGATCCTTCCAGATGATTGGTGCTTCTTGCTTTTGAATGATGACTTGATTTGTTTACCCTTCTGACATGCGTCACAAAGCTTATCTTTGCTCATGACTGTCTTTGGAATTCCTTCTACCAGATCATTCTTGATAAGTTTGTTGATGGTCTTGAAATTCACATGATTCATTCTTTTGTGCCACAGCAAACTGATTTCACTTGGTGTTGATGCCACCAAACAAACACTTGAATTCTTGTCAACAGAATTCCAGTCCACTGTGTAGACATTCCCTTGTCGTCTTCCAGATAAAATGACCTTCTTTGTTCCAATCTGTTTAATGTAGCACTTATCTGTTGAGAAGATGACCGAATATCCTTTGTCACAAAATTGACTTATGTTCAGCAAATTGTATTTGAGGCCTTTAACATAAGAGACGTCAGAAATCTCAATGTTGCCTTTGATCAGCTTTCCACTTGCTACAATTTTGCCTTCCTTGCTGTCTCCAAACATCACATTTGGACCATCCACAGCAACAGCATCAGTCAGCTCATGTATGTTTCCACACATGTGTCTTGAACAGCCACTGTCCTAGTACCAAATCTTCTCTACTTTACTCCTACTCCTACTCCTAACCTACAAAACAAAATAAAATTATTTTAGGTACCCTTATTGAGAGGGTCCTGAAGGATTAGTTCCATCTTTGACAACCCAAGATGTTGATGTCTTAGGCTTCTTAGGTTTCTGAGTTTCAACAGGAGCATGAACAGTTTTTGCCTTTATCACGTTTATCAGATATGTCATGTTGTTGATAATCAACATGATAAGGGTAATGTTCATAAGCAGAATAAGATGCATGATAAGCAGGATATGCATGCATTGGATGCGCAGGATATGGTGCATAGTAAGCTGGAAATTGAGGTGCATGATACATAGGAGGATATGCAGCAGGTTGCACATAATAAGACTCATTTCCATACCAATCATTTTGATTTTTCTTATTTTTATGCTTCTTTGGTTTACTATATGCTTGCTCATTAACAGACGACTTAGTTTTATCACTAGTCTGGTTGGTTTTGGCCTTGTCAGGACTCTTCTGTTTGGACTTACCAGTCTGTTTTCCTACACTAGGCTATTTGTTCTTTTTAGCCTTAGGAGTTTTAGTCTCCTTTAACACTTTCTCAGGTGAAGCAGGTTTAGTATTCTAACATACAAAATGACCTTACTGTTGTTAGCTGATATAAATTTTTCAGTATGGTTCAGTTCTAACTTATCCTGATCTAAAGGTGTCTTTTGTTTCCTAGAGATAAGAGTGAATGCAACAGTTGACTTTTCATGAGACTCAATTGACTTTTCAAGTTCCATGATTTTTCCTTTAAGGACTTCACATTCAACTTTCAGAGATTCATTTTCTTGCTCAAGCTGTTTATATTCATCTGATTCTTTTGGCTTTTCAGCCTTAAGTTTCAGTGAACTGTTTTGCTCTCTTAGCAATATTTCTCTTCCTTAAGCTTTGTAAATACTTCAGCAATACTGGTATTGTTAAGCATCATTTGCTCAAATGAATTAAATAATTCATTGTCTAGAGGAGTTACCTCATCATCCTCAGAGCCATCAGATTCCTTAGCCATCAGGCAGAGAAGAGCAGGTCTCTCTTCATCAGAAGTGTCTGAATCCGAATCTGATGAGTAGATAGCAGCTAGCTTTTCTGCTTCTGCCACCAGCACCTTGCCTTTCTGATGCTTTATTTCCTTTCTGATTCTCTTTTCTTCTTCAGTGTACTTTTCAGCTTTAGGATATGGACAGTCTCTGATGAAATGACCCAATTTCCTGCAGTTATAGCACATCATTTTAGATTTATAAGAATATTTCTCTTGAGAAGAAGAAGTAGGGTTAGAAGTAGAAAGCATTGTTGTATTTGTTCTTCATTTTTCGTTTGTAGAACTTCTTGAAATTATTCATCAGCAATGCAACGTCTCCAGCAGTGTACTCCTTTTTGTTGAGTATTGTGGCTTCATCAGATGAGTCCACGTCTTTGCATTTATAGGCTGGCCTTCTAGAATTTTCAGCAGCAACCAGGGCAGTTGTGGGACTTGAAGTAGAGGTTTCTTCAACACCCATTCTTGGCAGTTTATACTCGTATGCCTTGAGTACTGAGAACAGCTCGGTGAGGGAGATTTTTCCTAAATCTCTTGACTCTTCCATAGCTGTCACCTTCATGTTGAACTTTGGAGGTAGAGCCTCCAGCACATTGACGGTTATCTCCTTATCAGTGAAGGTTTTTCCAAGCTTTAGAACTTCATTCAGCGTCCTTGTAAACCTTGTATCCATCTGATCAATGGTTTCCGAAGACTTCATCTTGAAGTTGTCCAGCTTTTCCAGAGCAACACTCAGCTGATGCTCTTTAATGGCGTTGTTTCCTTCGCTCATATCACGGACCTTATCCCACATCTCTTTGGCAGTCTTGCAGTGCTTGACTTTGTCAAATCAGTCATTGTCAAGGGCCTTGGTCATGATAAAACGGCCAACTTTATCCAGATTGTACAGCTTGATTTCTTCAGCTGTCATCTCTGTTAAGTCTTTCTCCACCACTATATCGACTTCATCAACCTTGATAGTCTTAGTGAATTTGAATGGACCTTTGATGATACATGTGTACATGTTATCATTGTAGGCAGCTAAGAAGATCTCCATTCCGATCTTCCAGTCTTCGAAGCTCATACCAGCTATGTGGGGAACATGGCTGATACAATCCATTTTTCTAAAATTTTAATTTTCAAAAAAAATGCTCTTTTGAAAAGTTTGAAAAACACTCGGATCAAGCTCGTTGATCAGGCAGCTGATATAATGAACCACCTGCTCTGATACCACTTGTTGGTCCCAAGTGGTCAGATGAGGTCTAGAGGGGGGGGGGAGGGTGAATAGACCTCTAAAAATTTTTTAATCAAATTTTAACTTTAAAACTGTTGCACAAACTTAAACAGACTAAGCTGTTACAGAACAATATGTTTACAAGGCTGATCGCGAACGAATCTTTGAACAGCTTTGTTGACCACTAATCTGATAGTTACTCAGCTGATTTTGGTGAAAATCAGTTTTAATACCAGAATATTTGCAGTGGATTTTTAAAGTGTTTTTCACAAGTAAACTTAGTAGTTTGAAAATTTTGTCCCCAGTTTTGTAAACTCTTTTAAATTAATTTTCAAACAGTTTTATAATGTGTCTTATGCAGATCTGAAAATAGGCAAGTAAAAGCAATGTAAAAACACAGGAGTTTTTATAGTGGTTATATGGATTTAAATATCCTTTAATCCACTCTTCCAAGTCACTCAGATTTTGGGTTATACTAAGAACACAATGTAATTAGTACACTCTGCTTGTGCTTCACAACAAATGATCAGCCACAAGTTCGCAATAGGAAATCACAAAGAAACTCCTATTCTCCGAAGTAATATCACTCACTAAGATGGATATCTACTTCTCATAATTTTTCTATCTTACAGATTCGCTCAGAAAATGTTTTCTTGAACTTCAACGGCTTCTGTCAACAAATGACTTTCAGCAGACGAGTGAGCTGTTCTTGAGCTTTGAGACTTAAAAAATGTTTAGCTTCGAATTCAATCTCTCAGAAGTTGTATATATTTTTCTCTTCGTCTCTTCAGCTATTTATAGTCACTCTTTGAATTATGTCCGTTGAAGAGAGACACAATTCAAATTTCTTGATTTCTGGTCCTTAATTTCCGCGAACGGCTCTTTGCACATTGACAGTACTGCAGACTGTACTTTCTGTCAGGCAGCATTAAATGCACCGAGCTGATACGAGTTTTTTCTTCAATCATTTGTCATTAATAACCTTAGACTTCAGCATTTATTACTCCAGTGGCATTTATTATCGTTGGGACGACTTCTTGATCTTTCCACTTGGCTGATGAAAGCCCAAGTCTGATAATGAACAGAGCTGATCCCAAACTTGAACAAATCTAATTTGAGTCGGCTGATCTTCACAAGTCTGATATCTTTCCTTCAGCAGATCAGTAGTCTTTTGGACCTTGAATCTTTGACCCATCTGATATGTCTTCTAACTTGGTCAAAATTCTTCTAAGGAATTTCAACTAAGTTGTCTTTACTTAGCTGATTTGAAGTTTTGAAAATCATCAAAACCTCCCTTCACTAAATAAACTTCAGTGCATTCATCTTCATCTTTATCCAACATACACCAACTCATATATCTAATAAACACAATACAACAACACAAATAAATACTACAACCATGACAACATAATAGACATGGTTAGGCTACAAAATCTATTCTACCTCATAGTACAATAATTCATATTTATAATAATACAGCACCAAATAGGTACTACGACTATGAAATTAATAGAATTGGTGAGGGTGTTATATAAATTCACCTCAATTTACACCATTTAAATTTCTAATACATAAATCCCTACAATTATATACAAAATCTCTAGTTAATCTAATTGATGAAGAGAGCAACACCACTTTTTACATCCCACATATTCGAGATTGAATAGCAACTACCAACAAACTTGAGAAAGAGAATTAATAACAGAAGATTAACACGAACTAGAGAAGACGACAACAAATACAAATTACTTATGGAACCAATATAAAATATATCACTAAATAGCCAAGGAACCCTGTTACAACACAAAACTATGTACAAGGAAAATACAACAATAAATACAAAGTCCATAGGAGCAACCCCATTAAAGACACAAAGCCAAGTCCCCTTGTGCTTGGTTTTAATTACCACACTCGACCCAACTCGACCCAAGTAGAATTTCATTTTTGACTTTTTGGTGGAATGATAAGATTATCCCTGTGTATTAGTCTTTTTTTGAGTTTATTTATTCCTTTTGAAAACCAAAGTATATACTACTGGGGTTGAATGTGGTAATTAAAACCAAACACATTTTTGGGAGTTAAAAAAAGCATAGGGGTTTTGTTTTTTGCTTGTACAACTAAGTGTCGGGTAAAATTGTCATATCAAAAGAAAAATGTGAACAACTTGCAATTTCCGTGTTTGAATGGGGGGTGTATTTGGCACTGACTTGAGAGCTTAAGGAGGTTTTGGGGAGTTAAAATAACATAGGGATTTTTTTGGAGTTAGACAAAGTATAGGGGGTTTTTGTCTTTCGCTCAATTCAGAACCATAAATGTTCACAAACCAAAAGAGAACCCTAGTCAAAGTCAACAAGGCAGAAGTACACAAAGTAGTACAATAAAAACTCAAAAACAAAACACATTAAAGCTAGAAAAAACATAACCAGAACAAAATTAAAATAATAAATCGAATAATATGTAAAAAAATAAGCAAGAATTAATCACTGTAGGGACAACTAACCTCATCACTAAGTCTAAAACAAAGGCCTAGCTTCATCATGATATGTTTTGAAGTAAACTGATCCAAAGAAAGGGTCCACAACTTTAGAAAGAAAAAAAAGGAGCCAACATGAACTGCCCAAGATGAAAGATTTGAGGAATTTAAAAAACTGACCTTTGCTTGTGAGAAAAAACAATTTCGCCAGTGATGAAATGAGAGAGAGCAAGAGTACGATACCAAAAAAAAATCGAAAAAATGAGAAGAAGAGAAGCTTACCTTCCACTAAACATAAATACTAGCACAAGAAAATCTCGAGCAGAATAAATCGAAAAGAAGTTCATGCCTGTTGAAACAATGAGAGAAATTAGAGCTAAGCTGCACAAGAAAATTGCATACCTTCTAGTAAACATAAATACTAGCAAAGTCAGCAGAATTTGAACATATGCTCGAAGAGTGCATCCAGAGTGATTAGAAAAAACAGCTAAACCAAGCCTGCAAAATGCTTTAGATTAGAAAAAGAGCAAAATGATGCATAAAAGAAGTCTGTAGAATATACCTTGGAATCAGGAGACAGAGCTACCAAGATCAAAGGCCACTGTGTAATCGTATTCTATGGTTAGTATAACAGAAATCGTAAATTTCAAGAAAAATAACATGTACCTGCAAGAAACGATGTCCAGGATTCAGTATGAAATGAAACAAAAGCCAAAGAGGTTAGCTAAAGTCCATAATTTTGTATTTGCATCAAACAAGGAACAATTTCTGACTCTCAACAAACACTAGTTAACGTGTTCAAAGACTGATAAAAAAACCTCCATTGCAGCCTCCATGAGCTTATAAACAAGGTTAGCCAATTCTCTTAGTTTGGATTCTTGGAGTACAATTCCACGATCCTGGATTAAGTTCTTTACATGAACCAATTGTGCCATGGTGAATATAATTACCTTTCTCATGTATCTAACACACATCTACCAAATATAAATGCATATGTTAACATTAGTTGTATGTGTAAATACTAAATACCAAGTACGAGTTGCGACACAGACATATACTCCCCCCGTCTCATTATTTGTGGTCCCTTCAGGTTAAGCAAAAAAACTTTAGATAAAATCATATTTCTGACCTATAAACAATGACTATAATCCTCATTATATAAAGAAATGAACAATGATAGTACGCATCATTAATAACACACACACACATATAAATATATATATATATATATATATATATATATATATATATATATATATATATATATAAACTAACAATAAGAGGTGTGATATGTAGTCCTTTTTCCTTTATACATTTGTCTTTTCCCAGGGCAGGAGCAAAATATAGACAACCTGAAAAGCAATATATTATGATGTGGGATGAAATTATGGATCTTTAATTCTTATCTACTACATACCTGTCCGCCAGTGTCAGAATTAGCTTGGACATTTTCTTGAGCAAAGTAACCATGAAGTATAAGAATAATACATTGAATATCATCGGAATCCTACGAACAATTTTCTCAAGTGTGAAGAATCAGTAGCTTCTAGAAGGTCCAGAAGCATAGAAATCATTTCAAACACTTTGTGAATTACTACCCCATCCTCTCTCCAATCCAATCTCCTCTGCTTTCCATAAAAAGCTTGTAGAGAATTAAGGTTTCGTATTTTATCATTCAACATCATTGTCTGCAAAAATGTTAATCTGATGATTTATGAACTCTAGACATTTAGCATCGGTATATGTAGTAAATTATTCAACTTGCCCTTGTATTGGTGCACACGCAGGGGTATGCTTTATTTGTCATGGAAGAGGTGCATGTTGAGGAACTCGACTCCATTTCCGATATATTTGGTGAGGGAAAAGATGTTGTAAATGGTTCAAAATCTAACTCAATAACAAAGTTGTCACTAGCCCTGCAGCAACACATAAAAACTTGCTCAAGGAAAGGGATCGAATACATGTTGAAATTTAGGGATCACAACATACGTTCCTAAAGAACCACTACATTCACATTGACTCGTACATATTCCCAAATGCTCGACCTTAGGCGAATAGCAGCGCAACCTATGGAGGCAGAACTATTACTTCCTGGTCAAAGAAACAACCAATTACAAAAGAACAATTTTGAGTTTAATTGTGACTTACCTTTCTGTCATACTCGAAATAGGCAATTTTGAGGTTGATTGCAATTTACCTTTCTGTCATAACCCTTTGTATAAAAATAGAGTTACAATTGGTTTTTTACATATGTGAATATTGCTCTAGCTAAAAAGGCATATAACCCTTTTTTATTTCACGAGAGGGTAGCTTGTATATATTTTTTACAAGAAGGTAGATAGGGAGATAAATTGCTAAAAACCGAACTATTTTAGAATGGGTAAAAAAGATCCAATAAAATGTAGGAGTAGGACTATATATTCTTACATGTGTGGACTTGAGGACTTTTTGGATGACATGATCTTGAAATTTTGCTTTGTCAGTTTTGGCTAATGGAGATTCACAATCCCTTTCCAATAGCCCTTCAATTCTGCAACAAAAAAATAACTAATTAAGCTAAAAGTGATCGATCCAAGAATATTCATAAACTCAATTGAAAAATAAAGGCAACCAGTTTGAGTATAGTAACATTTCATCCCGAGGAGCAGAAGCATCCAAACATTCATGAAGGTTGTCACACGAATCAGTAATATTTCATCTGATGATTAACCAGTTAACAAATTTGTGTGCAAGTTTCAACTGCTAGACAAGTATACAACAAAAACTTTGTAAAGAATTGAATATGATCCAAATGGGTAGCTTATTTAATGAATGATAAAATGGTAGAAAACAAAACCAGAAAGCTCAATCACCATAATATATACAAAACCAAAGGCTAAAGGAGCTATCAAAAAATAGAAGACATAAATTGTTAAAGCTGAAAAGTTAAGCAATAACTAGATCAACAATATAAACGATCATAGCTAAATGTTTATCAAAAAAAAGAAAAAAAAATATATGAACACATACCATAATGCCATATAAATAATTTTTTCCTTGAACAAGTGAAATTATGTACATGAACATAATATATGTATAATGTGTGCTTATATGGTCAACAATCTAGTCCACGCACATTGGACCTTTAAAAAAACAACAAAGTTATATGTTAATCAGTTAATGCATAGTAAAGGAGACAAAGACCATAAAATTTAGCCAAATATATATCAAGACCATGTGAAACAACCAAACCAAATAATATTTCACCTTGAATATACTGGTATTATGTGGCGACATTACACTAACCTTAAGAATTTTCCGTCCCTCTCACCAAATCCTAAGGCAATATCACCAACGATGTCAAAATCGCAGTATACTCAACAATCATGGGCTTATCGTAGGCATATATATAATCATTGGTTGTCATCGAAAAACAGCCAATGGTAAACATTTTGGTATAACTTATCCCAAATTTTACAAGGAATCGCAAAATTACTCGAGGCTGCCCTCATTGAAGTCCAAAAAGAAAATAGAAATATTAAGGTTGTGGAAGTCTTACAAGATTTTGTATACGTATGCCTACTGAGTCAGAAAGCAAAATACTGCAAAATGAAATGAGCAAGAGATATATTCAGTAACTCAATTTGCATTGTTATTCAAACAATATTCTTTTATTCATGTATAACTATTCAATCAACAGTGTTCTCTTCACCAAGAACATGAATAGATGACACAAAATGAATTGTCGTCGACAAACTTACAAAACCAAGAAAAACTAATAACCTATTATTCATTGATATAAAAGCGAGGTACTCCTAGTTGTGACAAGATTGTTCGTAAAAGAAACTAACAAAGGAGAAAAGAAAAACAAAAGAACACAACAACATTATTATTCATTGATATAGCATTGGTATAACAACTCATTCCTTAAATTCATCAGCTATATCACAAAACCAAGATAACATATCAAATGTCAATTATCCTAAGACTAGCTCAGCAAAGCCTACATCAGAAATGATGAAGCACACATAGGAACTATCAAAGAATGATCACGCTGAAGCACGAAATTCAAAAATACAACTAGCACGAAATTCACATTAGAAATTCTACCCAGAACCAAGAAAATATCAAAGACAAAATTATGCCAAAACTATAGCATGTTATAAAATTCAAAAATACATCTAGCACAAAGCTTACATCAGAACAATTTGCAAACCCAGTTAACACGACTCCATCATCAATAAAGAAATATTAAAAAACAATATGCTAAGACTCACTGTGATTGGAACTGAAAAAGCAACATCATCGTACAACAAAAGCACATCAACTGTTCACATATAGGTTGTTGCTACCTTTTTTTTTTTTTTTTGTGTGTTGCCTACTTAGGACAATATTTTCATAGGCGTAATCACTAATTCTTGAAACTACGGAACAAAATACAGAAGAGATAACAACAATAACTATTCATAAATACCAATATGAAAACAAGAACACTACGGAATTTCACATATATGAAAATCAATACAGAAAAAGGGGCAAAAAATTTCACAACCTACCTGAAAGATGAGAATCAAAAACAGTGAGAATGAGGGGACACTAATCTTACAGAGAACATCAATGGAACCCAAGGCTGCATGCACCTTAAGATGCATAACCTTTCATAACCAGGCTACAATACGAACACTAATTTGATAAAACGTAGTACTAGGATTTACAGGATGCTAGATTTCCATACCTTGATAGAGCATCAGGATTCATGGTTGTAATGGTGAAGTTTCTACTGGGAAGTGCTACAACATTTAAGAAAATGATATTCTTGCCCAAGCAATTCACTGAAAGGAAAAAGCTCAAGCAAAGCTATTTATCATAACCACCAACTCGTCATACATCTTGATGTTTCCAGGATTTATGGAAACAAAGAATTCAGTTATTTCACCATCAATTTTCTATAGAATGGATTCATATATTAGACTTACAGTCGCATGTTAACTTTTGGATGCAAACAGTCATAGCAGTTCCTCATACTTTGCACTGATGATTTGTTCATTAAGAACTTTTTCATTCTAAGATAACTAATTTTCTGGCATATTGATCACATATAACACATCAACAGTGTACAACCACAAATTCTAGAAGCATAAAAATTACAACATTGAAGACTCACAAAACAACATGTTTGCGCAGAATTTGTAGAATACATTAGCTCTAAATATCCCACAAAGATAGCAAGAATATTTTAGCTAGTCCAAATGTAGCTGTATTTTCATCAAACCAACAAAACAGTGAAAAATTGCGTGATGGAATGGTGAGAAAGGAAGAGAGAAAGACCATGTGCACACAACAATGAAAACTGTGAAAACAGGGGAGAAAAACAAGGGAGAAGAGAGCTTGCCTTGTTTCTGAGAAACGTGAGATAGAATTTGTTAAACTCCTAATCATTATAATCATTAATTTAAATTATAGCTCGTTCGACTGTGAAAAACACTTACACCTGCACAAGAAACGAAAAGAATATGAAGAACTGCCTAAATAAATGAAACAAAAACTAATTGAGAAAATGTATTTTACACAAATGATGGTAGCCAAAACATGGATTGGGGGAAAAGGGCAACTCCTAATCACTATATAAAATAATAGCTCGCTCAATGTGAAAAACACTTACACCTGCACAAGAAACGAAAAGAATACGAAGAACTGCCAAAGCATGAGAGAGGAAGCTGAGAGAACTTGTCTTTTATGAGATGGTAGCCAAAGCATGGATTGGGGCAGTTCAGAGGTCTCGAAATGAAGAGACATATATAAAGCAGAGAAATGAAGAGTATATATGAAAACGGTTACTTTCCTTTAGTCTGAACTTTAAGCCTAAATACACATCGTTTTCAGCCTCTTGATAGCGCCCATGAAGCTTCGTCCTGGCAGACTCTAGACTCTAATTTCAGTCGGACAAAAGCCTCATTGGTACAATTCCACTGCTGATACAATAAATTGAAGTAGTAAAGTAAATATTGAATCATTAAGTACAAACGGATACATCTATTCTTGAAAAACTCCCCTTATGTTTTCTCCAAATTGTTCTTATGTCGGATGTCGTCGGTCGCACTGTTGGTCTGGGTCTCCCTAGGCCAGTTCTATTTGGTTTGCAAGGAGGAGGCATGTTCGAGTCATTATACCTCTCATGCTTCGATTTAGGGATTTCATTTTCTCAAAATTCTGCTCTCACAATATATCGGTTCTAGTTGAAATTTTCTCCCAATATATCTGAAACAAAACCTCAATAAGTTATGTCTACAAGTGGCGAATTCAAGTAGAGACCCCAATAGCAAAAGCAAACATCCGGGAAGAAATAGAACTCACTTCCATAATCATCCGTACCAGTAAAGAACTTTTAAAAAACGAGGAACAAAGAAGAAGCAAAGTTGAATTAGTTTTTAAGCCAAAAAATTCAATATCTTCAATTATATAAAGAAAACGAGAAGATATGAAACTTTACGTGAAAGCTCCATTGAAAGCACCTTCATCGAGTGGAGGAGGTGGAATCCCTTCTTCTTCTTCCTTCATCTTAAAGATGTGATCAATTTACTAATCCCTCAATTAAGATGGAAACTCTGCATATTCTAGAAAATTTTAGTTAGCAAAAATAAAAAAATAAAAACTCAATCAACCCTCAACGTGTAAATTTTGATACTTTCTACAAAAAATTAAATTAATTCAAGGTACATGAACAATTTCCAATTTGTCTTTGTTAATTTGTAGAGAAGCTTGCCTCAAGACACACGCACCCAAGGGGTCATCAATAAACAGCACTCAAGAGACCATCAATAAACAGCACTCGAGATGAGGCCATCAATAAACAGCACTCGGGAGACCATCGATAAACAGCACTCGAGAGGCCATCAATAAACAGCACTCGAGATGAGGCCATCAATAAACAGCACTCAAGAGGCAATCGAAAAACAGCGTCTCAAGAGGCAGCATTTTAAGAAACATAGCTCAAAGAATAGTGCCACAATCATTCTTTGAAAAAAATGTAGCAACCTTAGGTCAAACATATGTTATGGCGAAATAGTCCAACGTCAGAAATAAAGTAAATTAAAAGGAAAAGATATACGTGGAAAGAACAAAAATTTCACAGTAAAAGACCAGCCTTGGAGATTTAACCATTATCAAGCCAAGCTACAAAGAACACCAAAGTTTTGCTCCTTGTAATTGCAGCTTAGAAACACTTTGTTCCTTCAAAGGTCAATGCAATAGCAATCTACCATGAAATTAGAGATTAAAAACCTAAAGTCAGAATATGCTCCAAAATTAAAACTAGTGAGTCCACACCAACAATAGGATATAAATTGTACCAAAGACTCCGGGGATAAGAGAAAATCGGAACATCAAGTTCAACTATGAACAAGTACAAAAGAATAAGAAGAAGAAAAAATAAGGAAAAAAGAAATATCTCTAGCTAGTTCATTATCTAAGCAATTATACTGAGGGCACATATTCCAGTTTAGACTAGACATTCAACTCGCGTGAACTCATATTGAATCGGAGTGAATACAAATCTTCTTTAGATTTATGACAATTTCGAGAAAACAATGAGCAGTCATCTCTCAACTAATTTTCATAGTTGTGAAAAAATCACAACCACACAACAATTGCAAGATTTAATGTAGTTATTTCTTATTTTTTAATAGACTATTATCAAAAACTCAAAATATAAATTGTACCAGAGACTCGGGGGAGAATTTGAACATTTCCCCCTAGAGAAAGGCGTCTGGTGGTGTTGTCTTTCTCCAATTGAAAATCGAGAACCCTAAAGAAAAAGAAGATCAAATTTAAATAAAATGACACTAACATGGCAGTAGTTAAATCGTTTGTAAGCTTCACAGAATCCTCAAAGAAAATTGAAAATACTTCAACCACAAAGCATTAGAAACATAATTATCACCAGCATTATAAAGCCCTTAATTAACAAGAAACTAAATTTTCTCAAATTCTCATCATTGTTAAAGACAAAAAACCAGAAATAATTATGAAAATTCACAAAACCCACATGATTATTCAAGTAAATTCACAAAACCAAGATTGTAAACATGATTATATAAAACCTTTAATTAACAAGAAACCAAATTTCTCAAACTCCACATGATCACACAACTGGTTCGAAAACAGAGCTTTGTGAGTTTACTCGAATCCAAAAATCCAAAAATCGTTCATAAAACAAGTTAAATAGAAGAAATAACAAGAACCAATTACAAAATCATTCTAAAATTCGAGTATTTTCCTTGAAAAACATTACCAGGATAAATGAAAAAGGAAAACCTGAAACAAACTCAGGTTTCTGCAGTCTCCATTGATCTGTGCTCGGAAGTTTTTGATTTTTCTCTATACGCCATAACGAATTCTTTAGACTTTGTTGCAATTGGAGATTGATAAACGATTGGTTGAAACTTCACATTCTTCTAATGTTGGTAAAAGATTACAATCAAGAATCAGAGGAATTGTGAAAAGGAATCACTAACAGGAATTTGGATTCAAGATTGAAGAGAAAAGATGAGGGGGTTTCTGGTTGAAATCGTGAAAAAGAAGAACAAAGAATTGCAATTGGTTGAAATTAGAATCACTAACGGTGTAAAATTTGAAATTTTTATAGGAATTTCGAATCAAGATTGAAGAAAAGAAGAGGGAGTTTCCGACGATTTGAAAGAATTTCTGACGAGTACAACGGATTTTTTTTTAAAGAAACAAAGTATGAAAATTTTTAGAGTAATTTCATTTTAAATAAAATTTCAAGAAACTATTCCAATTTATTCAAATTTGATATAAGGTATCATGTTTCTTACACTACTTATATATGTTATAGACATGTAATATTTTTCTCTTGTTCATGTTTCTCCCACTTGGTTTTCTTTTAAAAAATTTAACTAGGCATATTTGATGAATAGATAATTTCATTTTTTGTATCACAAGTAATCTTACTTTAAGGTTATGGTACCATAATTTTAAAGACTTACACATTTGATATCATATTTTAATTGTCCTCGATACATTTGGTACTTCCGTCAATTTTTTGATGGAATATTCAATTTGAGACGAAAAGTTGATGGAAAATTTGCATAATTAGTCCTATAATTATAGATTGCTGCCAAAATTTGTTCCATATATTTTCTGGCAGATAAATTCACCTCAAAGTTCACAAGTTTTATAAATTTTATATATTATTAGTATTAATTTCTTATATATATAGTTTATTTCTCGAAATTGTCATAAATCTAATTTATAAAACTAAGTTCACTTATTAGTTTAAAAGATTATATAAAATAATATTATGTATATAAAGATTATATATATAATATTAGTATTATAAACTTAATATATAAATTGATTTTATTTAGATTTTATTGTTTAAGAAATTAATACTAATAATATTTTAATATATATATAAGTTTTATAAAGATTATATATATAATATTTATAAACTAACTAATATTTTACATAAAATCTAATAAAATATAAATTGAATTTATTAAAAATTTTAATTTCAAAAAATAATCTTTTAAACTAATTAGATTTTATATAATATATATATATATATATATATATATATATATATATATATATATATATATATATATATATATATATATATATATATAAATTATATAATATTTTGTATAAAATGTGACGGCCCGACTCCGCGGGTCCGTCGAATAACAGTCAAAAAATTATTATTATTAGGGTAAACACCACTTTTGGTCCCTCTTATCATTAACTTTTTACAGAGTGGTCCCTCTTATGTTTTTTTTCCCACTTTAGTCCCTACTATGAATTATTTGTTTCACTTTAGTCCTTATCAAGTGGTCCAAGGCGGTTCCGATAACATGTGATATGCTCATGAGGGCAATTTTGTCATTTCAAGTAAACTTACATGGATATTTTCGTCTTTCTAATTATTTAAAAAAAAAACTAAATTTCCAAACTAGGTTTTCATTCCAATCGAACTTAATCGTACATTTCGTTCCAAACTAATGTTTTTTCCTAAAATTTTTTTCACATACTAAAATTGCTCACCAATTAAACAATATCTCAAATAGTCTCAATAGTGAACGGACGAAAATGCCCTAAAAAATAATCATATGCATGTTACGTGTTATCGGAACCACCTGATAAGGACTAAAGTGAAACACATAATTCATAGTAGGGACTAAAGTGAAACAAATAATTCATAGTAGGGACTAGAGTGGGAAAAAAAACATAAAAGGGACCACTCTGTAAAAAGTTAATGATAAGAGGGACCAAAAGTGGTATTTACCCTTATTATTATTTTGAAAAAGTGATAAAATATCGAAACTTTTTAAAAGATACGATAAATTAAAAGTTTAAAGCGGAAGCAGATTAAACCAAGATAAGAACAATATAAATTACTAAGTTTTTTGACAAAAATATTAAATCAATTTTCATAGTATAGGTTTAAAGCGGCAACATTTAATCACAACATCTCAAAAGATTTGAACAACATCTACCGAGAGAGATAATTAAGTAATTTATGAAAATATAAACCAACCTTAACTATTCAAATATTCTAAGCAAGGTTTTAAACAAAATCGAAAAAGAGCATAAATCAACAACAACATATAAGTATTCTCCCAAATGCTAGGGTGGGACCGCAACCGTGATGACCTAACCGTAACCCGACTATTATTTTCCAGAACACCTAAAACTGAAAAGAATGAAACATGGAACACATAAGTTGATCGTCCAACTTATTGAGGCCATGTGTGAATTTGCATGGTGATGTGTGGATGCAGCATATTATACAACATAAACATGTTATCAAACAAATTAAGCATATATTCAAGACGGAAGAAACATGGAATTTACATAGGCAAGAATTGTTGATGCCGTCCTCCACTTACCCCTCCATTTTCAGTCTGATGTCCATCCAAACACACCAAGTAAGGAGCGACCTTACTATCTAATATGCATCGACATGTCTTTGCCTAAGTTCCTCCTTACTCCCCAAGTGTTCCTCCCCACTTGGATTGTAAGGCCAAGCCTACGGGTAACCGTGACAATCCCGCCGGTTCTTGCCGATCAGGGTGGCATCAGGTCCATATACCAATTAAAAGGGGCCCACACAAAATCGGAAACAAACGAAAACACGGGATCAGAAACAAACGGAAACATAACAAATCAAAATATTTAACATATTATCAACATTTAACAACTTATCATATGAAATTTTGGGTATCATGATAATTTAGTAAAATATATTCTCAACTAGTAGATTCGGATGTAGCATGTATATGGATAATCATGTTGAAATGCTAAGTGATTTCATGCGAGTAATGTCGACCTAATAAGCCAATCTATTCTTGACAACATGTAAGAGAAATTAGAATATAATACATGCTTTGATTATTAAGAGCTTAAGTAAATGTTTGACTCGATCTACTAGAACATCGAACCGACATACATATTCAACACATAACGCTCACTATTGTCGCTTAGTATAGCAACTAATACTCCACAAATGAAGCGTATCCAAAACTTGAGCAAGTTTGTATACGGCCTAGAATTTATCTAACAACCTTACTTAAACATAACTAATGAAAATCCTATACAAGGATTTCCTAAACTAACACATCACACAAAAATGGTTAAAACTTACGACATCAACTCTACTTAAAAGTAACTATTTTCAAAACTCAAAATACTAATTAGATAAAACAGCGCCAAAACAATAAAATTTTCCCTTGATTTTTCAAATTTACAAAACAACCCCTAAACTTTTAAAAACAATCATTTTTTGCGAAAATTTGAAACAAACTTTAAATCGAAGGATTTTTAACTAAACTCATATAGAAAATCAAATAAAAACAGAGATTTAAGTATCTTGTTACTTCAAAATCAAAGCTTAAAAAATTTCACAAGTTTAAAACTTTTCAAAAATACGCTCATAATTTTGAAAACTTAAGAAAATCAACTTTTTTGATGAATAATTCAAGATTCAAGAATCTAAGCAATATTTAAAAATAGTTAAGCATAATTCACTATAAAACTAAGATGAGAAACAAAAAGTTCTTTAATCATCTTCGGAAAAATTTACAAATTTTCAATCTTGAAACAAAAGTGAACAAAGCACTACATCAAATAAATTAATCAAAAGTTTATAAAAGTAACTATGTAAAAACGGTGACAAAACAATGCCTTTGCCCCCTTATTTTCAAATTTACAAAAATAACTCCAAAAGTTTCAAAAACTCCCTTTTTGCATATAAACTCGGAGCAACTTTAAAACTAATAATTTTTAAGTAAATTCATACCAAATATCAAACAAAAAACAGAGATTTTCAATCTATTTTTACTCCAAAAATATCATGCCTAAGCCCTTCTACTTTTAAAGCCTTTCAAAAACACCCCCACAGTTTCGAAAATTAAAAACATTAACTTTCTTACAAAAATAAATCAAGATCCAAACATATAAGCAATATTTGAACAAAACCAAAACAAAAGCTACAATGGATAAACTAAACTTCTTCAATATATATTTTAAAAAGAAGAAATTAAAATCATAAAGATTAAATAACACAAGCATAGGCGGATCTTTACCAAATGCAACGAAGGGGATGAAACTCTCTTCATTTTCAGACCTCCGAAAGTGGTGGTGGAGGCTCTGGTGGCAGTGGTGGCGGCTCTAGTGGTGGTTCATAACAAAAGCCCTTTCCTTACTTTTCACCAACTTCTAACGATTGCCGAGTCACTTTGGGATACCCAAACGACGATCCGAATCGTCAATAACCCCATATGTGTAGAACCATAGGACAAATCTGGGCATGATCCAACGGTGGACGAAGATGGAATGGTTGAAAAACTGAGGCTGTATTGAGTAAATCCTAAAATTGTATCTTTCTAGTGTGTTGTTTTTGTTGGTCCCAAGTGGTCAGATGAGGTCTAGAGAGGGGAGGGGGGGGGGGGGGAGGGGGGTGAATAGACCTCTTAAAATTTTAGACTTAAAAACTTTTCAGTTAATTGTTAGCAGACTAAGCTGATCGTAAACAGTAAGCTGACTAAGCTGATCGCACACAAAGTTTGAGCAGCAGAGTTGACCACTCTTCAGATAAATACTTAGCTGATTTCAGCAAAATCAATTTTAAATCAGATTACTTGAAGCGGATGTTTTAAAGTGTTTTTCACAAGTAAACTAAGTCTTTTTAAAGATTTTATCCCCAGTTTTAAAACTCCTTTTAAAATCTTTAACAGTTTGATTCAAGTGTAAACTTATGCAATTTTAAAGAATGGTTGAAAGACTTATGCAAAAATAAACACCAGAATTTTTATAGTGGTTATATGGATTTAAATCATTTAGTCCACTCTTCCAAGTCACTTAGATCTTGGGTTATACTAGAAAACACAAAGTTTAACAGTATACACTGCTTGTGTCAATCAACAAATAAAAATGCCACAAGTTCGCACTAGGAAATCACAAAGATGACCTAATCTACATAATTTTATCACTCACAAAGATGGATAAAATCCCTCACAACACTCTCTAACAGAAATCACTCAGATTTGTATGTTTTTCTTTGATCTTCAACTTCGGCTTTTGTCAACAAATGACTAAGCTAATGAGTGAGTTGTTCGTGAGTTCTTGAGACTTAGAAGAATTCTGCTTCAAAACTCTCTCTCAGAAAATGTGTTGTTGGCTGTCTTCTTCTCTCAAACTCTTGAACTATTTATACTCTCAGTCTTGAAAGTGTCCGTTGAAGAAAGACAGGATTCAAATCCTTGAGTACTGGTCCCTAATCTCTGAAAACGGCTCTCTGCGACTGCTACAGTACAGTCTGCTGTACTTTCTGTCAGCAGCATTTAATGCACCAAGCTGATACGAGGATTTCTTCAATCATTTGCCATAAATACTCTCCTTCTTCAGCATTTATTACTCAAAGTGCATTTATTACCGTTGAGAAGACTTCCTGATCTTCTTTACTTAGCTGATTAAGATCTCTCGCCTGATGATGTTCTGAGCTGATCTCAACTTGAACTAATCTGATTTGAGTCGGCTGATTTTCACCAAACTGATTTCTTCCTTCAGCAGATCAGTAGTCTTTTGGACCAGAAGGACTTTTGACTTGTCTGATTTATCTTTAAGTTGGTCAAAATTCTTCTAAGGGGTTTCACTAAGCATTCCTTACTTAGCTGTTTATGATGTTTTGGAAATCATCAAAACCTCCCTTTAACTTTTAAATTTCTTGTCCTTCTATCTTCATCTTCATCCAACAGTTTCTTTCCCCTCTCTTATTTTTTTTTGTACTATATAATGTGTATGTAAATGAGGTTATTGAGAGGATAAAATCTAATATTAAGTGTATATAATCAAGTATATACACATTGAAAAGAGAAGGAGACATCATGCTTGCTTATTTTAAATCCACCAATGCATGTATACATTGGATATAATAATTTCTCCACCCAAAGACCATGCTTTTGCAGCCCTTAGACTTCCTAGAAGAGAAAAAAAAATTATAGCTATTTAGCAGCCTACAAGATTCTGGGCCGAATTTACATTTTACCCCCTAAAGTTTTGAAAACTTATATTTCACCCCTTAAAATAAAAATTTGTGCATTCAAGCCCGAAATTTTTTGAAAATGTCTTAATGTTAATTTAAAGTAACTTTTATATTTTGAATTATTTCAAAGTTCAATAGATCACAAGATTTAATTAAATTGTATATTTTAGTTCAAATTAATGCTTAATTTTGAAAGCAAAAAGTAGCACATAAATTGGGTTTAAAATTCCAATCAAAAGGGTTCAATATTTTTGGGGCATTACATAACTCTGAAAAATAAATATATTTATTAAATTTTTTTAAATTTAAAAAAAAATTAAATTAATTAGATTTAGGGTTTTTTGTTTTATATTTTATAATTAATTATAATAAATTTAATAATTAGAATTATTATAACTTATATAAATTTAATTTTTTCAGGTTTTATATTAAATATAATTTAATTTATATATATTATTTTCTAATTAGTAGAAAAGATTTTTTTCCAATTTTAAAATTGAATAAGTTCAATAGATATGTATTTTCATATTATATATTAAATATTATTTAATTTATATGTGTTAATCTAATTAGTTTAAAAGATTTTTTTTTTTTATAAATTTAATATATATATATATATATATATGTGTGTGTGTGTGTGTGTGTGTGTGTGTGTGTGTGTGTGTGTATATATATATGTGTGTGTGTGCATATATATTATAAAATCTAACTAGTTTAAGAGATTTGATAATTATGATATATAAAATATATAAATAGGATTTATAATTAATTATATTTGCAATTGGGACTTAAATGCTTCAAACTTGTGAATTGTGTGGTAAATTTTTCGGCCATAAAATATGTGGGGCAATGTTTGGGATCAATAAATATAGGATCGATTCTGTGAATTGTCCCTCAATTTTCCGTCTAAAATTGAATTTTCCGTACAAAAATTGACGGCAGTACTAAATCTATCGAGTGCAGTTAACATGTAGTACCAAATATGTATGTTTATAAAGTTATGGTACCATAACCTAAAAGTATGGTTACTTGTGATACCAAAAGTGAAATTCTCCCCATTAATGAACATATAAGGACGGATGTTATGAATTGTAACTATTACATTTGTGGATTAAAATCCTATTGACACACTGTATGAAAAGACTAATTATATGTTATGCATTGAACAACGTCATTAAAAGTGCATTAGTTAGTCTTACAATTCTTGGCATTTGAGTTGTATTTCTAGTCCTACAATACAAATATGTTAATTGTATAGTGTTTTATATATATCTTGTCTTTTACTTTATTTCAGTTTCGTTAAGCATAATTTGTAACATAAATATTTTATTTCATATATATACATGGGACATTATAATTATCTTGTTATCAGGCACTAATTCAATACTTTCCAGAAAATTGCTACAAAATTAACTTTGTTTTTATTGACGTACAGCTATAAAATAATTAATAAAATTAACGCAGTCGACAGTCGTCAACAATATATAGGGTTGTCAATGGATTGGATTCGGTCGGATCGATTTAGATCTAGCTTCACTTATATCAGATCGGATGGTCAAACCTGCAGATTTAACTTGAATCTACATTATTTTGAATCTAGTGGATATGGCTCGGATTCGGACGACTATTGGATCTTTTTCTAATTACTTTCAAATTTACATAAGTATTTTTTCCTAATACAAGTTTGTTAACCTTATGATTTATTTTAATTTAACTCACATTTTCAAAATTTCTTAACTATATTCATATTTTTAGATAGAAATACGTATCAAAATAAAATTAAGAATTATTCATATTTATTATCGGATATGAATTTCTAACGGATTGGATCAACCTAGATCTATATTCGCTCTACGTATTTTAAATTACGAATCTTTATAATCAAATCATATCTATCGAATTCCAATAGGATTCCGATTGAAATCCGTCTCATGGATAGCCGTAGTCAACAATAACAAGATTTTTTTTCCAATATGGCCTTTTAGATAAAAGTATTTTCCAAAATGACTCAAACTGAAAAATATTTCCCTAAATGTACCTTTTGTGAAAAATCGCAGTTTTCCAATTGCGATTCTTTTTTTTACGAAATTATGAAAAATATAAAAAAAAAATACCAAATATCGCAGTTAGCAACTGCGATATTTGGTATTTTTTTTGGTTTTTGTTGATAAATTGGCTTGAGTTTGTAAGTATTTGATATTTATATTAGTAATAGTACTTTAAATGAAATGTTTGTCTTCCATTTCAGTATAAATATGACCTTGTATAATCTCTTATATTTATAAATAATAGATCAAGTGTCTGATCGGATCTGAAAATTAAAATATGCTCCGTGAAAATGAAATATATATTAGTGGAATGTATTAAAGGTAGTTGATATTGTTGAACCCTTGAAGAAAGAGGTTTAGCCTCAACAGTTCAATGATCTATGATCTATATTTATTACCCTTAGAAGCCAGACAAAGATTGGGGAGAATCGCGCAAGCTCCGAAGCAGTACTCTCCAGCCCCCGGAAGTTTTGACATGAATATGCTTTGTTATCTCAATCACAAGAGACAAGTGAGAGTGCAGCCTCATCAATACCACCCATCTACATAGTAAAAAAATAACATAATAAGTTAATCATTTACATTTGCATGGATAGTTATAAATATAGTGTCAGAAAGCATCTCAAATTAACAATATTAAAAAGAGAAAAAAATGGATCACACTCTAGGAATGTAAATATACTCCAATACCAATACTTGAACAATAAATAAATGCATTGGGCACAAATATATTTTACCTGATTATATATAAACATGCTTAATAAGAATACAATAGACACTTGATTTATTGTTTATAAATATAAGAAATTACACAATATCGTATTTATCCTGAGTTGGAAGACAAATATTTCATTTGAAGTAATTTTATTAATAAATATCAAATACTTACAAAACTCAAGCCATTTTATTAAAAAAAGAAAGAAAAACCAAAAAAAAATTACCAAAAATCGCAGTTAACAACTGCAATTTTTGGTAATTTTTTTTTTATTTTCCATAATTTTGTAAAAACGAAGAATCGCAATTGCCAATTGCGATTTTTCTAAGAATCACAATTGACAGCTGTAATTTTTCACGAGAGATACGTTTAAAGAAATGCTTTTTAGTTTGAATAATCTGAAAACTAGTTTTAAATAAAAAAGGTCATATTAAAAAAAAAATTCAGAATAACAATATTAATTTCACTTTCTTACTTCCTAGTTCCAAGACTATGATTTTCGAGGAGACGAAAATGCCAAGACCTAAGTCAATGGTGACACAAATTCAGAATCTCACATCAGCTACACAATTAAATTAAGTATATATAACACATGTCGGCATGCATGCAGACATGAGACCACTGCCCCTGGAGAAGTATGACATCATGCTCAGCTTTTTTCTTTTTCTTTTTTATAATAGACATATAGTTAATTTCTTGGATAGTTTTTTAAATTAGAGTAAAAGTAAAACTAATTTTATTATGTAAAAAAATAGAGCAAAATGACCAAATTTTCACTAATTTAACTCATCACTTTAATTTATTTTTTATCGGTTTAACTCAAAATTAGTTGATTTCTTTAATTTTTATTAGTTTAATATATTACTTTTATAGTTTTACCTTTTTCTTTTAACAGTATAACCTATCTTCATTATTTTTACGATTTCGTAGATTACTTTTGTTTTTTCCTTTCAAACCATTTTGTATCAGTTTAACCCTGTTTTTGTCAGTTAAATTCATTTTCTTACTGATTTCACTCATTCTTATCAGTTTAATCCGTTTTCACCTATTTTGCAAATTTATTCCTTGATTTCTCAAATTATTTTCACCAATTTTACATGATTTCTTCGGCTTGAACCTTTTTCACTTACTTCATTAATTATTTTGATAGATTTCATCAGTTGCTCACTGATGTCATTGTTTTATTCTTTTTCATGAATTTTACTCGAATTTTCATCGTTTTCAAATGTATTTATCATTTCAGGGGCACTTTTTTTTTTAATTAGTATTTCACCTTTTTCTTACCAACTTTATCAATGTTAATTAAATTCACCTGAATTTTCATTGATTTCACATGTTTCAGCGATTTCATGGATTTTTAATCAATCTCGTCCATTTTTCAAGAAAAGAATTCCATGAAAATTCGAGGTTATGCATGTCTTGATATTATTGGATATTTTTTATATTTTTCTATTCTAACCAAAGTAAAATTACGTACTTAACTAAGTCATACGTATTTTTTATTCCTTCATAGGTAACCTATGATTCAATCTTTTTTTTGTTTAATGTTTAATATCATTATATTTAAATGAATTTATTTCTATTTTTTGTATATAGAATATGTTTATACTTATGATGTACTCAAATACATATTGATGTTAAAATGGAGTAATAATTTATATTTAAGGATCTTTTTGAAATAGTAATAGTACTTTTTGTATGGGGTGTTAAGATTAAAATTACAAAAATTGATACAAAAGAGAATTTATAAATTTGGGGAGTTTATGTAAGAGATAAATATAATAAGACTTCATGTATAATTATACCTCTTCAATTAATATCACTTTACAGCTTAATTAAGGATATTTTAGTCCGCACAAAAAACTTATAAAATATCCTGATTTTATAATAATAGCGATAGAGATAAAAAAACTTACGAAATATCATGCTTTTATAATAATAGAGATAGAGATGTTTGACATTCTCATTTTTTTACAACATATATATGTGGCAAATAGGACCTAAACTTCTTTGGGTCTAAAATCCACAAAATAATGGTGAAACTAAAGTAAGAGCAAAATGCCCATGAATCCCATCTTCCTCCAGTTGAGCCCATATTTGGGCTCTGGAGACTGTCCAACCGAAAACACTTTCTAACGAGTTTACAAAGACTTCCAGAATATAATATCAAATTTTGATTCCAATGGATAAAAAAGCATATCTAAAATCTTAAAAAAAATTCTTGAGTCAGACACATGGACAAGATAGAAATGCTGATAACATAAAATAGAAATCACAACTTGAAAAAAAATAATGAAATAATAATGAAGACACGATCAATGAGTTGATTGTCTACAATTGATAATCACCATAAAATTCACAAATCTTTTGAATTTTATTTATATTAATTTATTCTGAAATTAATTTTGATTGTATTTTAAATAGATTTTAACTTTAAATTAGTGAAGTAAATTTAATTTAAATTGATTTTGGAAATGGGCTTCCATTTTTTATACCTATTGCTGGAAAAAAAATCAGGGAGTGTAAAACACTGTAGCAAAGTGCAATCCACTGTAGCAGACTTTAATCAATACTCCCTCCGTTTCAAATTAATCGGCATATTTGGTTTTTTCTACACGTTTTAAGAAATTCAATAATTAGTAACTTTTCTTAGATAAAATATCAAAAAATACCTTAACGGTTGTTATAATAAATGTCATTGGTCTTTGTCCACTCTATTTTATTGTGTAAACCTGCAGGTAATAAATGGTAAAATTGAGTAAAGTTGCATTAAAAAACTAAATGTGACAAGTAATTTGAATGAAAATTTAACAAATTTAACAATTAATTGGAAATGGATGGAGTATTTATTTGACCGAAACAACCTACACATAATAAAAGTAAAAATTTGATCCATACACATATCACAATAAGTAACAAAAAGTATTACTCCTTTCGTTCTATAATAAGTATCATTTTAGAGAGTTTTGCACGGGTAGGGGTGTTCAATAAAACCGTCAAACCGTCCCAATCGATCGCCCCAGCCCAAATCCCCAATTGATCGCCCCAGCCCAAATCGATCGCAATTTGCGGGTTGAACGATGAAATGGTTGGTCTTGGACTTCGTGAAATAAAACCGCAAATTATGATTGAGTTTGGGTTTATATTTTAAAAAACCACATAAACCGCACTCAACCGCGTGTATATAAAATAAAAACTGTGTTTTATTATTTAATATAATTTAAGTACATACATACTTTTAATTTACCGTCTCAACCCTAAGCCTAATGTGTCCCCTAAAATTACTCAACACAATTTATTAACAATCCAAGTTAAATTCTATTGATTGACAACCATCAATATCAACTTTAATAATTAAAGTATTTTCTATTTTTGTTTATTGTTTGAAAAGTCTTGTTCGGTTTGTATTTGAGTAACAATTATTGATCTTTATATGGCGAATGTAGACTTTAAAAAATTAAAGCTAAAAATTATGAAAAAGTAGTATTGTTCATATGATTATGAAACATTCAATAATTTTATTCTTAGATAAAAGTACAATAACGAAATAGTAAGTGATAATAAATTAAAGTAAAGTCTCCAAAATTTTTTTTTTATTTAAATAGGAAAAGCTAAGACCGCAAAAATCATCCCAACCCGAAGGGACCGCAAAGTGCAATCTCTAGACTTATTGGGTTGAATTTGGTCTAGAGTATTAATTCTTTTTTTTTGAAAACGTCTAGAGTATTAATTAAAAACCCGCAAATAATGGATCAGGTTTGGACGAATATAAAACCACAATAGACCGCACCGTGAACACCCCTATGCAAGGATATTAAGGAAGTCAATAAATATCATTGATTTTGAAAAAATAAATAAATAATATACCTAAAATACCCTTAATTTTCGGGTTATTCTTACCCTTTCTACTTATCTCATGTAATAATAAAGGGCAAAGTTCGAAAATGGGCAATTAATATCCCATTGAAAAACTAAGGTGGATCATATATTTTGAAACCAAAAAAAATCTTTAAAACAACACTGATTATGAAACAAGAGTAAACGGGAAACACCCAAAACTAACGCTGCAAATCTATTTAAACATACTATAAATAATTACTACCGTTTCTAAGGTTTAGTTGTGGCTCAATTGTACATATTGAGACCCAATTAATTACTCCCTCCGTTTTTTTTATTTGGAGGATTACATACAGATTAGAAAATATAATAAATAATTTTTTTTAAATAAAAATCCCAAAACACTTATTTAATTAAGAGAGAATTTCACTTTTTATACCACAATTCAACCTACTTTAGGGATTTGATACCACAACTTTTTCTACCGACACATTTGATACCATAACTCAAATCAACTCGACACATTTGATACTTCCGTCAAATTGGAAACGGAATTGTCACGTGATTGTCACGTGGCCGTTAAAACTTTGCACATTTGATACCATAACTTATGTTGACTGATAATTTTACCCCATAACATTTCAGGTTACCAAAAAAGACCCACATCTCCAAATTTAGTGACGATTTTAGTCCATATTGTTGTCAAATTCCCAAATTGACTCGAATAAGACCACGTGCTGACCAATTTAGAAAATTTTACTTATTTTATTTAAATAACTAATTTAATTTATAAACAATATTAATAAATTAAATAATACATTAACATAAATATCACAAATTAAGAAAATATATTCTTTTTAAATATAAAATTTATATAATAGAATTAATAATTTAATATTTATTAAAATAATAAATTATAAAATTTAAAACTATTAAATATTTATTAAAATATTAAATAATAAATAATTTTAATTTAAAAAAAAAATCCCGACCCCACCCACCACCTCCCCACCCTTCCCCCCTACTCCCGATTCCCAGGCCGGGGGCGGCCTGGGTCTTCTGTCCCAGGCCACCGCCGGCCTGGGACCGAAGATCCCAGGCCGGCAGTGGCCTGGGATCTGAGAACCCAGGCTGACGGCTTGGATTCTGTTCGGGAATCAGGGGTTAGGGGGAGGGGTGGGGTGGGGTGGGGTGGGGATTTTTTTATTAAATTATAATTATTTATTATTTAATTTTTTAATAAATATTAATTAATTTTTAATTATATAATTTATTATTTTAATAAATATTAAATTGATTAATTCTATTATATAATTTATATTGAAAAAGAATATGTTTTCTTAATTTTGGTGATATTTATGTTAATGTATTATTTAATTTATTAATATTGTTTATAAATTAAGTTAGTTATTTAAATAAAATAAGTAAAATTTTTTAAATTGGCCAGCACGTGATCTTATTCGAGTCAATTTGAAAATTTGGCAACAATGTGGACTAAAATAGTCACTAAATTTGGAGATGTGGGTCTTTTTTGATAACTTGAAATGTTATGGGGTAAAATTATCAGTCAACATAAGTTATGGTATCAAATGTGCAAAGTTTTAATGGTCACGTGACAATCACGTGACAATTCCGTTTTCAATTTGACGGAAGTATCAAATGTGTCGAGTTGATTTGAGTTATGGTATCAAATGTGTCGGTAGAAAAAGTTGTGGTATCAAATCCCTAAAATAGGTTGAATTATGGTATGAAAAGTGAAATTCTCTCATTTAATTAAATAATCACAGCATTAATTAACATTATTACAAACATTAACAATAAGGATAATATTGATAAAAAGATTAATTTAACATTGAAATTCTAAAACCACAAGTAAATTTTTTTTTTTTTAGAAAATAAAAAAACTAAAGGGAGGAACTAAAAATAGTACATTAGCACATTACCATTCAATTCAAAGCTGATTATTAGGATGAGTTAATACGTTGGCGATCTTGTTCAATGCCCCATGCATGAATTCCAAAATGCAGCTCCGCCGCCGCAACCAGAAACTCCGCCGCCTGCTGTGGGGTCAGCAACTCCACCAAGGTCTTTATGGTCTTCAGTCGTAGCTGATCTGCCTTCTCCAAAACTTCGGCCAGCCTTTCCATTTTCCGGTCAACGTCACCGTATGTCCCGACAAGATCACTTGCACCATCCTGCCCAACATATATAAAACTTTTACCTTATATTGTTCAATAAAGAACGAGCATTCGACATGTTACACCCTAACTAGAAATACTTTGTTTTTCCACTTTACCTGAAATCAAAATTTCAGTATATTGAACTCACAAATTACATATTCTTTGGCAAAGAATAAGACATTTTGCAACTTTTAGGGTGCACTTTAATTTGTCAAAGAATATGTAATTTAAGAGTTTAATATATAGGTTCATCAATTACAGGGTACAAAATGTCAAAATGATGTATTTCTGAATGCAAATGTTAATTCCCATAAACATTGTTTATCAAGATTCAGCTTTCTTGCAGTGAAATTAAACTGTATTAAATGAAGTACAACAAAAGACTGCCAATTTAAGGAAAAATTCCTCCACTTTATTCAAGACTAATTTACGCAATTGAATTATTCACTGTAATTTAGTGAAACATCCTAATTAACCAAAAAAAAAAAATCCCAATTTTAGGAGTCCCGAATTAGAGCATATATAGATGTCAGTTATGACAAAATGATGTGTTGTGTTATGTACAAACTTTTCTACAAGCTATACTTAGATTTCCATATATAATGTATACATATTTGTGCTTACTACTCCATGAACTATAAAACCACATAAATAATCCAAATAAGGAATTAACAATTCAATTTCAAGTTGTAAATTTGCAAAAGAACCTAAAATGTATAACTTTGTGCAATTATATAAGCCATCTCATGTATGCAATTTATAGTAAAAAAAGAAGAACATATATACTCACTCCCCATGAATTGTCTCACTTTGCTTTTGAAATGGTAAAACTTTTAGATATTTTTACTTTTATGTCCTTAAAATTAGTTTATGTGATAATAGTTTTAAGAAAAATAATTACACTTATTGTTTGGAACATCCCAAAATAAAAATAGAAGTAAAAAACTGGGGAAAAAGGAGTATAATCTAATTAAAAAAGTTGATTATAATATTTCCTCTACCTCAAAATTTTTTTTGCTCCTATATCCTTTTTGAAATATTTCAAACATAACTCATTTTCCTAAAAATAAAAAAAAATAAAAATTTCTCAAAATTAACTTTTTACAAAAAGTAATGATTTGATATCACTTAATATCAACCACTTATTTGAGGCATATGCATTTAAAACATCGTGCTGAAGTAAAATGAACAAAAAATATGGAACAAAGGCAGCAGAAAAATTCATAATTAAACTAGGTCTAGAAGATATTTCATAGACCTTGTAATTAAAATTGCACCACATTATTAGTTGTTATGACGTGGTGCTCTCACAATATTTTTTAAACACAAGGTCTAAAAAAATCTCATCGACCTGATCTAGTAAAGAATGTATAAGAATTTAGAGTAAAATCGCGCTTTTGGTCCTCCTTATGGATTAATTTTTACATTTTTGTCCCTCTTAAATTTTTTATAGTAGATTGGTCACTCTTATCAATGTAGTAAATCACATTCGTCCCTCTTATAACACATTCATCTCTCTTAAATTTTTTGTATCAAATTCGTCCCTCTCATCAATATAGTGTAACACATTAATCCCTCTTAAATACAAAATACATCACTTAAGTTCAAAATACTAAAGTGAACAAAAGTTGATGTATTTTGTAAAAGGTACAAATGTGTTACACTACATTGATAAGAGGGACGAATTTGCTACAAAAATTTAAGAGGGAATAATGTATTATAAGAGGGACGAATGTTATATATTACATTGATAAGAGGGATCAATCTGCTACAAAAAAATTAAAAGGGATAAAAATGCAAAGTTTGTAAGGAGAACCAAAAATGCTATTCTCTCAAGAATTTAATTATCAACATGCATGCCTGCCACTCGGAGAGCTCATCGGTAATATCATTTTCCTGCTTTACCGTCTGACACTGCAATTCATTAACTTGACGAAATTGCCCCGGAGACAAATCTCCTAGGTCACCTGTCCGAACCCCACGGAGAATATCCACTACGTGTGTCTCAAACAAGATGCTTGATTCCGTGTACACCAAGTGAAAAGCTGACGTGGGCCGCCACCCCCCGATCCATTGGAGGGAGCGTTCTAGTGTGGAGATCCACTGCGCCTCGAAGAAGGACATCACGTCGTGTTTCGCGGCGGCGGATTTGACTTTGTAGTAGTCGATGAAGTGGGAGAGGGTTTTCTGGACTAGTTGGCGGAGGTGGTGGTGGTGCTCCGCCGTGATTGGTGGGATTTGGGATTGGTTTAGTTGGTTTACTAGTTGGTGGAGCTCGTCGGTCCATGTGTTGTAGAAACGGTGGAAATTCATTGTGAATTTTGACTGCTTTCTTTAATTTGATTCAAATTCTAGCTATACGAGACTAACCTTATTTAGGATTGGAAGAGCAGAAGAGGGAATTTAATTAATACTTTGTATGTGGGGGTGTTTGTGTTATTAGGTTTATATAGGTGTACTAAAGGGAAAATTGCATGTTTGGTACCATATAATATGATACTCGACAACTTTAGTTGGATACATAGATGCATATTTATTATCACAATTTACATATTGATTATACAATGGACGAAAATAAATTAAGTGCACAAAATGTGGTTGTTGTATCTTCTTTTGGGGGGAAATTTATGGGGCCTGTTTGTTTGGTGTTTCGGAGAGTAGTTTGAGAGAGTAGTGGAGATTTGTGAAATAATCTCGATTTGGGTAATGTTATTTGTTTGAGTTTTGAGAGAGTGGTTTGAGAAATAAAGTAGGTATATGTTTTTTTGGGAAGAGTTGGGTTGTAGATGTAAGATGTGTAAGACTTTATGCCAAATCATGTTTGTTGTCATGAGATAAATTGTGTAAGAGATATGTTACTTTATGTCAAATCATAGTAGAGTTTGTAATATTTTGTTTAGAGATAAGATAATTGTTGTTTGTTTGGCTTTTGAGAGTGTAGTTTGAGAAAATTGAGAGATGAAATATTTATTTCAGAAAATAAAAAATATATTTGTTTGGCATTTACCAAATACAATTTTTTTTTGGGAAACGCCAAACAAACAGACCCATGATGTTTCTCTTATATTATCATGCTATCAACGTGATAATTTTTTCTACAAAAAGATGAGATATCAGTCTTTTGCTGTGTACGTGGTCAATTCCGTCCAATTCATTGACAATAATATAGATATTATAATTAAAATTAAAATTATGGTTATATCAAAATTGTAAATTAAATATGGAGTATATTATATGGGATCAAATATGCAATTTTTCGGAGTATCATACGTAAGGGAGAGATGATTTATCAAATGGGTTGCTCAAACAATGGCGCGTGCCAACACAGATGGAATGCAACTATTCGTTGGTCTTGGTTCTTTGGGCAGCTCAGCTAGCTAGCTTTTCCTCACTCTTTGTGATTTATGAGATTCAACTAGAATATTTATTTACCAAAAAGAAAAAGAAAAAGAAAAATATAAGGAACAGAGGGGTATTAATTGTTTCTCTATTTGACTGATCTTTCACTCTCTAGTTATTTTTATTTCATGTAGTGGCGAATTCAAGAATTTGATGTAGGGGCTAAAGTTCTACAAAAAAATTAATTATATTTGATTCACGATAAAATAAAAAAATAGTTCAAATTTGATTAAAAATAAACCTTAAAAATTACATATAATACCTTATTATGATTACAAAAGAATTCAAAATATCTACATATCTTAATTACAATTTCAAATGACACCAATTATATTAACAATTGACTTCGATGAATTTTAAATTTTTTAAATCGGCCCATGATAGCATGGATTTTTGCACTTTGGACCCTCGAATAGGTACAATTAAGCACTTACCGCCCCTTTCTAGTTACATTAATTACATTAACCTATTTTCCCCCTAGGTTTTTCTGACCCCGATGGTAAACTCTGCTCGAAATTTCTTAATTTGAGGGTGCTAATTAATTGCTAATTTTTTTTTTTATTTCAGGGATGCAAAATGCCTACTTCTCGCGTTTGGGGGTGCAAGTTATTGATTTGTTCACTATCTTCATTACCGAGAAACTCACTCAACTGATGTAGTTGAAATGAGTATAATAAGTGTCAATCTCACAAGTTGTAAATTACCAACGAGAATGTGACATGCCATTAAGTTGCAACTATATCTTCTTAGCAAGATCACCAATTTATTTCAAATTAGAAATGTCATCCGTTGATCGAACATCCCTAATATATTTTTTAAGCTGATTGAGCAAGGCCGAGAGCTGAAGAGAAGAGAAGTCATTAGGATAAAATTCGGTAAGACGAATAAGTTTTCCTTTGTCAAATGCCTCAAATAGATCGGACTAGTTTAAACATGCAATACAAAGAAGCAACTTCGAGTTTACTTTATTGAACGATTGTTCAACTCTTGCATATGCCTATCTACAATTGAATTAAAGTTCTCAACTTTGTAATGGTGTTTGATGACTTGTTGTTTAAACTTACACTTCGGATATAGAAACAGTTTTATGAGGGACTACATTGATACAAAATAATTTTATGAGGGACTAAAGTATAACACTATAAGTAAAAGTAAATGATCAAAGTGAAACAAATAATTCACAGTGAAGACTTAAGTGGGAAAAAAAATACAAAAAAGACTACTCTATAAAAAGTTAACAATAAAGTGAAACACTAATGTACTGTTTGGTTGTCGGGAAAGTGAGGGAAAAGAAGTTTTTTTTTCTCTCATTCTTGTTTGGATAGCAGGAAAGGAAGTTTTTATTTTCCTTCAACTTTCCTGCAGGAAAATTTTATGAAGAAAAAATTTCCCCACCAATTTGATGGGGAAATCCAAGGAAAATCCGGGGAAAATATTTTAGTAAATTGCAAAACTCCCCTTGTACTTTGTTTAATTATCATAATTTTTCATTTGTGATATTTTCCTACAAAAAACCCCTTTGTGCTTATTTATTATTAGCAAAAAAATACCCTCTCAAGTCATTATAACAATTATACCCCCCACAAAATGATGCAAAAGCACCCCTACTACCTAAAATATTATCAGTAACCCCCTGTTAACTTTAAAAATTGATGATAACCCCTTGTTAATTTGAAAATTGATATAAATTCGGTGACTAAAAAAATACAATAGTGTCAAATTAATCTATATATTATAGTTAATATAATGAAAACATTATTATTCATACAATATTTATCAACAAAGAAAACGTAAATCCTATCTTGAAATAAAAAAAATACAAATAATAAAAGACAATATCAACTAATTTTTACATAAATATATATACGTGTAATGTAGATATATGAAGATATATTTTAATATATTTTATAATTTTGAAAGTATTCATAATCAAACAAAAATATTTATCAAAAATATTATATTTCAAAATTTTCTTGACAACCAAACACATGCAAGAAAATAATTTTCCTGACAATCAAACATGTAGAGGAAAATGACTTTCTTTTCCTTTTCCTTTCCTTTCCTTTCCTTTTCCTTTCCCTACAATTTTCCCTCACTTTCTTGACAACCAAACAAGCTATAACAGTATTTACCCAATGTTTAATTTCATGCTTCGAACAAAAAGAAATACCTTCCTCCATTATAGGTCCCAATCCACGTCTCTTGAAGTAGTTGATCTTTAGATAATTTGACTATCATACCCTAATTGTAGGTAATTTCAGTTTGGGCTTGTGTTTTGGACTGATTGATGTTTGAATTCTTTAGGCTTATGATACTTGGATTAGTTTAATTATTTTGGATATAATATTACAATTATAATTTTAAAAAGCCTCTAATCTAAATCCACCCATGCTTTCATGCACGGCAGATTTAATTGAATTGTCCTATTTTGCTATTTGTAATTATAATCACAATTAATTATTATATAGTATTACAAATTTACAATATGACAGTAATGTGTATGTAATGATTAATTTCGAACATGATAACTTCTTTCTTGGATATATTTGGCTTTTATTTTTTATTCCCAATCATACTTTATATTCAATGGATAAAAAAAGTAAAACTGGTGTTACAACTATTGCTCGTTGACAATATTAATTTATATCTAGAGCGATGTGGGTTAGCTATTTACCACACAATTTATTAATTTTCGGCAATGTCAGTCTGATTGGATCCAATTGTGAATACTGGACCGAGCAAACTACATGCAAGCCACGTGCTCGATAATTTAAGAATTTTTTATATTTGAGATTAATTTTGATTGGGTCATATATTTGTGTACAATTACATAATAATTTAACCCCTAAATGTAATAATATTAATTTATAGAGATATAAAATATAATAAAAGAAAAGATAACACCCAACCTTCTTCCCACAGTGCCAGCCACCTCCCAACCTCCCATATATGCCATGTCGTCGAGATTGGAAGACGAAGCCAAGTCGTCGTCGTCGACCTGAGATCAAAGAACACATGTCTACGACGACCTATGATCAAATTTAGAACAAATTTTCCACATCAAATTGATAAGGGCCTGGGTTTTGTGACACCATACCGACGACTTGGCTTAGGAGGTCGGGGGAGAGGGTTGCACTTATATTTGATTTTTAATAGATTTATTAATTCTAAATAAAATTTTGGAATTGATATTAAATGTTCCATTGTATATAATGAATATGTACAAGTAATTACAAGATATTAGGAGGGATTTTTCGTTGTCCGAATATCTATCTCTTTAATAAATGCATAATATTATGTACACTTTGACAAACTGACAAAGTATAAGTTATATTGATTTGGTACTGATTTCGAATGAATTCAACTAACAACTGTGTTGAAATAAATAAACTAGATTTATTAATTTAGATAAATAAGTAATCACGATGAACCTTAGTGTAACGGCCCGAATCAATATTAACAAAAACTACGAGAAAAATGGATTTTAGTGACAAAATATTAAGTGATATTGTTGAAATTGTCACTTTTTACATATATTTAGTGACAAAATTATTAATTTTATCACAATAATAATAGTGACAAGTGCAATAGTGACAAAATATATTTCTAAGTTGTCACTAATGACTATTAGTGACAAGTTTATGAAACTTAAGTTGTCACTATTGACAATTAGTGACACCCTTTCAGCAACAACCTAGTGACAATAAATGTTGTCACTATAATTTAGTGTCACTAAATATCAATAGTAACAATTTTTTCTCATTTCTTGTCACTAGTGTGTCTATATATACCATTTTAATGACAATATTTAATTTCTTGTCACCTTATCATTTACTATTTTGTCACTAGAATTTAAATTTTTTTGTAGTGAAAATATTAACAATCCGATACCTACCTGCTATGAATAAAATATTAACAAAATAAATATAATAAATTTTAATAATTACAGTTCAGGCTGTAACACCTCATATTTTAAAAAGAAAACAATTTTTTTAATAATTATCTCTAATTTAATAATAAAAAATTTGATTGAGCTTCATTAAAGATAATAAATAGATACTTCAGACATTTAATGCTTAATAAGTGGGTAGTCCTATTTTAATTCCTAAAGTCTTGGTTAATTCAAATAAGTCCCCTATTATATATTCAGTATCTATTTATTTTCTTTAATCAAGCTCAATTAAATTTCTGATTATTAAATTAGAGAAAATTTATAAAAAAAATTGTTTTCTTTTTAAATATGAGGTATTACAATCTCCCCTCCTTAAAGAATTTGTTCCCCAAATTCTCAATCTATTATTTGAATAGTATGAGATACTGTCGTCGTGTTTCTTTTTCGTCTTATTTGCTTCTATCAATCTTGTTATAGAATTTGATAAAGCAAATACTATTATTTGAATAGTTGGAGATACTGTCGTGTCGTCGTGTTTCTTTCTAGTCTTATTTGCTTTATCAATTTTGATTAATTAATCGGGACACTATAGAATTGAATTATGATTAACCTAATTATACATTACACAAATGTCGACAATGTTGAATTTGGTCAATTAATCGAGTCATTAGTCGATTTGAATTATGATTAACCTAGTTATACATTATCCTCATGTCGACAATGTTGACTTTGATCAATTAACGGGGACAACTATCGATTTGAATTATGATTAATCTAATTTTACATTTTTTTTTAAATATCAACAATGTTGATTTTGATCAATTAATCGAGTTAATTATCGATTTGAATTATGATTAACATAGTAATATATTATTTAGTAACCTCATGTAAAAATATGAAATTGAACATTTTTTCCTTAATTTGCATAATATTTTTTAAACTATAAATATTTTCTTAAATTATATATATATTTTTTTTAAAAAAAAAACATGAGTATGCCAACCATTTAACTTATTCAATTAAAATTTCATTAAGCTAATTATTTCTTATTAATTAAACATATAGTTATTTATAAAACTTTAATTGTTTCATTAGTCCAAGTTAATTGTCTCATTTATACCAAGTATTGATCTAATTACACCAGATTATAACAATTCAAAACCCCAACCCCAACTAATTAAAAATTACAACTCACGGCCCAAACCAAATCAGGCCCAAATTACATCAACTTCCTCCACAAACCCTAGCCGCCGCCGCCACCATGTTGTCGCCGCCGCAACCGCCCAACGGAAAGTTACACCGTTGCCACCATACTCACCGATATACTCAACGGCAAAAAAAAGTTGGAATGAGGCCGTTGCGACAAGCTTAAATGAAGCAACGTGAAAGCTAACATAGAGTTCATGAGAAGTAGTCTTAATTGCTTTTGGTACCCTAAAAATAATACATTTTGGGAATGTGTACCCTTAGAAATTAACATTGGCAAAATACACCCTTAGGTTTTACTTGGCACAACAATGGGCATTTTGTATCCAAGTATGGTGTATTTCACCAATGAATATGTAATTCGATTGTGCAAAGTTTCGAATTTCAATTTGAGGATTACGAAAATTGTGTATTTCTAAAATGTAAGATGTCATCTGAAATATTGTCATTACATCTGAAATAACCCCGATGTATGATCAAATTATATCACCCCACACATATTGGGTATTATAAAAATTCCCCTCAAATTTGTCATTATATTACAATTAAACCATTACCTGTGGAATGTTCATGTTTTGTCCCTAGAATTTATTTGTAATGTTTTTAATATTTTATAAAATTTTAAAGCTTGTGTATTGATTTTAATATCTAATCAATTATGATTGGTTATTGTTTTGTTCCCTATTATCGACAAAGACAAGATTTATATATATTTTAATAATAATAATAATCAGACTCTAGAGATTGCATTTCGAGAACATCTCAATGATTAATTTAGTGAATGACTAGCCCTCAAACAATATGTCTAACATGCATGTCTCATAAGAGAATATATCAAGTATAAAACTCGAATAACATTGAGAAACCAATAAAAAAACTGCATTTCGAATTTCATTCAAGAATAATTGAAGTCTTTTATTATTTACATTGTCAAAATATATTCAATGAAAAGAATATTTACTTAGGAGCATTAATAATACAAAAATAGATCAAAACAATTGTTAAAAAAAAGTAACTTCAATATGACGCCTTCACATGTTCAATTACAATACAAAATAATTTATCTATGAGACAACATGTTACATATGATAATAAACAATGAACACAATTTATAATTATTATTTAATTTACTAGACGATTTTATTCTTTAACTTGATTTTTCTCTATACAATTATGTATGATCTAGTAAGCATCATTAATTGTCATGTGGCCAATGAAGATATGCACCTACTTTTGGAAGGGGTGGCAATCAATGAAGACTAGTAGATCGAGCATATATGTATAATGCCTAATTAATATGCACTTATCTTCCAGAAAAAGGAAAAAAGTACAACAAAAAAAGGCAACTTTAAATCCTTACCTCTTCATAGCAATCATTCTTGATGAATGACTGAAATATCCAAAGAACACCTTCAACTCAGTTCTTGATCGAATAATTCTAGTCCGAACCCGAATCCTTTGTATGATAAGTGCACTTTCTATGTGAATGGATAACACTTTTTGTAAAACGAAGAGTAACCAATCACAAAACATGTGTAAATTCAGCATAAGTTTGATCTAAGTTTTACACAAGTTTATGATCAATATAGATACACTTGACATTGAACGACAGTTTTACCAATCATAAATCCCGGAATGACCATAAAAGCCACACGAGGATCAATTTCCAATGTGGGATCAACCGACAAGAAGACCTCGTCACTTAAGCTTTCCATGTAAACCTCAGAAAAACGAGTTCCTTTCCTAACTTGAAAGATAGAGAACTCCGGGTCTAAAGACAAGGCCAAGCAGTGTAGGAGCCATATTCGCTTTGCCATCTCAGTGAATGCTGAGAAGAAACGTGTCTCTGGAAGCTCACCTGAGTTCACCAAATTCCTTTGATCCAAGTTCCCAAAAAGTGATGCTTCCATTTTCGGATGAACGAGTCTCAAGTATTTACTACGACAAAATTTCGCGAATAGCGATTTAGGCTTCGAAGCTAGGTAATCTCCGGGTCCCACCGATTTCAACTCCGTAAATTTCTTAAAAAACAGGCGGCGACGATTTTCCTTTTCAAACAAGGACTCGATATTGGTAGAGAAATTCGGACAATCAAAACCATCAAACATTTCTCTGCACACATATGATTCAAAAACAAAACATTTATGACTCAGTTCCCAAAATGAAACGTCGGGTTCTATCGAATTAACCGCAGAATCCAAATCCCAGTTTGCAGATTCCATTTCCATAATCAGCAAATCAACAAAGCTTCTAACAGATTTTATTACCTTCTTAAAACACGCAACAAAATGGCTAAGCCTTAAACTCGACAATCGAGCATTTTCAAACATGCCCATTTGTCCACTCGAGTTTAGTCTCTTCTCAAGAGACTTATTATCACTATTTACTTCCGATAACTTTTCCATAAGAAATATTATCTCCGAGTCCTTAAGCTTGAGTTCAGAATCCAACTTCTTAGTCGTGATCTCATAAGTTTGGATAAGACTCTTCTGCTCTTGAATTTCCGACTTAATCAAAGTGGTCTCGGGAGACGTATCTCTTAACTGATCTTTTAAGTAACTCTGCTTTAACTCGGATAAAATCTTTAACTCCGATACTAAATCATGGTCCGCAGATTGAATCCCATCTGGATCATAAGGAGACTGCGAAAATTGCAACTGAGCATATGTAGCTTTTATAGTCGAAATAGTGGCAAATAATTTAGCAAGGAAAACTTCTTTAATCGCTGTATTATGTAGCGACTCCCAATCTTTGTTATCAAAGCATGGGACTCGGATTTTCTGTACTTGTTCTTTCTTCAATGCCTTTAGTATTTCGTCATCTGTAGCTATTTTCGTTACTTCTTTGACGTGTAATACCTTACCGAAAGTGCGTGCCAATTTGCTCTTACTTGTAGTAACCGTAGAACGTTTAACTGTATCCATCTGAAAATGTCAAATGATGAGGAGTATAGTTAGAAAAATATTTTTATGGAATGGGAAAAAAGATGATGATGATACTGATGAATGATGATCACATTAAACGTGTTTCAAGAAAGACGTTTTTAAAAAAGGTGAAAGATAAACTCCAACGGGCAGAAAACAGAAAAAGTAGAAGGGGCCCTTCTTTGTTCTATGTTCACTTTATTGTATCCAATTTTCATGTTTTAAAATTCAAAACTTAGTTCACATTTTCACTAAAGAAAAACAATGTCTCACATGTTACTGCAAGAGCTAATGTCAATTTATCCTCAAAATATATAATATTCAATTTACTCTCTGTAGTTTGAAATGAACACATTAACACTCTGTGAAAATTTTAAAGAAGTAATTTATCTCGTTTTGTTGACATATGGGGATAGATTATAATATTTATAAAAGGATTGCCATATTTCTATAAATGTCAGGTAGGCGGTGTGAAATTTCTATAAGATTACAAGGGGTAAAGTGTTTTTCTTTTTAAATCACAGAGAAGTTAATTTAATTGAATATTATGAATATCACATAAACTAAAATTTACTTTTAATACATATTCAAACACATTTGATAATTTTTAATTCAAAATAAAAACTCTAATGGTCTCACGTGTTTTCCATGAGGGTTTTTGGTAAGTTACCTCCATGTGATATGCTTAATGGACAATTTACTCCTATACCAAGATAGGCATATTACCTCCATGTGGCATACAATAAAAAGTGTTTTACCTTCTTCTTTTTGGAGGTGTTGCACATATGCTCAAAAATGGGACCGAGACTTCATTTTGATGTGATAAATGACTATTTAACCCTACACTTAGAAAATATGAAAAGCACTTTAATCCCTGTGATATTGCCTAATAGACACTTTACCCCCTCCTCTTGCGAATTTTAAAAATTCAAAGGGAGACATTGTTGCTTCTTTTACAAAAATACAAGACGATATCTTATCAAATTATTTATCAAAGAAAATAAAATAAAATTTTAACGATAACACAAGAAGCTAATTTGCTATTCACTCTTCCCACTAACCCACTAACAAAAGCACTCTCAAACCTATTTTCTTATTTTTATTTGCAAACACAAAGAACATCAATTAATCAAGACCATGTTGCAATATATGTTACAATTGTGAAACTATATAAAGCATATGAGCCAAAATACATACAAATCCCAACAAGTGACTGTCTAGTGCTACGTGTTTGGCAAAAGAGATACATCACCTAGTGCTTGTGAGATGGACATCATGATCGCGGGAAATGTGTAATTGGAGGAATAAACAAGTAAATGAAAAGAATGTAACCATGTACTATTTTTATTATTTTATTGCATATTTGACCCCAAAATAATAGTATAACTTCTTCCCATACCAAATTTTTGATACATATTAATTTAGGTGTAAATCACAATTTTGGTCCTCATTATGGATTAACTTTTGCACTTTCGTCCTTCTTAAATTTTTTGTAGCAGATTGATCCCTCTTATCAATGTAGTATATCACATTCGTCCCTCTTAAATACAAAATACATTACTTAAATTCAAAATATATTATAAAGTGGACGAAAGTTGATGTATTTTGTATTTAAGAGGGACTAATATGTTAAACTACATTGATAAGAGAGACGAATTTGCTACAAAAACTTTAAGAGGGAAGAATGTGTTATAAGAGTGACGAATGTGATACATTACATTAATACGAGGGACCAATCTGCCACAAAATATTTAAAAGGAACGAAAATGAAAAATTTGACCCATAAGGAAGACCAAAAATGCTATTTACTCTTAATTTAGTTTCTATCTGTATTTCCCCCACAGCCTAATCTAGCAATATGCATCTTCCTTTAAAAATAAAATAAAAAATAAAACTAACAATATGAAGCAAAAAACTCGAAATACATATTTGATCAAATATTTATATATTAAAAATGTGTCATGGGGGCAGCAATTACATGGAATGATCATTTCCATGTATATTCTACTAAAATACTAGAAACAAAAACTTTAATAACAACCAACAAGGAAGAATTAGTGAAAGACATTTCTTATATTCACTCATTATATATTGAATTCTCTTATAAATTATTCTGAGATCAATGGAAATGATTTATTAATTTGTATAAAATAAAGATATGCAATAATTGAAAAGTGTCAATAAAACTCTCGTATGCACACGACCAATGCATATCTCATATCAATCAATAAGTAAAGCAAGATGTCAAATAGTGCTAGCTCAATACTAGTTAATAATTATTATATTATTAGTTTTAAATAAAGCTAACAAGAATGGACAATTATGATTGTAAAAATCACATCTTCATGTGATTCATTTGATTCTTATGGCCCAAAGGGATTCTTATGGCCCAAAGGAAAAGGTCGCAAAAGAAAAGAGCACTTCAAACCCGCAAATTTCGATAATTATATCATTGATCTCATCTCATCTGCTGAGCACGGTTCGGTCCACATTTTTTAGGACGAACCGACTAGGAATCGAAATTCGGTTTGGTTTGATTTGATTCGTACCATTTCGAATTGAAACTCACCCGAAGTAGGATTAAACCCTGAAAATTTTGATTGTTTTTTTTTTTTTTGGATTGAACCAGAAAAATTAATCGTTTATTCAGACCGAACCGAACCGAACCGAACCGAATTGGACCAAACCAAACCATTAACTTGATAAAAAAATCGAAAAAATTTAGAAATCGAAAAACCGTGAATCAAACTAAACCATTCGATTTTTGTATCGAACCGGACAAAAAATTTCAATCCAATAAACAAATCATGAATTTTCAGGACCGAACCGACTAAGAACCGAACTTAGTCCAATTCGATCTAAATGCTCACCCCTAAATTCTCATGTTAGGTATCCAACTGCAAGAAAAATCTCATGGGCCCCTATTGCTTTTACATTGAGATTGTGAAGGACATTAATCCATAATTCATGACCTTTCATTCACCATCCAACGATCCATATACCTCTAATGAAAGCCACACATTGTAACTCGTGCCACACATTTTAAATATTTTATTTCACTGGTTAAATATTAAAAAAATTGAAAAAATTATCGAAAACACTAGAAAAAATTACAAGGAAATTTTAACAAACTAATTAAAAAAAAAAAGTAGTTTGTGTAATACATATTATTTCTTTTATTTAATTATTTTTTCATTTTTCATTTTTTTTTATTTTTCATTATTCTCAAGGAAGAACAAAAATTTGATCCAAATAAGCGATACACAAAGATCCCAAGAAAAAACTTCCAACACCTAGGGTTGAAATTCAAAATCAATCTGTTCAATACTCGACTCGATCTCGTTCAATAAAAGCTTGTTTGAGCTCGGTTTGTCACACTAATCAAACAAGCTCGAACATCATTTTTTGTTCGAAAACTTTTGAAATTCGACTCAAGCTCGACTCGATAAGCTAAAAATTGAAAAACTACATGTAAAATATCAAGCTACTCGGTATTTGGCTCGAGCTCGTTCGATAAAAGTTCGTTTAAGCTCGGCTCGGTTTAAAATCAAACCAAGCTCAAATACAAAATTTCAAGCTCGATAAAAATCAAATTAAGCTTGAACAGTGTGTCGTTCGACACTCCTCGATTGCACCCCTACCAACACCACAAATTTGCAGGGTCCCACATAGTTCACTCACGTGACAATTCATTTAAAATTCCGGGTTCACGTGCACCACAGACTTCTCAAAGGGGTACACATTAGCTAATGTAGGGGCCAGCACAGGGGAATAGAAACTTAAACATACAGACGACCAAGAATTAATTAACACGATCTTCAACTCTAGCGTGGAAGCACCAAATTAAAACCCGTAGCATTTAATACTTGCTAGAATATGTAGAAACGTTGCCATTCTATATCAAAATTAATATCAATTTAACCCCTGTTAAATATATAATTCTTAATTTACCCTCTATAATTTAAAAAAATAGCATTTTACCTGTATAAAAATTTTAAAGCAACAATTTACTTCATTTAGCTTGAAAGTGTAAGTCTCTAATTGAAATTGAGAGCCTAGTATTGAGACACAAGAAAGAAGGTATAGAAAATATCTTATCTTATATCAAAAGAGTAATTTTTTTTTATCATGTTTGTCATCCGAGTCTTGATTTTGGTTTTACATATGTATCAGAATTTTTTGGATTTATTATATATAATAACGTAGTGGATAGATAAACAAAAAAAAAAGGAATTTTCAATTTTATTAATTAAAAAAAATTATTGATCAATGAATTTATATAAAAATTGCCCATTTTTATGAGATACTAAAATAAATAGAGATAGAGTAAGAATATAAAAAATATTTATATGATATCTAATCTATAGAAATATAATGTAAATAATTCAGGAAATTTTGTAATATTAAGGGTAAAGTGCAATATTTATCGTAATAAGTGATAAATTGCTAAATTTGTCATATCATATGACAATTTTACCAATTTTTGATTTTTTAAAATTTTAAAATATCATAAAGAAGATGTGAGAATTTTATAAGATTACACGAGTAAAATGCTTTTTTTTCAAATCACATATTTAAATTTAACATTATTAACACAATGATGGATTACAATTAACTCTTTTATAATTTACTTAATTACCCAAAAGAAAAAGGAAAATTACCATTAGTACCTTCAAAACACAATTGAATTACAGAGTATGGGCTTCTGTTTGCTGGAGCGTAAATTCCAATAAACCACAAAACACCATCATAAATGATCTCTTCTTCTTCTGCCCCTGCTGAAACATGACCCGAAGAAAATATAATTTAATTAGCTAGATATACAAATACATGAACAGAATCATACATACACACACACGTGAGTTTTTGAGTGTGACAAAAAGAAGGGGAAAAAAAGGTAGAATCTTTTAATCGAAAAAGGAAAGGCTATACCCAAAAGAGAAAGACTTAATTTAGAACCTCAGAATCATACAAGAAGTCTAAAAATCCAATCTTTATAAGGTCAAATTTCTCTCAAAAAAAATAAAATAAGGTCAAATAAAGAATCTTGTGCATATGTTCGAGTAAAAGGTTGTAAATAATAAAGAATCGAATAAAGGAACGAAATGGGAATAAATTATTCACATAATAAAAAGAGACAAAGACATCCACCTTTTATAGAAACTTCCTCTCGCCTTAAGGAGATGTTTGGGACTAAGAAGAAGTGTAAAGATGAACCCTTTAATGGATGGTTTTAGAGAAAAGGAGGGGAGGTTTTATGCGGAGAAGGGAGTAAGGCTAAAAAGACGAAAATGACCACATAGCAAAGGAAAAAAAGAGCTGGTTTAGACCGAGCGATGCATAGGGAAAAGGGAATCTTAAACACTGGTACGACGTGGTCACAAAAAGAAGTTAATTTTTTCATCTTTATTGTTAAGATCCTTTTGTTCCGTCGTTTTGCGGACAAATTTGTCATATATGAAGAACTCTTCGATCGTGTCAAATTATCAAATAAAGGGCATATCAGTAAATCTGGCCTGTCGAGAAAAAGGGGGATCTTTATAGAGGTCTTATGTTAAGCCAAGGGTAAATTAGGAATACCCCTTCATGTAAGGCTTAATTATAAATATTTTCCTCACATATTGGATATTACAAAAATTCTTCTCAGATTTGTTACCTTCTTACAATTAATTATTTATCCTTGAAATGTTCCAATTTTACTCTTGGAAGTTATTTGTAATGTTTATAATATGTTATAAATTTTAAAATTTGTGTGTTAATTGTTATATCTTGTAAATTATAAAAATAATAATTATATATTTACCACCAAAATAATTGATATAAATTTCAATAAATATTTCAATTTATAATACATTATAAACTTTAATAAATTAAATTAAAACATCTTATTTATAATGCAATATAATTCATTAAATTTACTAATTTATAAAATAAATTAATTTAACTAATGTGTAAACAATTCATATTATAAAATATATTATTAAAATTCTATTTAATTTAATATTTTACAATTTAAATTGCTAATAAATATATAAACACCTTATTTCTGCAATATTTATTAAAACTTATGGACAATTATAAATTTTATCATTTATTCTGGTAGTAAATATATAATTATCTCTTTTCTAATTTATAAAATATAATAATTAGATCTCAAGTTTTAACATTTATAAGACATTACAAACAATACAAATAACACACAAGGTCAAAATTGGAATATTTTAGGGACAAGGGGTTTATTGTATGAATGTGATAAACATGAAGGAGATTTTAATAATACCCAATACGTGAGGATAAATTTTGTAATTAAGCCTTACCTGATGGGGTATTCGTAATTTACCCTAAGCCAAATGGATGGTAGATACTTTGTTCTTATAACCGACAGTGTCCGACACACATGTTGAAGGTACCGAAGGTACGGGCAGTTCTGGAAATGACTGATGCAATGCCTCTTGTCCAAAAAATCTCGACAATTTTAATGTACATCAGGTTGTTTTAGGATAGTTCGTCTAATGACGTTACATTACATTATTTGATTCATTTAATTTTTTTTAGATGATATTGTTCTTTAACTTTGGTAGTTTCATATAAGAATGAAATCGCTGAAAAAATAAAAATGATGAAAAAGTCAATTTAATCTATGAAAAACGGTGAAATTAGTTCAAACAAATAAAATTGATTAAAAATAAAGGGGTTAATTACAAGAACTTTTCCTGAAGTTTGGTGTAATTTGTATTTAATATTTATTAAGAATTATAATTACAATGACCTCCCCTAAGGTTTCGAAAACCTTACAGAACCCTAGGACAATAACGGAGTTGGACAGAAATTTTGAAATGACTTAATTGCTCTCATCAATTTTAATTAAAAAAAAAAAGAAATCTTATTATCAAAATGTCTTATTTACCTTTGCCCTGATGCATAAAATTACATAACTTTCCCTGAAGTTTGGTATAAATCGCGTCAAATTTTCTCCAAGAATCATAATTTAAATGACCTCCTCTGAGGATTCAAAAACCTTAACAAACCCTAACGGACACTAGCAGAGTTGGACGAAATAAGCGAAATGACTTCTATTGCCCTCGTCAATGTTAACAAAATGTCCTATTTATGATAGAATAGTGCCCAGCAAGCCAGTTCAATTAGCTTGTAATAGGTCTATTCTGTAAGAAACAATCTTTTGGTTTTATAATAATACGCGCGTTTATTTATATGTGTATAAGGATAAACAATGGCCATCTTCATCTCTCGCGAATACATTTAAGCGATTGGATGAAACCCTTAGATTACATTTGACTATGGGACGATTCACTTCAGTACTGAGTGCAATAATGAAACAGTCTCAAAGGTCGTAATCTTAAAACTGTTCCAAGTCATAGATTCCGAACGAGACGGGGTATCGTAGGAATCGCCAAGACTTGTACAAGTATGCATGATTCACATGGAGTGAATTTGTAGCGTTTCATGAGCAAGGCATTTGAGGCTAGTGCATACGAGTAGGTGGTTCAATGGAGGATTGAATGCATCGAACGACCCGAATAGAGAAACCCATTGTGGAAGCGCATGTCGCATATCGGTGATGGGATGTTTCTCAAGGATTATAATAGTGTACGATTTAGTCCTTTGACTTGAGGTGCTAGGGCGAATTCGGTGCATGGAAGCGCGTTCTTAGATCTAGGTATAGGCCACGTAGCTTGGTCATAACATGCCTAGGTTGGGTGCGTATGGACATGTACGCGAATAGTTAGTACCGATATGGAATCTATTGACTCACTGTAATGGGTGAGAGAATTTCCTATACGATTCTTAGATAATATATCCAAGGAATCTGCGGCCGCAGTCGGTGACGGATTTGGAAAGGGGTTTCCAAATTTAGAAGGTCACAATGGAATATTATCCTGAATTAGAAAGTATAGTTATCGAGACAAATTTAGAGGTGCCGATCAATTCACACACCCTAAGTCTTGATCGGGAATATTAGTCGATGGAAGGACCGTATGTACATGGCAATTATATGAGACGAGGTTCACAAGTATCAATTCACCTGAAGTTGGGCTTCATGGGCTTGTGGCTAGACATCGACCATGAAGTGTAGGTACTCCTGAGTTAATAGAGGAATTGATTCTAGGAGTGGTCAATTAAAGGTTGTTTAATTGACCAGAGCAATTTATTGTTCATAAATTAAATCACGAGGAATTCGTGGGCCTGCTGCCAATTGATGGTGAACCCAGAGGGTCACACACAATACAATTGGACGGTGACTGTTGAAAAGGATACTAAAAGGAATTAATTGATTTAAAGGTAATTAAATCAATTAAATGAATTAAAGGTATTTAATTCAAGTGGGAGATTAATTAATTTGCTAACTTAATTAATTAAATACTTAATTGAGTTGCTAATTAATTATATAAAAGAAATAATGATTTAATTGGACTGGGCATTTAATTAAGTAATTAATTAAATGAAGAGGGCTTGCAAGACATGGGCTTTTAATTAAAAGCCCATAAGGAGTCTTGCAAAACCTAAGTTGAGGGAGTCTATATAAAGGGGATCTACTTGAGCTCAAAAGCCAACACCCTAAGAAGAAAACCCTAGCTCTCCTCTCAACCTAGCCGCCCCCCCCCCCCCCTTGTGCTAGAAGCCCTAGCCGCCGCCGCCACCAAGAGACGCCGCCACCCTGCTGCCGTGAGCTCCTCTTGTGCCGCCGCCCATCTCCTCTTGTTCCTCTGTGATAGATCTTGACCTGTCAAGAGAATCTACACAATCCTGCTTCAACAAACCTCCTGAATCCAGTTATGAGCCTAAGATCTTGAGGTGTTGCCAGAATCCAATTGGTGTGGACTTACTTTGGAGGTGAGACGCTTGGATCACTTCTGTGAACCAGATCCAGATCCAGATCCAGTTGCAGAATCAGAATCGAAGGTTGCCACCACCTTGCCTGTGGTGAGGTATATCGCATAAACACCCTTGTTATATTCCTGTGTGTGTTTTTGTTCTTGCTTACGTATAATTAATGTGGAGAATTTATATGGGACCTTGGGTGCTTCGAAAAATTTTAAATTCCGCACTGTCGTTGTTCTGACAATCGAGGCATCCCAACCACTATCCCAACAGTGGTATCAGAGCCAACTCCATCATTATTATACGAAAAGCCTGAACATAATGTGTTTCCACCATATATGTTTAATTATGTATATGTAAACACGTGATAATTATGTTCTGTAAGTTGATTCTTACTTGTTATGACTGGATCTATGATTGGGTAAAACTGCTTTTTTAGATCTGTGTCGTTTTTATAGTTTTTGAAAACTTCAGGACTTTTAATGCTAAAAATCGCATATAGGGTTTTAGAGGGCTGAAAAATTCGAATTTTTGGAATCTGGAATTTTCAAAATTACGGACTGTTCTTGCAAATCTGGTCGCACACTTTTTGGGGTCGTTTTGTAATTTCCGAAAACTTTGGGGCTGTTTTGCAATTACCGAAACTTGAGGGGTCATTTTGAAAAATCGAAAAATTTTCAGAATTCAAAAATATTATTTTCTGGAATCTGCCCAAATCTGCCTAGGGGTGTTTTTGTAACTTTTTAAAAGTTTTGGGGTCAAAGTGCAATTTTCGAAAGTTGAGGGGCGAAAATGCAATTTTCAAAAGTTGAAAAACAAAATCTGAATTTGAGCAGAAAATTAATTTTTGTTTACCCGAATATTCATTTTGTCATAATTAGTAGTGACTAAAAGGTAAGAATCATAGGGAGTTAGTTTTAAAAGGTAGTTTTAAAATTAAGAAAGAAATAGGTAAAGGATGTTTGCTTGTTTCTTGCTCTATGTGAATTGTTTACGTGGTTTTCGATTGAGCCGAGCCTTGACCTTAGGTTAGATGTGATTGGTTTAATTTATTGTTTGGTTTTTATTGGGCCTGCGAGCCTATTATGTTTTTGGGCCATTTTGAGCTTTTGTAATAGAATAGGGCTTTACTGCTTTCCTAGTTTAGTATGGAGGCCCGTTTACAAGCAAGGTGGGAACCCAAGAAGATATGAAGGCCATGTATGCGTGGTACATTGTGTAATAGCATAGGCCCAATTTACAAACCCTTTAGATTGACCAATAGGGCCAACATCATTGGCTCGATGATGGCCCACATAGGAGGCTCCCGATCGAAAACATATTGTGGTAGCATGCATGCTAGGCTTGTATGGCTTTTATTTATTTTGTCGATTTATATTTAGCTTGTATGAGATGCGCGCTAGAATCTAGATCGTAATAAAAGATAAATCATAACTGAATCGGTGAGATCTCGAGGAGAGTTAGTATAACTTTCAAAACCAGAAATTCCCCTCTCGAATTAAATATTAAGTCATATTGGATTAAAATAAAATGAAGTATTTATATAAATCCAAGCCTTCCATCAATAGGGACTAACGTATGTTGTCTACTTATCGATAGAGGTGATCCAGAGTCTGGCACCCGAGTCGAAGAAAGGGACAATACGTGAAATTCCTTGACTCCTGTTTTTAACTAAACACGACAAGGGTGATGACTGGTCGGGATGTGAGGATCGACCGATAACTAGTTACGGAGAACTCACGACCGGGCCCGTTGCTCATCACGATTGATGGGTTAGACTTAACGATTAGTAACACTTATGATGTAGCAGTGCTAGATAAGTGCGAAAGCCGAGGCAAAATAAGCTTGAAGGTTGTGGAGTAACACAATTGGTAAAAAGTATACCTACTTGGAGAATTGGTTGTATGGCCACGAGTCGTGGGTGCAATTAATTGCTGCTGGGACGTCAAGACCTACTAGGAATTAAATTTCCCGAGCAGTCAAAGGGGTGATTGTTTCGATAAAATAGTGGGAGAACTTTTTCGAAAACAAGTCCAAAATTCGTTATTTATAAGTATTAGACATAAGATCAATTAGCTCATTGTTGTCTTCTTTCCATTTGTAGATATTAAGTACAATGTCTAAGAATCCATTATCTGTTATCCTCGACGCAAACAAATTGAATGGCTCAAACTTCGTTGACTGGCTGAGAAATCTCAGAATCGTCCTCGACTCCGAGCAACGTAGCTATGTGCTCGACACACCCATGCCTGCTGCACCCGCAGCACGAGCTAGTGAGGAACAACGAACCGCCCATGCTAAAAGGGTTGATGATGATCTTCAGGTTCGATGTCTCATGCTAGCCTCGATGTCGAATGAACTGCAGAAACAGCATGCTGCAATGCCGCTTGCTAGAGAGATACTTCTCCACCTCCAGCAGATGTTTGGAGAGAGGTCTCGTACCGAAAGGTTCGCGACCACTAAGGAGTTGTTTCATCTCAAGATGGCTGAGGGAAGCAGTGTCAAGGATCACTGTCTGCGTTTCATCAACTTGGTTGAAAAACTAGGGCGATTGGAAGTAGACTTGCACGCTGATCTTAGCACTGACCTTCTTCTCCATACGCTGCCCCGTTCTTTTGACCAGTTCGTGTTGAATTTCAACATGGAGGATAGAACCCTCGCTCTTCACGAACTGACCAATTTGTTGGTAACGGCGGAATCGACTCTCAAGAAAGAGAAGCCGGTAATGATTGCACACCAATCAAAGGCTGCAAAGCCCAAGAGAGGTAGGAAGAAGAAGAAGGTAGTTTCTTCGAAGGCAGTCACAAAGGTGGTTGAAAAGAAGCGCAAGAGCCCAGAAGATGAATGTTTCCACTGCAAGAAAGCAGGGCACTGGAAAAGGAACTGCCCAGACTACCTAAAGATGAAATTGGTAGCCAAAGGTATTTTCTTGGTTGAAGTTAATATTTCTATTAACTGTGCATCGTGGGTGTTAGACACCGCAACAGGTTCTCATATATGCAATGATTTGCAGGTGATGGGAGCAGTAAGATACCTGAAGCCCGGGGATAGAATCCTGCGTTTTGGAAACAGAGCTAGGATCGCCGCTGAGGCTATTGGGGACGTCGAATTGGTTTTAGGAAATTTTACTTTAATTTTAAGGGATTGTCTGTACGTACCAAACATTATTAAGAACATCATTTCTATACCTATGTTGGATATTTATGGTTTTAATTTTTCCATTGAAAATGGAGCTCTTTGCATATTTAAAGGTGGTTTAATGTATGCTTGTGGTACTTTGATAGATGGTCTTTATTCCTTAGAACCTACAAATTCCGACGTCATGCACATTCAATCTAGAAAAAGAAAATATGATAATCAAACTCCACAACTTTGGCACGCTAGACTTGGACATATTTCCAAGAGTAGGATTCAAAAGCTGGTTTCCTCTAAGGCTCTTGAAATAAAGAACTTGGATGAACTCCCAACTTGCGAGTCTTGTCTCAAAGGAAAAATGACCAAATCACCCTTCACCGGGAATCCCGAGCGAACCAAGCAAACATTGGATTTAATCCATTCTGACGTTTGTGGACCATTGAGTGTCAATGCGAGAGGAGGATTCTCTTACTTCGTAACATTCACCGACGATTTTAGTCGTTATGGATATGTGTATCTTATGAAACACAAATCCGAAACTTTTGAGAAATTCAAAGAGTTTCGAATGGAAGTTGAGAATCAACTTGGACATAGTATTAAAGCACTTCGTTCTGATAGAGGTGGTGAGTACTTAAGCCAAGAATTCCTTGATTATCTGAAAGAGAATGGAATTCTCGCCCAGCGAACTCCCCCAGGACGCCCCAACTCAATGGAGTGTCCGAGCGGAGGAACCGAACTTTGTTAGACATGGTTCGTTCCATGATGAGTTTCGCTGACCTTCCCTTTTCGTTTTGGGGCTTAGCCCTATTAACTGCATCGAAGATACTAAATATAGTACCTTCGAAGTCAGTGCCAACGACACCGCACCAAGTATGGTATGGTAAAGCACCCGTGTATTCGTATCTACGAGTATGGGGATCTCCGGCGTATGTAAAGAACAAAAAGGGAGATAAACTAGATAGTAGATCTAGTTTGTGCAAATTTGTGGGGTATCCAAAGGAATCCATTGGATACATGTTCTTCGATCCTAAAGAACGTAATACGTTCGTATCTAGGAACGCCCACTTCTTGGAAGAGGATTTCCTCACCAACCGAAATGGGACAATCATAGAACTTGATGAAGTCCAGGAATCGGACCCATCCCCACAAACAGTGGGAGCTGAACCAGAATTTATTGAACCTACTAGTACACCTACTCTTCGAAGGTCTGATCGAATTCGTAAGGAGCCAGAGCGATTTGGTTTCATTCACGAAAACGAAAGAGGTGATAATGATCCAAGGACCTATCAAGAAGCGATGTTAGACATAGACTCGGGTGCGTGGCTCGAAGCCATGCAATCCGAAATGGATTCCATGCATTCCAACAAGGTTTGGACCTTGGTCGATCCACCTGAGGGAACTATCCCTGTAGGATGCAAATGGATCTTCAAGCGTAAGCTTGGAATGAATGGAGAGGTATTAACTCATAAAGCTCGCTTAGTGGCGAAAGGGTATTCTCAAAGGCCTGGAATAGACTATGAGGAAACCTTCTCTCCCGTGGCGATGTCAAAATCCATTCGGATACTACTTGCCATAGCCGCGTGGCATGACTACGAAATATGGCAAATGGACGTAAAGACCGCCTTTCTCAATGGAGACATTGACAAGGAGATCTTTATGCAACAACCTGAAGGTTTTGCGTCCAAAGGAAGTGAGCACAAATTGTGTAAACTTCAAAGGTCAATCTATGGCCTCAAACAGGCGTCCCGAACCTGGAACATACGATTTGATGAGACAGTCAAAGCATTTGGCTTCATCAAAAACGTATATGAACCTTGTGTGTACAAGAAGAATAGTGGGAGCTCGATACAATTCATTGTTTTGTACGTCGATGACATTTTGTTAATCGGAGACGATATCAAGATGTTAGCGCAGACTAAAGCATGGTTATCCGCGCAGTTTTCCATGAAAGATATGGGAGACGCATCTTACGTATTAGGAATACGTATCTATAGGGATAGATCGAAGAAGATGATAGGACTCTCCCAATCTCAGTACATCAACACTATTTTGAAGAGATTCAAAATGGAAGAATCCAAGAGAGGATTGCTTCCGATGAGACATGGTATCTCTCTTTCTAAGTCTATGTGCCCTACAACTGACGAAGAAAAGACGAGAATGTCTCTCATACCTTATGCCTCTGCTATAGGGAGTATAATGTATGCGATGTTGTGTACTCGACCAGACATAGCACACGCTCTAAGTGTAACGAGCCGCTATCAGTCAAATCCAGGCGAAGAGCACTGGACTGCCGTAAAAGCAATCCTAAAGTACCTGCGAAGGACTAAGGATATGTTTTTGGTCTACCGTGGTAGTGGAGAACTGAAACTTGAAGGATTCACTGATGCAAGTTTCCAGTCTGATGTGGATGACTTCAAATCCAACTCTGGATACATATTCCGCATCAATGGAGGAGCGGTCAGTTGGAAAAGCTGTAAACAGTCTACCACTGCCGACTCAACCACAGAAGCAGAATATATCGCAGCATCAGATGCAGCAAAATAAAGTGTATGGATGAAAAACTTCATTCAAGAATTGGATGTTGTTCCTAGCATTGCTGAACCTGTAGTCGTCTTCTGTGACAACAACGGGGCGATAGCTCAAGCAAAGGAGCGAAGATCACACCATCAATCCAAACACGTACAGAGGAAATACCACGTGATCAGGGAGATCATGGGTAGAGGTGACATGCACATGGAGTATGTCAAATCGGAAGACAACGTAGCTGACCCACTAACTAAGCCACTTTCACAAAAGGCGTTCGATAGTCATCTAGAGAAGATGGGTCTTAGAACCATAGGTGAATGGCTTTAGGGCAAGTGGGAGATTGATAGAATAGTGCCCAGCAAGCCAGTTCAATTAGCTTGTAATAGGTCTATTATGTAAGAAACAATCTTTTGGTTTTATAATAATACGCGCGTTTATTTATATGTGTATAAGGATAAACAATGGCCATCTTCATCTCTCGCGAATACATCTAAGCGATTGGATGAAACCCTTAGATTACATTTGACTATGGGACGATTCACTTCAGTACTGAGTGCAATCATGAAACAGTCTCAAAGGTCGTAATCTTAAAACTGTTCCAAGTCATAGATTCCGAACGAGACGGGGTATCGTAGGAATCGCCAAGACTTGTACAAGTATGCATGATTCACATGGAGTGAATTTGTAGCGTTTCATGAGCAAAGCATTTGAGGCCAGTGCATACGAGTAGGTGGTTCAATGGAGGATTGAATGCATCGAACGACCCGAACAGAGAAACCCATTGTGGAAGCGCATGTCGCATATCGGTGATGGGATGTTTCTCAAGGATTATAATAGTGTACGATTTAGTCCTTTGACTTGAGGTGCTAGGGCGAATTCGGTGAATGGAAGCGCGTTCTTAGATCTAGGTATAGGCCACGTAGCTTGGTCATAACATGCCTAGGTTGGGTGCGTATGGACATGTACGCGAATAGTTAGTACCGATATGGAATCTATTGACTCACTGTAATGGGTGAGAGAATTTCCTATACGATTCTTAGATAATATATCCAAGGAATCTGCGGCCGCAGTCGGTGATGGATTTGGAAAGGGGTTTCCAAATTTAGAAGGTCACAATGGAATATTATCCTGAATTAGAAAGTATAGTTATCGAGACAAATTTAGAGGTGCCGATCAATTCACACACCCTAAGTCTTGATCGGGAATATTAGTCGATGGAAGGACCGTATGTACATGGCAATTATATGAGACGAGGTTCACAAGTATCAATTCACCTAAAGTTGGGCTTCATGGGCTTGTGGCTAGACATCGACCATGAAGTGTAGGTACTCCTGAGTTAATAGAGGAATTGATTCTAGGAGTGGTCAATTAAAGGTTGTTTAATTGACCAGAGCAATTTATTGTTCATAAATTAAATCACGAGGAATTCGTGGGCCTGCTGCCAATTGATGGTGAACCCAGAGGGTCACACACAATACAATTGGACGGTGACTGTTGAAAAGGATACTAAAAGGAATTAATTGATTTAAAGGTAATTAAATCAATTAAATGAATTAAAGGTATTTAATTCAAGTGGGAGATTAATTAATTGGCTAACTTAATTAATTAAATACTTAATTGAGTTGCTAATTAATTATATAAAAAAAATAATGATTTAATTGGACTGGGCATTTAATTAAGTAATTAATTAAATGAAGAGGGCTTGCAAGACATGGGCTTTTAATTAAAAGCCCATAAGGAGTCTTGCAAAACCTAAGTTGAGGGAGTCTATATAAAGGGGATCTACTTGAGCTCAAAAGCCAACACCCTAAGAAGAAAACCCTAGCTCTCCTCTCAACCTAGCCGCCGCCCCCCCTTGTGCTAGAAGCCCTAGCCGCCGCCGCCACCGCCACCGCCACCAAGAGACGCCGCCACCCTGCTGCCGTGAGCTCCTCTTGTGCCGCCGCCCATCTCCTCTTGTTCCTCTGTGATAGATCTTGACCTGTCAAGAGAATCTACACAATCCTGCTTCAACAAACCTCCTGAATCCAGTTCTGAGCCTAAGATCTTGAGGTGTTGCCAGAATCCAATTGGTGTGGACTTACTTTGGAGGTGAGAAGCTTGGATCACTTCTGTGAACCAGATCCAGATCCAGATCCAGTTGCAGAATCAGAATCGAAGGTTGCCACCACCTTGCCTGTGGTGAAGTATATCGCATAAACACCCTTGTTATATTCCTGTGTGTGTTTTTGTTCTTGCTTACGTATAATTAATGTGGAGAATTTATATGGGACCTTGGGTGCTTCGAAAAATTTTAAATTCCGCACTGTCGTTGTTCTGACAATCGAGGCATCCCAACCACTATCCCAACAATTTACCCTTGCAATGATACACAAAATTATCATATTACCCTTGCAAAATTTAATTATGAATAGATATTAAAATCATAATTGCACATTGATACCTAAACTTTAAAAGAAATTAATTTTATATAAAAGAAAAAAAAAATCTAGCCCTAGCCCTAGCCCTAACCCCCACCCCACTCGTCGTCCCTATTGGCACCTCTACTCCCATGGTTGTGCCACCGGCCTAATCTACGGTTCCATCCTGATGACAGATTGAAAGGAGAAGCCAGTTCGGTGGCACGACTTGGAAAGAAAGGTGCCAGTAAGGTAAGTGGGGGAGGGGGGGGGGGGGGGAGATAGGTGGGTGGGGGGTTAAGGATGGTGAGTTTTTTTTTACGATTAATATATATTAAAATTATTTATTGGTTAACTAATATTAGTAAATATGTATATAAGGTAATATTTTTTATTTTATAGTAAAATAGTTTTTTAATCCTTAATATTATTGTACAAGTAAGAAATATTTAAAAAAAAAATAATTTTATAATAATTATGTTACTAAATTGGGTATTTGAGTGAGTATTTTTAATTTTTATAAAAAAAAAATTAGTTACAAATTTACGTATTTTTTTAGTACCGGTTTATTATGAATATATGATCATTTTTATAATGTCTAATAATTTTTGTTCAAGTTCTTATTTATCATGATTAAACGCAATTCATCAATTTATCCTTGTACTTTAATTATGAATGTTTTTAAACTTATCAAAGTTACGGGTTAAATGTGAAATTTGAATGTATTTACATTTTTATTTATTTATGGTCTACAATTTTTTTCTTATAATTATCCATAATTTATTTAGTTTAATTGTAAAATCATTATGACAAAAAATTCGTATGTTATTATATTTTTATTTTAAGATTATATATACACTAATATTATAAATTTCATATAATTTACAACATTTTCGTACTTTCATAATCATAAACCTTACAATTAACACTCTCCCATATATAAAACATAACAAAGGGCATAATTGTCCATGAAAATTCCTACAGTAATATCGAGGGTAAAATGGGATTTCCAATAAAACTAGGGGGATGACGTTAGCAAAAACTAACGGATGTAAGGTTTTTGAAACCTCATAGGAGGTCATTGTAAATATGATTCTTGGAGGGGATTGGACATGAATTACACGGAACCTAAGAGAATATTCCTGTAATTAATTCTCTAAAAAAGGATGAAATTGATGAAAAAAACATGTTAAACCAACGAAAAATTGATAAAATCGTTTATAAACGGGTGATAATAGTGAAAATAGTGGAAGAAAACAAATTAAATCAGTATATATATATATATATATATATATATATATATTTGTGTGTGTGTGTGATACCGGTTACTTATTCCTTCTTATGGTGGGGGCTCTTTCGGCCACGTGGTTCCAAAGAGGGTGTTAAGCCAAGGAGATCATTTATCTCCCTTATTAGAATAGAAGAAACACGGGCTCGGATTTAGGGTAGGGGTGTAAACGAGTGGAGTAGTATTGAATATCACAATGTTTAAGTTTGATTTAAATTCTATCGTGTTTAAAATTTTGTGTTTGAGTTTTGTCTGATTTCTTAAAAAATCGAGCTCAAACAAGCTTTAAGCCGAGATTCAAAAGTTATTCAAAGAGAAACTTTGTTCAAGCTTATTTGATTTATTTGATTAACGAACCGAGCTCAAACGAGCTTTATCGAACAAGCTCAAACTGAATATCTAATCATTGTTGAGAGAAATGTGCTACTCCCTTTGAAATGAAGAATTAAAATCAAATGCTCAGAGTTTTTTTTTTTATCGAACACGGTTTTGGATGGATTAGCAAATTCTTCCAAGAAGGGCTACTCCTTTTGAAATGTAGAATTAAAGTCAAATGCTCATACCTTTTTTTTATTATCGAAACACATTTTTGGTTAGATTAGCAACTTCTTGAAAGAAAAGTACCTATTCATATTTCATTTGATCAAAGCTTATTCAAACCAAATTCGTTTAGCGATTATATTAAGTTTGATTTTAATCTCAAACTCAATAAGAAAATCAAAGGTGCTGATTTTGGTCTTCGTCCCAAGTTATATATATATCACCTTAATTATTGAATTTTATCCAATAATTTAATAATTTACCTGAATTTGTCCAACATTTTTTTGATGGGAAGTACCGCTGGTGTTAGACAAATAGATGAAATTGTGATATTCATCCCAAAGTAATTGAAGATTTTGATTTTTATCACAATTTATATTATCTCATCAAAATTTGCAATAAGTTTGGGACAAATTCTACGGTAAATGCAGCTTCCCTTTAAAAACTTAATGAAGAGACGAAATTAGGCGAGGTGATATTGTTTTGCTTGGAACGAAAACTAATATCAGTAATTAGTATGTGACTAATTTCGCAATTTTGCCAAAATCAACCAGTAAACTATATGTAGTTGTTAGATACTATTAAACTTAACTTCTTTAACCCATGGATCAAAATTTTGATACTTTACAGAAGAAATAATTCACCAACGAATTTTTATTTTTGAATGAATCGAAACGAAATGTAGATATTTTTCTACTTTAAAATAATTTTTGATTTACACGTTTTACAAATGTTTCTCGATTTTTTTTGAAAAGTTCCCAATTTTTTTTCATGTTTAAACCGAAACAATGATTTCCCATTAGGTTTGTCAATGTATTTTTTTCAATTTTACTCTTTCTTACTTTTAGGTTTACACAATAAAACAGAGAGCACAAAAATAAGTGAATTAATTAAAACAATCATTAAAATAATATTTTTGACATTTTATCTAAAAAAATTGACTAATTATTAAGTTTACTAATTTATGTGAAAAGACCAAAGCATTAATTTAAAATGGAGAGAGTACTGTTTATCATGAAGTTAAAAGTAACTTGCCAAGTCCATAAGGATCAATAGGTCATTCTCTTTGTCATTCTCTTTATTTGAAAAGACCAAAGAATTAATTTAAAATGGAGAGAGTACTGTTAATTATGAAGTTAAAATAACTTGCCAAGCCCATTGTTTGTACCCAAGAAATCATCTCCGGATTGTCGGAGAATAATGACTCGATAGTGGACTGATAAACAGTCTGGGCGGAATAGAACATGCCCAGTGGAATGGAACGGGCCCAGTAAGAACAAGATCAATTTGAGCCCAATCAAGCCGTGTTTAGAGAAAGGGCTCAAGAGGTTGATTCGGCCAAAAGAAAATGAATCAGTTAGTGGCCCAACATAAATAGGCCCAATGAATTAAAGCCAAAACAAGTCAGGTCGACTTTAGTTCAATTGGCCCAGGAAATTATTTTGGCCAAATAAGGATTAGTTAATTAATTGATTGAATTAATTAATTAATTAATTTAATGGTCCAGATTAATTAAACGGGCCAAATGTAATTAAAGGCCCACTCGTTTCGTAAGGCTTGAGGCTGACCCATTAGCAAACGCGGGTACTTAATTAATTAATTATTAAAGATAATTAATTAAGAGATAATCACAAGAGCTACGTAATTAGCTGGCTAGTTATGTTAAACACAAACAACTCCCTTAAATGTCTCAAAGTTAGTTACAAGAGCTAAAAGACTAGAGATTGGCCAGAATTCAAATTAAACTTTCAACTATATCTGAAATTGAACGTGGGAAAGAAAAGCAAGGAAGATAATAACTGTCAAAGTAGTGGAGGTTGTGGTGATAGTGGAGGAAGAAAGCCATCATCAGATCAATTTGGCAAGCACCTATAAATATAGGAGGACTGCCATATGCACACACACACACACACAATCAATCAATCTTTCAGTCTTCACTAAATCGGGCATCATGCCCATTGAAAGTCCAGCAACGCTAATTCTATAAGTCAGTCAACAACACCAACTCCTCGAAATCAGCCGTTAGTTCTCAGCAAACCGCAGGACATGACCGCCTGAAGTTCAGCACAACCGCCTCTCGAAGTAAGCCGCAAAGCTGCTTCCGCCGTTAGTGAAGCCGTTCCTCAGAACAACCGCTAGTTTTTCAAGCAAGTAGTATGCTGCAACCATCATGTAAGTGCCCACGTGTATACATGATAAATCATCAGGTAGCCATCTGCTTGATGAGCTCGTTATCAAGTAGCCATCTGCTTGATAACTATATGTTGAGTAGCCATCTGCTCGATAAATGCCCTTTCCAGTGGCCACCCACTGGTTAGGAGCCCGATGGTAGCCATCTGCCAAGGTTGGACGATCCATTGATGGCATTTACCTGCTGTCAATGTTACCTTTACGTCAATAAAGGTGCACAATAAACATATCAGCTTGTTTGGCGGTTTTACTGCCAATCAAGGAGTAATTTTCAAGAGTTTAAATATTGATCAGCTCGTTTGGCAGTAACATAGGAGTCTTTTTACAAGTTTGCATACTCTTTCATATTTTGTAAATCAGGGAAACATGTTAGGCTAAGATTTCATGTATTTTCATTTATCAACATTAAGTTTGTTTTATATATGGAAGTATTTGGCCTTCTTCTCTTGATTTTTATAATGAGTATGTTTTTACATCAAGTAATTTTAAATGTCCGTGTTGATTCGTTAACAACCTGTTGTGGACAAGTTAAATGGCTTGACAATTAACTAGAATACGGATTCGTTTGCAAATTCAGTGATGTTTTTGGCATTTAAGAAAGATTATCATAAATTGTTAAGTCCTGCGGCCAGGCAGGCATCGAAAAGAATCAGGGGTAGTGTTTGCCTACTCCGCCGCAATCAATTGGTTAGAAGTCAGCCTTATCAGGACATTGAACCATATTTCACATTTATAATAATATGTCAATTTTGAACCGTTATGTTTGCACGCACAAATATTGGCACGCCCGCACTCATTTTATTTTACATCGAGTCAATTGCATTGAGTCAACTGCATATCGAGGCAAGCCAGACAAAATTTTAGGCAAACAATGATTCGGCACGCCCAGTGGGACTTGATAATCTTTTTCCCAAATTCAATCAGTTGATGCTAATAACCTAATCTTTTGCTGTTGTCAGATGTTTCTACTGATAACGCGAAAGAAACGATCTAGCTTGACAAGAATGCATTCTGATCTTACGCATTCCTTAGTGTTGGAGAATCTGTCCACGGTCCCGCTATCGATGGAAGGGATCAATAAAATAGAGGAATTGACAGAAGAGGTCCGAAAGTTCACAAAGGACTTCGAAGCAAAGCAGGTAGAGTGGTACAACGTGGTCAGTAAGTTCGAAAATATGATGGGGTCGGCCACTGCTGCCAGTCAGGCCAACACTGAGGCCAGCAACACTGTAAATACTTCTCTGACACGTCAGGAGTAAAAAATGGCCATGCTAGCTGAAAGCATTAATATCTTGGCCAACGGGATACAAGCGCAGGCCTGGACAGAGCCGCCTAAGAATTCTGCAGACAAAGGCAAAAGACCCACGATATATATCGGGGGTAGTGGATCACTGGATGAATCGCCCTACAAACAGGGCAATGGACAGAGTAACATCCCCGACAAGAAGGGAAACACCTCTCGACCTAGATACCAACGCCCTGACTCGGGGGGTAGGTTAGAGGAAGAACGATCGGAGACCATGGGATATGGTCCAGAAGGGCATCAGGCCGTTTCATCAGCCTATGAGAGAGCAAATAGGGCCGTGGAAGGTTAGGACGACCTGTTAACGGTGAATCGGGCCCAAGAGATGTTCATGAGAAAACAAGGAAACAGGGCATCGAGGTATAACAAACCTCACCCAGAGTACATTGATCAGGTGCCATTCCCAGTGAATTACAGGGCTCCCAACTTTACCTTGTTTTCGGGAGAAGGACCTCAGTAAGCCACCAAGCATCTGGCTCGATTCTCGCTTGAATGTGGCAATTTGAGCAATGAACTAAAGTTAAAGTTGTTCCCAAACTCACTCACAGGCATGGCGTTCCATTGGTACCCCAACTTGAAACCTGGATCTGTCATCGAGTTGTCCAACATGAAGCAGCTGCCGGGGCAATCTGTAGAAGAATACATGAAGAAGTTCATCAGGGCTAGGGGATTTTGCGTCATCCCTTTACTAGAAAATGAATGTATAAAAATTGCCATCCGTGGCATGCATTTCGAATTGCGAAAAATCATGATGGCGCAATATCATGGGGATTTATTTGAATTGACCGATCACGCGGTCAGATACGAGAAAAGATGAAAACGGGCATCAGCCCAGGGGGAATTATTACCAAGTAGGTATGGCAGACTCTAGCGAAGACCCGGTGAGCAGGCCAATAGAGCAGCCGAGCATTGAAATTGGACTGGCTGAGGTGGTCTGCCCGAAGAATACAGTCTGTCAGGCTCTTGCTAAGCCAAAAGAACCCCAACCAACCATCAAGGTGCCTAACAACCTTGTAAGAAGGGATGCGGAGTATAAAATACACCGGGAGAGACGTTATTTGTTTGATGTCTCCAAGACTGAAGCCATCTTCGATCAACTCTTGGCCGACAAGATCCTCAGACTAAAGGGAGATCATGTGATACCGTCTCCAATGAAGATCGTGGGTAAGGGATACTGGAAGTATCATGACGTATGGACTCACTCAACGAACGAATGTCTCGTTTTCAGATGGATGGTACATGCCCATCTTGACAAGGGCATTTTGAAGTTTGTCCCGGATTGGAAAATCACAAAGCCGATGACGGTTGACACCAACGAGGTAGGGATAAACATGGTGGGGGGGGGGGCACAAGTGCAATGGAAGAGATGAATATGCAGATGGGATTGTGTGCTAGGTGCCAAGCTGATTTGGCAACAGTGCCATTATTTGTGAATCCGGGCATATATGGCCCGTACATGCCTTGGCCAAATACAACGCAAGGGGCATATCCCTATCAGGTAATGCCACTATCTCCAGTGCCTGCGCCTTTGCAAGTACAGGTGACACCACCGACAGCGGGACCATGTCGAGACCATATCACACCTAAAATGCCCTGACGATCTTAGGAGGACTCTAGTCGTAGCCGCAGGGTCAGAGATCGGTCGCCTGATATATCGCCAATCAGGCAGGTCACACCGACAAGCAACCACATGGATCGAGACAGGGCTTACGGGCCGTTAGCAAGAACAACATCACCTGTGTCGTCCAGGCCACAAACCGTTCATATCCCCACAAATACTCAAGTGGGGAGGTGGGTGCCCGTAAGACACCCAAAGTTCCCTGGGAATCAAAGAACGGATCAGATGACCAGAACTCAGTATCAGCGCTTCCTATGCCGAATGAAAGAAATTGAGATAGCCAAAGGAAAAGCCCCAATGAGACAACAGTCAGAAAAACACAGGCTGTGGAGATGAGGCTTAGACAAGAAGCCAATGAAGCCAATGCCACCAATAAAGTGGCCACTTTCAAGTGGGAATCATCGTGAAAAGCAAAATATGGCACTGTACCAGAGTTGGAAATGGAAGAAGACGAAGAAGATCTCAGAGCAATATTTACCAAAATTGATGCGGAAATTGATGGTAAGAAAAATAAGGCCGAATCTGGCCCAGTTGTCGAAATAAAAGCAAAGGAGGTCAAAGAAGTTGGTGCTAGCCAGCCGTCAACCGGCTCAACAGTGATGGAGTGTAATGCAGTCGATGATGAGTTAGAACATTTTACTGACGGGTTTTGGGATGAATGAATGCCAGTAGTACAAATGGCAGAGGAACTGAAAATCATATCGGTGAATGATGAGAAAGAGACCGATTGGGATAAATAGGTGGAGAGTATCTTCCAGAAACCACCTTCATTCATGGCCAGACACATCAGGCCATTTTATATATCGGGACACATTGATGGGAATCCAGTCAACAGAATGCTGGTTGACAATGGAGCTGTGATCAACGTGATGCCAATAGCCACAATGTACAAACTGGGTAAGGTAAATGAGGACCTTATGGAGACAAGGGTGATTGTGAGTAACTTCACCAGAGGGTAAGCTGACACTTTGGGAATTTTACCTGTCGAGGTAAAAATTGGGAAGACAAGCCTGAAAATAGCTTTCTTTGTGGTAGACGCTGCCACATCCTACAACGCCTTGTTAGGAAGATATTGGATACACTCTGCATTGTGTGTTCCTTATTCTCTTCATCAGTGTTTGCTAATCTGGGGAGACGCCACTAAACCAGAAATTATAATGGTCAATAACAGGCCATTCACCGCAAAGATTAATGCCGTCGAGGTGGCATACTATCGGGAAGATGTGGGACCTTATCGATTCATCGGACAAGATAAGTATGGATGACCAATAGAGGTTACATCGAGCAAAAAACTAACTCAGCTCGAGATGACATGTCTCGCCAAAGAGTTAAGTCGGCCTTGTAATGTCAATGAGGAAGGGCTGCAAGAGAAAAATAGTCAGTCCTCGTGAATCACACTAATTGTAAGGAATCATCGGCCGACAAGGCCGAACCACTCGAGATCGATGAAATTGTCATTATCGGTCCAGAGCAGGAAGTGTGCGCCGATTTAATCCACAAATTTTGGGCTTATGTGGCCGAATTCTATACATGTGACATTATTTTCGAGGAAGAATCGCCAATAACAAATGGCGAGGAAATCCAACTCGAGGAATTGGGGACGGCACCAGCTAAGCTTGATGACATCAAAATTCAGGTTCAAGACCCTGTCATTGAGATTGAGCTAGGTACCGAGGAGGATCATAGGCCAACATATATCAGCGCATTGATGGATGATGGCTAGAAAGAGAAATTAATTCAAGTGTTGAAAGAATTTAAGGACTGCTTTGCTTGGAGACAAAATGCCAGGTTTAAGCAGGGAATTGGTCGAACACAGGATTCCAATACTTGAAGGGTATTTACCTCGAAAACAACCCCTGAGGAGGATGTCAGTAGAAGTCTTTCAGCTGATCAGGGTTGAGATCGAGAAATTACTAAATGCCAGTTTCATCGAAGTGGCCCGATATCCTGAATGGGTAGCCAATGTGGTGCCCGTCATGAAGAAGAACGGTAAGATTAGGATATGCATTGATTTTAGAGATTTAAATCTTGCATCCCCAAAGGATGAATATCCAATGCCAATGGTGGACATGTTGATTGATGCTGCCGCTGGCAATACGTTTCTAACTGCCGTTGATGGAAATGCAGGTTATAACCAGATATTCGTGGCCGTCGATGACGTGCCGAAGTTGGCCTTTCAATGCCCAGGGGGAATAGGCACCTTCCAATGGAAAGTGATGCCATTCGGATTGAAGAATGCTGGGGCCACTTATCTACGGGCCATGAATTGTATTTTCAGTTAGTACATCGATGACTTCATCAAGATTTACATCGATGACATAGGTATCAAAATCTGCAAGTTTTGAAGAACATTTGACACATTTGGCGAAGTCATTTGCCAAAATGAGAAGCATAAATTAAAACTTAGCCCTTTAAAATGTGTATTTGCAGTTGCATCAGCCAATTTTCTTGGCTTTCTAGTGCATAGAAAAGGTATTGAGATTGACAAAAATAAGTCAAAGGCCATCCTGGCAGCCAAGCCTCCATCCACAAAAAAGTAATTACAACGATTCCTTGGAAATGAGAACTTCTTAAGGAGGTTTATATCGAATTTGGCAGGGTAAACAAAGGTCTTTTCACCTCTGCTGAAGTTAAAAGACAAGGAGAAATTCTGCTGGCAGGCATAACATGAGCAGGCATTTCAAGAAATAAAGAATAAACTGACTACGCCGCATGTAATGATGCCGCCAGTCAAGGGAAAACCCTTGAAATTGTACATATCTGCCACAGAGGATACTGTTGGTGGATTTTTGGCATAGGATGATGAGAACGGATTTGAACAGGCCATATACCACCTAAGCAGACAGTTGTCAGACACGGAACAGAGGTACACCCCAATAGAGAAGTTATGTCTAGCACTATTCTTTTCTTGTAAAAAATTACGTCATTATATGCTGCATGTTATAGTGTTAGTTATCTTTAGCATTGATGTCATTAAATACATGATAGCTAAACCTGTTATGAGAGGAAGGATCGGCCGATGGGCTATCCAATTGATGGAGTACCAATTGCAATAAGTCCTTCAAAAAGCTATCAAGGGCCAAGTACTGGCTGACTTTTTGGTTGATCATACATGCATCAATATAGACCAGACTGTACTAAAGGAATTGGACTTGATGACAGTGAAAATCAAGCCGTGGACACTGGCTTTCGATGGGTCAAACAGGCTATGAGGGACAGGTATTGTTTTAGTTTCACCATCTGATATTAAAACAAAGCTAGCAATCCAATTTGATTTTGAATGTACTAATAATCAGGCTGAATACGAAGCCTTAATTATTGGATTGAAGATGCTAAGGGAACTACATGTCAAATTTGGGACTATCATCGGAGACTCGCAGTTGGTTATAAGGCAAATACAAGGTACATATAAATGTTGAAATCCCATCCTCGACAAATATTACCTAACTGCGGTGTCTTTACGTTCGGAATTTGCTGATGTTACTTGCTACCATGTGGCAAGGGGACATAACAGCGAGGCCAATAGTTTGGCCCAGTTAGAAACATGTGTTGATCTTCCTGAGGGCGTCAATGAATCTCATTACGTCGTCAGTCGGCGACACTGTCCTTCGTTTATATAACGGGATAACATTCTAACTGTACTAAGTGTATTTCAGGATCCCGATGACTGGAGAGAGCCTATTAAGAAATATCTGGCTAATCCATCCGACAAAATATCTCGACAGACAAGGCTCAGGGCCGTCAATTATGTCTTGATGGGAGATCAGTTATTCAGAAAAGGCCACGACGGTGTGTTATTGTTGTGCATTGACCAACAGGAAGCCATGTGAGTCATGATGGAAGCACATGAGGGGATATGTGGTGCTCATCAAAACATACATAAACTAGCATGGTTGTTACGTCAATATGGCTATTATTGGCCAAAGATGGTGGGAGATTATGTGTGATTGGCAAAAGGATGTGAGAAATGCCAACGCTTCGGGGTAGTATAGAGGATCCCCATCGAAGAGATGGATGTAATTATCAAACCATGGCCTTTCAGGTGCTGGGCCATAGACATAATTGGAGAAATTCATCCATCATCATCCAAACAGCACCGATACATCGTTGTAGCAATAAACTACTTACCAAATAGGTAAAGGCCAACCACTTAAACAGGCCAGTCAGGCCGAAGTGATGAAATTCATCAAGGACTCAATCATACATAGGTTTGGCCTACCCCAAACCATCATCACTGACAGGGGATTGATGTTCGTCGGTCAGGAGATAAAATAATTTGCCAGATCCATGGGTTTTGAATTGGTCCATTCAACACCTTATTATGCACAAGGGAATGGCCAAGTTGAAGCATCAAATTGAGTCCTTAAGGACATCATTTCAACGATGATTGAAGAAAACCCAAGGGCATGGCATCTCATGCTGTCAGAGGCATTGTGGGCTTATCGGACTAGTAAAAGGACAAGTACAGGCACAACTCCATACAAACTAACTTATGGACAGGACGTCGTGCTACCAATGGAAACGCAGGTAACAGTTTGACATCGGAGATTTGGTCTGGAGGACCGTTTTTCCACTTCATCAACGAGAGAAAAAAGTATGGTAAATGGAGTGCAACATGGCAAGGTCCTTATGAAGTCTTCTCGATAACTCGACGAGGGGGCTACAAATTGAAAAGACCAGATGGGAATCTTTGCAGAAACTCGATTAATGAAAGGTACTTGAAAAAGTTCAGACCAACCCTTTGGGAAACAATGTGCTTGGAGCATCAGCAGCTTTGGAACTTGAGATTGAACGGCGACAAGAGTATTTTAGTGCGCCGATACCTTTGTCAATATAAGTTAGGTTTGTTTTTATGTTTGTTTTTTCTTTTCTGTTAGTTGACTAAGTCATTAGGATAGCTTTAGGAGTTGCTTCTAGTTCCAGTTTTTATTTTAAGTAACTTCATCTTTAATTAAGTCGTGTTTTTCCCGATTACAAGTGGTTATAGAGTGGCAATTTTGTTGGGTTTTGGTTTTTGTTTGGTTTTAGTTGAAGCATAGAATAAGCCAAGCCAAAAAAGTTTTTTACTAAAGAAAGAAACAAAACAGGTCCTTGGCCATCGGGCCATAACATTAAAAGAACAAAATAAAATATAAGTCTTTGGCCATCGGGCAACAAAACTAGCAAATAAAAAGTACTTGGCACATATGCCATTAACTATGGCTCGCAGGCCAGAAAAGAGTAATAATTTAATGAAGAAATTCCTGGGTGAATCGGCCAAGAAAGTTCTTAAGGGAAGTTTTAACCCTGGCCTGATCTGCAGCATCGGCTTCATCTTGAGAAATCACTTGCCCCTCAGCAGCCTTAGCTTCCTCGATCAAAGCATTGGTAGTGGCAAGTTGATCTTTAACGGAATCTCCCTCATAAGAGTTGATCTGGATCTTGGCTCGCACATCAACCTGTTATCTTTGGAGCTCATCAATGGCCGCAATTAGCTCGGCCTCAGAAGCGGCTAGATGATCCATATTTTCGCTGATGCGTGTCCCCTGGTCATAGAGTTCATTAAACTGTTGATGAAGAGTTTGAAGGATTGACTCAAAGGAGGCACGAGCCTTGATAGCTCGATCATTGTATTTAAACTCATTCCTCAACTGATGGAATTGCCGAGCAAAGTTGGAGTAGAAAGCGCCGTTGTCAGTGGAAAGAGTAGCAGTGTCAAGCTTTCTCATCAAACTATCAAGAGATGGTCCCTTGTTGACCATCAAGACATCCAGTGACTGACCTTGATAATTTGAAAACTCCCTTTTGAGGCTGGCAAGTTCAGCTGGGAAGAACACCACATTACATGAGGGCTCGGAGGCTGCTGATTAGGACGCAGAGGATGAGCTTTGTAAGGTTAGAGCTCGGTCACCAGCAAATCGAGCCAAGGCCTGGGCAAGTTTGCTCGAACTGGCCAAAGCCTGGCCAGTGGAAGGAGTCTGAAAAGAGGATTTAAGGGAAGTTTGAAACGAAAGGAATTCTAGTTCAGAAGATGAAGGGGGTAAAGTAACCTGAGATGATGGGATTGGAACCACAAGGGGGAGTTTGGCAGCAAGGATTTCAGGCATCTTGGCCGTGAGAATAGTCCCAGGATGGACGAATTGAGACTCCCCAGAGCCCTCTCCAGTTTGGGCCTTGACCAAAGTCTCTTTCTTGATAGCAAGGGAACGAGGAGGTGAGATGTCCATCGGGCCAGTGCTTTCATCTGGCTATTCTTCAAAAAAGCTAGAGAGCAAAATCCTTGATTTTCTTTTCTTGGCAGGGGGACCTCACTGGGAGTAGGCCTTCGAGAGGAACGCCGTTTAAAAGGAACATAACTCACTTCCTGACAAAGAAAAGAAAGTTTGTCAGTACATAGAAGACAGGAAAAAGCAAAGTGTGAGAAGAGTACCTCATCGTCGGAACTGCTCACGACTATGGCACTAGTGCCACCTCGACATATGAAGAGCCGACGGGAGCGTCTGATATAAAGAACTGGAAGGTTAATTACCTTCTCTTGAGAAACAGAAGGATCAGAGTTCTGCAATGAAGCAGAGAGATTAGGGGAAGATGGTTGTGGATTAATAGGCTTGATGGGAATCCCTTCTGGTATCCGGGTCTCTTCGTCAGCCTTCTTCTTGGGAGCCGAAGTTGATGGTTTTTTCCCTGCAAAGACAACATAAAAAGTTAATATATTGAACAAAAATAAATAAAGGATAAGAACATGAACTACCTGGTTCATCGAGGATATAAGTAGCCTCTTCTCAATACTCACAAATGAGGTAAATTTTGGCCATAACTTGAGGGTCATCGACGTTGTACCCCATGAGCGATACTTGAGGCCTAGGCCCAGAAGAAGATCGGGCTATGGGGGCTATGGGTTTGGGAATATCAGTGAGAGGTATAGATGGCTCGATAAAATCGGGTACAATGGGTAGTGATGGGCCAAAGGGTTTGTAGAAGGAATACCACGGAGATATCCCACCAGGCTCCCCACATTTTTTGGCAAATTTAGCTTTGGCTATCCTATCATTTTTCATAAGTTGGAAGCAGCTTGTTCGAGGACTTGGGTTTTGTTGTCAGGATCCCAAGTTACATTATAAAATTTTGAAAACGGGTAATGATGGCAGGCATACCTTTCTTGGACGCCTTGATCGACAAAGCAGTTGGATCAAGGAAAGGGCCATCACAGGATATCACTTCGGGGTGGTTGGGGACCGTGAACATAACAGCGACAGCATGAAAAGTGGCGTTACGTGTAAAGGCCAAGTACCCATCCCACCACTTGATGAAGTCCGGAGAACATTCAGGATTGAGAGGATAAGGCTTGAGGATGAATGCATCTCTGGCAGTCCGCCAGGCCTTGTGAAGCTCATCGAAGCTATCCATGTCAGACAGCTCGACAAAGTTGGCATTGCAACCACTGAGAGAAATCCCATACCAGGAAATCATCTGGGCAAGGCTGAATTGTCTGGCCATATAGTGTGTTGGGTAGAAACGGATAATGCACTTCAAAGGCTTCCGATATGAAGTTTCCCTAGCATTTGAAACCTTCAGGCCGGCAGGAATGTCTCTGGAAGTGAGGAAACAAGCCTACATTTTTTGGGAAATTTTCAGAGAGTCCCCTGACAGAGAAGGCGAGAGAGCTGACAGTGCCTTGGAACAAAAAAATAGAAAAGGTAGGCTCGGGGCCCTTCACCTTGTTGTACATTCTCGAAAAGAAATAATAACAATATCAAGGGGGGAGGGTTTGTCGAGCTACAAACAAAGCATAAATTTCACCATCCAGAGGGGTATCTGTGAATGGGCAAAAATCAAGAAAATAGGCAAATAGCCAAACCTGCAGCATCCACATTGGTCCCTGTAAAGAGCAGCAAGCCGTTGACAGAAAGTCCTCCATGCCCACACATAAACTTGAAAAAACAACAGGAGCCAAGGCCACCTTGGTCCTTCGAGCAATGCTCAGCGCGATAGCAGTAAATTCCTTGGTGACAGAATTGGCAGGGGTGCAGAAGATATACCTCGATAGCCACAAAGTGAGTAAGTGGATGTGCTCTTGATGGGTTACAACAACATAATCGGAGAGATCTTTGTACTTGCCTATAATCGGGTCGTAACCATAAAGGGCCTAATTGTCCTCCCCTGTGGCAATTGGGAAATGGTAGGCATCATCTCCAGCGGACGTCTGAGGGTCAATGTAGCCTCCAGTCGAACTGAGGCCACTGATAGCCATGATGTCAAGGATAGTGAGATCCATGGGGCCGTGAGCGAAGTGGAAAGTATTGTCGGCCTGACACCAGAACTGGACAGCAGCCCTGAGCAACGAAAGGTTTATGGATAAACTCCATGGCTGAGTAGATCTCAGTTTTCTTCCACACATCAGCAAAGTGTTTTTCAACACGAGCGCACCACTCAAGCCAGTCGGAATGAATGAGGGAACCAGCCCGGGGCCAGCAGCGGGTTGTGGACTTGAACGTAGTTGGGCCTTAAGAAAAATGGAGGGCTTCTTCTAGGAACTTGATGGGATGTTTCGAAATAGGGGAAACATCTATGGCAGAGTGAAATGGGCCGATAGTAGTGCCGAAAGGGGTTTCCTCTAAGACTTGGGTAAGGATACAAACGTCAACCTTCTCAGAGTGAGTAGACCTGATGGGCAAGAGAAAACTGGTAAGAAGCTTGAGCTTTAATGCCAGAAATTCTGGGTTCTGTGAGATGGGTGTTCGCGAAGAGAGAGTAAGTAGTGAAGAAGAAGAAGAATGGAGGAAAGAGTTTTTATAGAGAGGGAGTGTGTTGGGAGGATAGAAAGTGAGAAGAGACTTTTAGCCAATCATCCAAAAAGTGGATATGTACAAAATAAAAATATGACCGAAAAAGGGGAGAGAGAGTTAAGGGAGTTCGGGAATTGCCAGGTAAAAGGAGGAAGAGTGAATAGGGACTCTTGAGAGTCCCTAGGAAAGTGAATAGGTGCAATTTATAGCCAATTATGGCTAGTAATGATCAGGGCTAAAGTGCATAAGCATGCCCATTTAATGCTTAATTAAATAAGAAGAGAGATTCAAAATTCTGGGCTAAGTCTAATCTGATAGAATTAATTTATCAGCGCCATTGTTTGTACCAAAAAAAATCACCTCCAGATTGTCGGAGAATAATGACTCGATAGTTGACTGATAAACAGTCTGGGCCAAATAGAACAGGTCCAGTGGAATGGAACGGGCCCAATAAGAACAAGATCAATTCGAGCCCAATCAGGTCGTATTTAAAGAAAGGGAGGTTGATCGGCCAAAAGAAAATTAATCAGTTAATGGCCCAGCATAAATAGGCCCAATGAATTAAAGCCAAAACAAATCAATCCGGCTTTAGACCAATTGGCCCAGGAAATCATTTCGGCCAAACAAGGATTAATTAATTAATTGATTGAATTAATTAATTAATTGAATGGCCCAGATTAGTTAAACGGGCCAAATGTAATTAAAGGCCCAATCGATTCGTCAGTCTTGAGGCTGGCTCATTAGGGCATCTCCAATGGTGGGCTCGGGGCGCGCGTGAGGGCCGGGCTGGGCTGGGGAATCGTCTCCAATGGTGGTCCGGGGCGGGGCGCGGGGCGGCACGGGCTGGGCTGCGAGCTGCGGCGGGAACAGCAGCTGGAACGGAGGCCGCGTGAAGATGGAGGAGAAATAGTGGAGAGTGCTATGCACTCTCCCCCTTTAAATCAGGTGGCGCCACTTGGCGCCACCTGATTAGTCCATCTTTTTTTTAATTGTTTATTGTTAGTGTTAGTTTTGTAAATAACCTCAATTGTTTATAATTTGTAATATTTTTATATTAGAATAAATTGTTTATTGTTAATATTAAAATATAATTAAATATAATTTTTTTATTTTAATTATAATTCTAGTTATTAATGTTTTAATAATAGTAACATTAAAAATGGCTTTAATTATATCTTCCATTTAAAAAATAGTAATTAAATTATGTAAATAATTTTTTTTATATTTGTTAATTTTAGAATAAAATTAAATATTGTTTGTTAATTTTAATTATAATTCTAATTATTAATGTTTTAATAATAGTAACATAAAAAATGGCTTTAATTATTTATTCTATTTATAAAATAGTAATTCAATTTTATACATAATTTATTAGTATATTTGTTAATGTTAGAATAAAAATAAATTTTATTATTATTAATCAATAGTAATTATTAATGATCAATAAGAATAAAAAGAAAGGAAATACAACAAAAAAATCTTTCTCGAGACTTATTTGGAGGATTCTCGAATGAAGAAACTGACTGGTTCGAGAGGGCAAATCAATTAGAATTAGAATTACTTGAAAATATAATTAAACACAATAATTTAAATTGATACCCTAAGCAAATAAATATTTAAAAACATACTTAATTAAAAAAATGCATAAATTATACAATTTACATATATTGTTAACCATATTATATTTTAATGTTTAAATATTTTAATTATAAAATTTTTAAATTAATTATATTATTATTCTATCATTATTATTATTATTAATATCAATATTAAAACTATTATAAAAACGGGTGAGAGTGGGGAAGAAAAATATTTGGAAGAAATTAAGTGCTGGAGACCACCACTGGAAATGATCACCTTGAGCCCGGGCTGGATCGGGGGCTGGCCCGAAAGCTGGCTCGGGAATGGCCCCGAAAAATCATTGGAGATGGCCTTAGCAAACGCGGGTTCTTAATTAATTAATTATTAAAGATAATTAATTAAGAGATAATCACAAGAGCCACGTAATTGGCTGGCTAGTTAAGTTAAACACAAACAAGTCCCTTCAATGTCTCAAAGTTAGTTACACGAGCTAAAAGACTAGAGATTGGCCAGAATTCAGATTAAACTGCCAACTACATCTGAAATTGAATGTGGGAAAGAAAAGCAAGTAAGATAACAACTGCCAAAGTAGTGGAGGAAGAAAGCCATCATCAGATCAATTTGGCAAGCACTTATAAATATAGGAGGACTGCTATACGTGCACACACACACACACACACAATCAATCAATCAATCTTTTATCTTCACTGAATCCAGCATCATGCCCATCGGAAGTCCAGCAACAGTCAGCAACACCAAGCCGTTAGTTCTCAGCAAACCGCATGACATGATCGCCTGAAGTTCAGCACCGCCGCCTCTCAAAGTAAGCCGCAAAGCTGCTTCCGCCGTCAGCGAAGCCGTTCCTCAGAACAACCACTAGTTCTTCAAGCAAGTAGTACACTGCAACCATCATGTAAGTGCCCACGTATTTACATGATAAACTCATCAGGTAGCCATCGGCTTGATGGGTTCGTTATCAAGTAGCCATCTGCTCGATAGATGCCCTTTCCAGTGGCCACCCACTGGTTAGGAGCCCGATTGGTAGCCATCTGCCAATGTTGGGAGATCCATTGATGGCATTTACCTGCTGTCAATGTTACCTTTACGTCAACAAAGGTGCACAATAAACATATTAGCTCGTTTGACGATTTTACTGTCAATCAAGGAGTAATTTTCAAGAGTTTAAAGATTGATCAGCTCGTTTGGCAGTCAGATGCCAACATAGGAGTCTTTTTACAAGTTTGCATACTCTTTCATATTTTGTAAATCTAGGAAACATGTTAGGCTTATATTTCATGTATTTTCATTTAACAACATTAAGTTTGTTTAATATATGGAAGTATTTGGCCTTCTTCTCTTGATTTTTATAATGTGTATGTTTTTACATCAAGTAATTTTAAATCTCCGTGTTGATATGTTAACAGCCTGTTGTGGACAAGTTAAATTGCTTGACAATTAACTCGATTACGGATACGTTTGCAAATTCAGTGATATTTTTGGCATTTAAGAAAGATTATTATAAATTGTTAAGTACTGCGGCCAGGCAGGCATGAAAAATAATTAGGGTGATGAGGGGTATTTTGGACTCTACCTTGGGAAGCTCGGATAAGGGAAAAATGTATAGAATCCGACCTCGACGGGGTAAGGTCAAGTCCGTATCACGGCCTTTACAATCCGACCAACCGTTAGGTGTTCATGGTCGAGGTTACTGTTGGGCCGATCAAAGGCCCAAGCCCTTGGGCCAAAGAAATGTATCCCTGTGGGTGGAGTAGCTGGCTCAACATTTTTCATTATAAATACCATCTGCATTTATGACGACGACACGCTTCCCCAGGTGCTCTACGTTCGAAGCTACAGCTCGGATAGATTAGCTCGGCCATTTTATGTGTATTTCGCCCTCTAGCTTGTACGGCATCCTATAATGCTCGAATAGGACCCTCAATATCTGTAAATTGTATCCCTACATTTGGAATACATATACATTGATCTTTCTTCTACTTTATTGTGTCTACTGTATTTATTCCATTAATATCGATCACGTTACGAAATCGCGTAAGATCAATTGGCGCCCACCGAGGGGCCTTATTTGGGTGTTAGATCCAAAAATGCCTACTATGAGGAGGAATACATATAACCGAGGAGAACCATCCCACGTTGCGGGGGTTCAGAATTCAGTTAACAATGAGCCCGACAATCTATCCAGGGCGGCTCAGCAACCAGAAGTTCCGCCAATCCCTCCCCAGGACAATGCTCCGATCCACACAACTATTGCTGACCTGAGATCTATCATAGGCACGATGTCCAGGGAATTTCTGAATAGTGGAAGGGCTGACCAATCCCCCGTGGACCACCCACCTGCCTATGGGGGACCAGAAATCCCTTCTTCGAACATACAAAAGGAAAATAGCATGTTACGAGCTACATCGAATGCACCCGCGCCGAACTTGCCTCGAACTGCTCCCATGAAATCTAATATCCGCTCGGAAAATCCGGTGCGATCAATACAAGATCTGGAGGACTCAGTGGAAGGGGAAAGTCACCCTACGGATATGGCGAGAAAGGAGAAATCAACATACATGAGGATCACAGAATCCAAACTTGAAAGAATAGTGCAAGAGCGGGTTGCAAAGAAGTTAGACCAGGAGGAGGCGGTGATAGAGGTTCGTCGGGCCACTACCACTGCTAGGGGCACCGAAATGAACCAAAACAGGGAAATTATACCAGGGAATATCCGAGATAGAGAAATCGGCAATAGTATCATGCGATGTTCACCATTCTGCAGAGAAATACGTGAAGCTAGGAATACAGAAACGGTACCAACAAGGTTACCACGGTATAACGGGACTACCGACCCCGGGGAACACATCAACAGTTTTGTTAATGTGATGATGTGATGAATTTATATGGACATTCAGAAGATTTCTGCTGCAAAATTATGGTCACAACCTTTGAAGGGATTGCCCTTGATTGGTTCGGAAAATTACCGCCGAATTCAATATTCTCTTTCGATGAATTTTGTGACAAATTTAAGCATCAATTTGCGAGCCAGAGAAAACCTAAGTTGCCGGCAATTCATTTGGGAACGGTCAAACAAGGAGAGAGCTTGAGGCAATGGCTATCTAGATTTAGTATCGAGCTATTGAAAGTCGATACCCCTCAAATCGAATACTTATCTTCTCTGATGTTCGAATTAACTAGGAGCGTTCAATTTGGAAATGCGTTATGTAGGAAGCAACCAAAGTCTTTTGAACGAATAATGGAGATTGCTGAGAAGTATATGATTCAGGAGGAGATGAATAGATTAAAAAATACACATAGCCCAAAGCTCCCTCCTAACAAGAAGCAGGATCGAGCCCCCATACCAAAACCAAGCGACTATGGAGGGACGATTAGAGGATCGGTATGGCAGCGACTCAACGCATATAAGCCGCAGGTACCAGTACAAAGGCCGAATGCCTACGGCCCCCCTTATGATCAAAATCGGCCACCTCGACCTGAAAAAATTCAATTCACAGAATTGAATATCCCAAAAGAGGAAATTTTAACGGTATTGGAAAAAGGAAATTTAATCCCTGAAGCCCAGCGGATTACCCAGGCAAGACCGGGGGCAATGGGATATGACCAATATTGCAGGTACCATAGAGCTCGGGGGCACAGTACTGAGAATTGTTATCAGCTAAAGGTTGAGATCGAGAAGTTAATTGCACAAGGAAAACTTAAGGAGTTCGTTAAAGGAAATAACTACAAAGGCCGATATAGATCTAGGAGTCCATGGAAATTTAACAATCAACGAAAGGAGGTTCGGAACCAGGGGGAGGAGCAATTGAACGGAGTGATAAATGTGATTGCAGGCAGACCAGCGGGAGGAGATAGCAAGAACGCTAGGAAAAGGACGATGAGGTCGATAAAGTCGTCCGTTTCAACCAAAAGGAAATTTTTTTCCTTGGAATTCCCATCAATGGAGAATCAGGTCATAAGTTTTAGCGATGCCGATCGACCTTCCGATATAACCTGGGACACGAATGAGGATGACCCCGGATTTTTCCATGGTGTTAACACTGAAAATAGCTAATTATGAAGTCAAAAGAATTTTGGTTGACAATGGAAGTTCGGCAAACGTTATTTCCTCAGAGGCCCTCGCTCGAATGAATCTTCAACATCCTCATCTCGATCGAGTAGCCACTCCTTTAGTCGGGTTCGGAGGTTCAGAGATTGTCCCATTAGGGACCATTCTATTAAGCACAACTCTAGGAACAAAACCCAAAAGCGTAACATGGATGATAAAATTTCTGGTGGTCGAAACGCCTTTTGCCTACAATGCCATATTGGGAAGACCTGCGCTAAATACCTTCAAGGCAATAGTGTCTACTTACCATCAAAAGGTGAAATTCCCGAAGGATGGTGGAGTAGGGGAGGTGCGAAACGACCAATACATGGCTTGGGAATGTTATAACTCATCTTTAAGCATAAAAAAGAAAGTGGAGTCCGAAATCCCAGCAAAAAGAAAGTTAATTAATTTGGAATCAGGCCCGACATCGAATTTACCAATTCCTGAAACCGAAAAGCTGCAAGGAAAGAAAGGAAAGAATGTAGACATGAATATACAAGCACCTGATCATAAGAAGGTGATATTGGTTCCAGGATCCCCGGAGAAAGTCACCAGAATTGGAACGGGGTTAAGTGAAGGGATGGAATCTATGCTTTTGGAATTCTTGCAAGAAAACGTAGACATATTTGCCTGGAGCTCGGACGATATTGTGGGAATCGATCCGCGCGTAATTACTCACTCTTTAAACATCGATCCCAAGGCTAAGCCAGTAAGACAAAAGAAGCGTAATCACGGACGTGAAAAGGATAAAATAATCAAGGCGGAAGTTGATAGATTATTAGCTGCCGGTCAAATCAAAGAAATCAAGTTCACCGAGTGGTTATGTAATGTGGTTCTAGTCTCCAAGGGAGACAAGACCGAGAATAAGTGGAGAATGTGCAATGATTTTACTGACTTGAATAAATTATGCCCAAGGGATCCTTACCCACTGCCCAAGATTGATATGTTGGTAGATTCCACTGCAGGTTTTGTGTTTTTTAGCATGATGGATGCTTTCCAGGGCTTTTACCAAATTTTCATGAACGAGAAGGATCAAGATAAAACCGCATTCATTACCGAGCAAGGAGTGTATTGTTTTATAGTTATGCCGTTCGGCCTAAGAAACGCGGGCGCAACCTATCAGAGGCTGGTCAATATGATGTTCAAAAAATTGATAGGTGAAATCATGGAAGTTTATGTGGATGATATGCTGGTAAAAAGCATGACCGAAGAGGACCACATTAAACACCTAGGCAGATGCTTCGAGATATTGAGAAAATATGGAATGAAATTGAACCTAGCAAAATGCACTTTCGGGCTACGATCGGGGAAGTTTCTTGGATATCTTGTCCATGAGAGAGGGATCGTAGCTAACCCAGAAAAGATCCGAGCAGTGACCAATCTTCAACCACCAAAGAGACTTTCAGATGTTCAGAGCCTGGTCGGAAAAATCATCTCGTTGAATAGATTTATTTCTCGATCTGCCGACAAGAGTTTGCCATTTTTCAAGCTATTGCGTAAGTCGAAGGATTTCAAATGGAATGCTGAATGTGACAAGGCTTTCGAGGATCTAAAAACCTACCTAACTTCACCTCCTATGCTGGCCAAGCCCACGGATGGAGAGCCTTTATACCTCTACATAGCCGTTTCAAACGAGGCTGTTAGTTCGGTACTGGTAAAGCTAGAAGAATCCGTGCAAAAACCAGTCTATTACTTGAGCAAATTGTTACAAGGTGCAGAGAAGAATTATATGGAAATTGAAAAATTCGCACTTGCTCTAGTAGTTGATGCGCGAAGACTGAGGCCCTATTTTCAAACCTATAAGGTTATTGTCTTGACGAACCAACCTTTGAGGCAGGTCTTATCTAAGCCAGAAGCATCCGGTCGATTAATCAAATGGGCAATCGAACTGGGGCAATTCGAGATTGAGTACCTGCCACAAACAGCAATAAAGGCACATGTGCTAGCCGACTTCCTGGTGGAATCCACTATTCTAAAAAGTATAGAGAACGAAGAAAATCCCGAAATAAACATGCTAACAAAGCTAGAAGACCCAACTTGGTTAATGCACGTGGATGGCTCATCAACCAAGGAAGGAGGTGGAGCTGGAATTCATTTTCAAGGACCCAGTGGCGAAGATTTGAGTTACGCAATAACTCTGGATTTTGTCGTTACAAACAATGAAGCGGAGTACGAAGCCTTGATTGCAGGGTTAGAAATGGCCTTGAAGGCAAAGGTAAGATCAATTACTGTGCTGACAGATTCTGAACTTGTCCACAGGCAGGTGAAAGGAATTTACGAAGCAAAGGAATTCAACATGATAAATTATTTAAAAAAGGCAAAAAGTCTGATATCATAATTTGAAAAGTTTGACATTCAGCCTGTTCCTAGAGAAAAAAATTTGTGGGCTGACCAGTTGTCAAAATTCACTGGTATAGTAGACGGAAAGAAGGAAAGGAATATTACATGGCTATTGTCGAACACATCTGCTATCGATCTGGATGTCTTTCCTGGCATCGACATCATGGAAATCGACGAACAAAAGATCTCTTGGATCGACCCCTTCATCGATTATCTAAAGAAAGGAGAACTGCCAGAAGATGCTAACGAAGCCAGAAGGATTAAGTATCTATCCCCGTCATTTACCCTAATTGATGATAAACTCTACAAACGATCCTCCTCTGGAATTCTATTAAAATGTATCTCTGAAAATCAATATGATATGATTCTAAAGGAAGTTCACGAGGGAGAAGCAGGAAATCATGGCGGAGCCCGAGCATTAGCCCTAAAATGTTCGAGGACTGGATATTATTGGCCAACTCTCTTTTATGATGCGGTGGATTATGTGAAGAAGTGTCATCATTGTCAAATTCATTCGAATTTGATCCATCAGCCAGCCGAGCAGATGCACTCTATCCCAATCTGTTGGCCGTTTGATAAATGGGGTATCGATATTGTCGGTCCTTTCCCGACCGCTAGGTCAAGGAAGAATTATGTATTGGTCGCGGTCGAATATTTCAGTAAATGGGTCGAATGTGTAGCTCTGACCAAGATCACGCAATTTCAAGTTATAAATTTTCTATGGAAAAATATTGTCTGTCGATTCGGAATTCCCAGAGTCCTACTCTCCGACAATGGAACGCAATTTTCTGGTAAAAAGGTCACAGATTGGTGCGAAAAGTTCGGGATACAGCAAAATTTCGCATCGGTAGGGCACCCCCAGGCCAATGGACAAACGGAGGTTGTAAATAGAGAGATCGTTCGATCTCTGGAAAAGCGGTTATTTGACGCAAAGGGAAGATGGCTCGATGAACTGCCAGGAGTTTTATGGGCTTATAGAACCACCGTAAAAGCAGCTACAGGGGAAACTCCTTTCAGCTTAGTGTACGGATCGGAAGCGGTTATTCCAGTTGAGAATTTGATATCTTCTCCCAGAATCGAGTTTTATGATTCCGAAGAAAATAAATCATTGAGGGAATTGGAAGTCGATTATGCGGATAGCAAAAGGGATCGAGCTAAGCTGAAAATTCAGGCCACAAAATCCAACATGGAAAAGGCGTACAATCAAAAGGTTAGAATCCGAACCTTTAAGGTTGGAGATCTAGTACTGAAAAAAGTAGAAGTCTCAAAACATGTCGGAAAGCTTCAGCCCAACTGGGATGGTCCTTATATAGTGGTCGAAGTAGGGAAGAAAGGATCTTACAAGATAGCGCATCTAAATGGAGAAGTCTTGCCTCGATCTTGGAATGCTATTAATCTGAGAAGATATTATGGGAGATGAAGATTATTTAGCGATTTCTTGCCGATCTATTAACTTATTGTCAAGTTGTGTTCTCTATTTCTCATGTTTTCGAAGACTATCTATTCAATGAAAAGTTTATTCTGCAGAGATATTATTTATTCGTTATGTTCGAAAAGTTATTGTAACACCCCAATCCCACATTGATTGTGGATGAATTGTTTGAATGGTTAATAAAGACTTGACCTACTTCTACTTGTAAACATGGACTTAAGCATTTTGGGCTAGTGGACTAGAGCCCAACAATGTTGATAAGGCCAGATATGGATCAAGGTCTTTACAAAATGGTATAAGAGATTGTAACACCCCAATCACACATTGATTGTGGATGAATTGTTTGAATGGTTAATAAAGACTTGACCTACTTCTACTTGTCAACGTGGGCTTAAACATTTTGGGCTAGTGGACTAGAGCCCAACAATGTTGACAAGGCCAGAAGTGGATCAAGGTCTTTACAAATGGTATCAGAGCCGACTTCGTGGTGTTATCCATGAGGGCGGTCTTGGGCTATTGATCTGGACTCGACGAGGACGTCGAGTATTTGAGTTGGGGAGATTGTAACACCCCAATCCCACATTGATTGTGGATGAATTGTTTGAATGGTTAATAAAGACTTGACTTACTTCTACTTGTCAACGTGGGCTTAAGCATTTTGGGGTAGTGGACTAGAGCCCAACAATGTTGACAAGGCCAGAAGTGAATCAAGGTCTGTAAAGACCTTGATCCATTTCTGGCCTTGTCAACATTGTTGGGCTCTATTCCACTAGCCCAAAATGCTTAAGCCCATGTTTTCAAGTAGAAGTAGGTCAAGTCTTTATTAACCATTCAAACAATTCATCCACAATCAATGTGGGATTGGGGTGTTACAGTTATCATCGCCAATCTCTATATATATTACTCAAATATCGAATAAGGGTGAAAGCCATTGCTATGCCCCTTAGATCGAAATAAATTAAAAAGGGTGAAAGCTGTTGCTAAGACCCTCAGGCGAAAGCTGTTGCTATGGCCAATCAAAACGACTAAGGGTGAAAGTCGTTGCTATGCCCCTTAGATCGAAATAAATTAAAAAGGGGGAAAGCTGTTGCTAAGACCCTCAGGCGAAAGCTATTGCTATGGCCGATCAAAACGACTAAGGGTGAAAGCCGTTGCTATGCCCCTTAGATCGAAATAAATTAAAAAGGGTGAAAGCTATTGCTAAGACCCTAAGGCGAAAGTTGTTGCTATGGCCGATCAAAACGACAAAGGGTGAAAGCCGTTGCTATGCCCCTTAGATCGAAATAAATTAAAAAGGGTGAAAGTTGTTGCTAAGACCCTCAGGCGAAAGCTGTTGCTATGGCCGATCAAAACGACTAAGGGTGAAAGCCGTTGCTATGCCCCTTAGATCGAAATAAATTAAAAAGGGTGAAAGCTGTTGCTAAGACCCTCAGGCGAAAGCTGTTGCTATGGCCGATCAAAACGATTAAGGGTGAAAGCCGTTGCTATGCCCCTTAGATCGAAATAAATTAAAAAGGGTGAAAGCTATTGCTAAGACCCTCAGGCGAAAGCTGTTGCTATGGCCGATCAAAACGACTAAGGGTGAAAGCCGTTGCTATGCCCCTTAGGTCGAAATAAATTGAAAAGGGTGAAAGCCGTTGCTAAGACCCTCAGGCAAAGCCGTTGCTATGATCCTTAAATCGAAATAAATTAAAAGGTGAAAACCGTTATCAAGATCCTCGGGTAAACGTTGTTGCTATAACTAATCAAAGGAACTGAGGAAGAAAGACACTGCAATGCCCAGATTCGAGTTATTGATTATCCAAAATCCCGACGATAATCTATTCCGAACTACGACGGTCGAAATATGCTAGGAATGTTGAGAATCATTCTATCAATGAATAAGATCAACAGAAAACGTTGATCGTAATTTGACTATGAAAATTGAGATTCAAATATTTTATTCAAAGGCAATTATATATTTGACGTTCGATCGATATCCTGTTAGTTATTATCCTATCAGTTAATAAGATCTGCAAAGAATAATGCTTGTCACTTGAGACGAAAGAATTGATGATCAGCTGCTAGGTGCCAAAGCAAGTTTTTAGATTAACAAGCAAGGATAATAAAGGAAAATATATTTAGATTAACAAGCAAGGATAATAAAGAAAAAAGAGAGAAAGAGAGAAATAGGAGGACCTGAGATAGAAAATTTGATCCGGACTGGAACAGCTCCGAGGGACTCTTTCCCTTAGACGCCTCAGTTTCAAAAAATGGGAGATCAGCCTGCGACAAATTCTCAACAAAATTCTTAAACCCCGTTTCCCGAGCAGACTCATCCCTCGGTTCTCGAAGTAGGGAAGAAAGAGTAATAGGAGGATCAGAAGTATGAGGGGATTCAGAAGTATGAGGATCAGAAAAATTTCCGATCTTCGAAGGCTCAGTTTCAACCTTCGAAGATTCGACTTCAGTCTTAGAAGGTTCAGCAGTTCCTTCAGAAGCTAAAAAGCCATCTCCAGTAGGGGTAAGTTTAGATTTCTTACCTAAACCTCCCACCGAGGAACCTTCATTCCCAGCAACAAAGTCCTCAGAGTTTCACTTGGGCTAATTATGTCAGAAAAAGGCCTTTTATCGGAAGAGAGGGATGATGCTTTTTGCCTGGCTATTGCCCGATGAGAGGTGTCAAGATTGTTCGCCGAAGAGGTCTCGAGTTCCTCATCAAGTTCCTCATCCAGAATCGATTGGCTAGGAACAACTTTGGGATGTTTTGTTGAAGCCTGTTTTTCCTTTTTAGATTCCCCGCCCTTGGAAGTCTTGGGGGAAGTTGCAGTTGTTTTTGGGGAAGCTCTGGAAGGTTTGTTCTCTTTGATCGATTTTTGGTCTTTAAGTGGACCTTTGCTCTTGGTGCCACCCAGTAACAATTTGGGATTAATGGGCTTACCCAATATTTGATCCATAGCAAACAGAAAGTAAACTTGAAGGCACGAAAATAGATATTAAGCATGAAGCTCCGATCTTAGTAATTAAGAATGTTAGACAAATGATATGAAACAGCCTTAATATTTATAGAAGCGACATCTTATCTATGCAATAATTGAACCGTTGCGACGGTTAAAAGGCTCAGAAGAAAAAACGTTAAACGTTCGATCGTAAGCAACAAAATTCATTTGAATATTAGCTTCTACAAATTGGGAAGAATATACAAATTACAGAAAGAAGAAGTCGCTGAAAGAAGACCCTATCCCTATTACATAACTATTATAAACAATCCACCCCTAAGATTCGAAACATAGGTTGGTCCTTTCGAGGAGACAGATCCGTTGTCTAAATTAACACCAAAGATCATACTCAACCACAAGAGTGATCGTTCGGTTCGTTATCTGACCCGCATCCTAAAGAAGACTCGGGATTATCATCGGACAACTCGAGATCATCAGGGTTCGGCATCGGGAAGCCAAACTCCTCGACAAGAGGGGCGAAATGATGATCTTGACAATTTGTATTCGCCTTAGGCAAAGAAGAAGCTTTATAATCCTCCCCTTTCGCATTCTTATAAGGATTCATATATTGAAGATATTCATACATCTTATTCGGAATCTTCTTGGCCGAAATTAGCTGTAGAACCCCTTTGTAGAAGATCGTTTGAAGAATCCCACCTGTCATTTTCTGAATTAAGAGATCTAGCACAGGGGACTGCAAAAACTCTCGAATAGCTGGAATCACGGCTTCTTCACGACCTTGGGCATATGCTCGCTCGGAATCTTGTTTTGATTGCTCAAGTTCGATCTTCACCTTCTTGAGTTCTTCCTCGAGGGCACTTTTCTCTTTAACAGCGGATAATAAGTCTTTTTCTACGGATGAGGTATGTTTCTTATTGGCAGTCCCCAACTCCTCCTTCACCTTCGACAATTCTTGACGACTAGCAAATAATTTGTTCGTGATGTCATCTAATAGAGCTCGAAGGGCTATATTCTCGGACGACGCCTGTGCGAGCGAATTATGGTCTTCTTGCGACTCTTGTTCTAATAAAGACAAACGATATGTCTGTAGTGCGAAATAATCCCCGGCCTACGAAGAAAAAATGGTATTAGCTTAACAGCCAAGAAGTCAAATGGGATATTCAGATCTAAAAAAACAATTACTACCTCCTGGTATGTTCGAGAAAAGTTACTCAGGACTTCAAAGTCGCTTTTAACGGTGTGATCAAGAAGATCCCGTTTGAAACGTCCAGCCATAAAAATCCGAGTGGCCTTGTCGAACTCGTTCTCACCATCTTGGCAAAGGTCGGACGAGACAGTTCCTTCTTCTGAATAACCAGCAGCTCTACACCCGCGAAAATGATCATTCATAAAGTCAGCTACGTCCGGCTCCGACCTGCCTGGTCGACATGGAACTGAGTCTGAACTTCTACCGAATGGTTTTTCTCTTCTCAAAGGACCTGGATGTTCGGCGTACTGTATCCGATTCATACGTCTCTCGTGTTCTTGTTTGCCCAGAATGCGGGTCCAGGAATATTGACTATAACCAGCAGAAGAGGAATTAGAAGTGTCAATCGAGAATACACTACGCAGAGGATCAGCTACTGCTGGATTTAAGGAACTCGAGCTCCCAACACCTCTTAATGCTGGGTACACGTCTGGGTTATCAATGGGATAGGTGATCAGATTATCCGCTCCCATTCCTTGTTCTGTCTTCCTCCTCTTCGGAGGAGGTTGGAACTGGCTTCGCGTGTTTTCGGGCCGAGCGGTCCCGATCGACTTAATAGCAGATGCTCGAAACCACTCGACGAGTTGACCTGTGAGAAAAACAGTCATTATGCTCATAACATCGAGCGAACGTATATATTCCACTACAGAATTAAGCGAAAAACTCATTAATAACTTACTCAAAGGAGGCAAAGTATGAGACGAAGTGGCTGACCCGGTCGTGTCTCTGAAGGGTCGGATAGTCCCGCCGGGTGGATGGATGGACGAAGGAGGAGAGAATTCGAGCGCTGGTGCAGGATAGTTACATTTGCTTAGACCGGCTAATCTTAAAATCTTTTCTTGAATAAGGAGCATAGTCTGAAAAGGGTCGGATCGAAGCTGGTTCAAAAACTCGTCAGAAAATTGAGGATTAACCTTTTCCTTGATTTTGCGACGACCGTACAACCAAGGCCCTTCACCATCCCATCGGTACGATCTAGCCTTAGAACTACCTGCGGAACGAACATCGGGACCTTTAACATAAAAAAATCTTCTTTTCCAACCTTTGGTTTTGTCCATTGCCACGGTCGAAAGGATAGGTTGATTCGACCCATGCGAGAATGAGACGAATCCCGCGTTGGAACCCCTAGACATACTCATCTGAAATACCTGCCAAAAATTTCGAAAAGAAGCCTCCTCTCCTTTGGCCTCCATAAGGACGCTAAACGCGACAATATATGCTATAGAATTCGGAAGGATTTGAGCGGGGGTAAGAGAAAAAAAGGAAAGGATGTTTCTTAATAAAGGAATAAAAGGAATGCGCAGCCCATGCGAGAATTGTTTCTCATAGAAAGCCTGGCACCCAGGCGGGGGAGAAGTTACGCGATCACGATAGGAGGGAATAACGATCGAAAACCCCTCCGGAAGAAATTTGCCAAACTCTTTTTCCAAAATAGCACGGTCTTCTTGAACGAAGATGCAAGAAGTCGCTTCTGCACCAAGGTCAGCCCGGCTATGACCGCCCGATCCAGAAGGAGCCTCAGACCTGTATATCCTGACGAAAACATTATCACCGACGTTGCGTTTCTCTACTTCATTCTCTTCAAAATCCTCAGCCTGATTAGTTTCTTCGCGCTCGGGATGGATTTCCCCCTCTTCAAAGTCATCGATGAGCTTAAAGTCAGGATCGGATTCGGTATCCTCTCCGATTAAGCCCTTACCCCTTGGCTTTCTCGAACTGGACATTATAAACAGATGTGATTGAATGAAAAGGACAGCTTATGCGATCTGAATGCTTCGATCTCCAGAATAAATGGCTCTGGAGGTAATTTTCAGCAAATTGAAATATATATAAGGTAAAAAGGGTGAATTGCAAACCGGCCCCCGAATAGTCACAACGCTTGAGCTTCCCCAAAGAAAATTCAAATCTATCCCCCAAGTATTTGCACCTTAGACCCCTATACCAACTGCCTTCGTGAGTGTCGCAATGAACGATGCAAAAAAGACATTACTGCCGAAGAGTAATTTCAAGAAAAGGGCGAGAAATCTTTTAACATCAAAATTTATACCGAGGCAAATTATTCATCATATGGTTCTAAAGATATGCACTCTTTTTCCCTAATTCGGTTTTTATCCCAATGGGTTTTTCCGAATAAGGTTTTTAACGAGGTATATCCAAAGAAACATGGGAATAATGGCTCATCATAACGTTCGATATCTACTTCTTCGAGCTTAAGCTTCACTTTGCACTCGAGAAGTGGGGGAGTATTGATGAGGGGTATTTTGGACTCTACCTTGGGAAGCTCGGATAAGGGGAAAAGGTATAGAATCCGACCTCGACGGGGTAAGGTCAAGTCCGTATCACGGCCTTTACAATCCGACCAACCGTTAGGTGTTCATGGTCGAGATTACTGTTGGGCCGATCAAAGGCCCAAGCCCTTGGGCCAAAGAAATGTATCCCTGTGGGTGGAGTAGCTGGCTCAACATTTTTCATTATAAATACTATCTGCATTTATGACGACGACACGCTTCCCCAGGTGCTCTACGTTCGAAGCTACAACTCGGATAGATTAGCTCGGCCGTTTTATGTGTATTTCGCCCTCTAGCTTGTACGGCATCCTATAATGCTCGAATAGGACCCTCAATATCTGTAAATTGTATCCCTACATTTGGAATATACATATACATTGATCTTTCTTCTACTTTATTGTGTCTACTGTATTTATTCCATTAATATCGATCACGTTACGAAATCGCGTAAGATCATAGGGGTAGTGTTTGCCTACTCCGCCGCAATCAATTGTTTAGAAGTCCGCCTTATCAATACATTGAACCATATTTCACATTTAATAATATGTCCATTTTGAACCGTTATGTTTGCACGCACAAACATTGGCACGCCTGCACTCATTTTATTTTACATCGAGTCAACTGCACATTGAGGCAAGCCAGACAAAATTTTACGCAAACACCCATATAGGTAAATAGCCGTCATTCTCTTTATAGACGGTTCTTTAGTTCTAAATGTTTAGAGAGACAGCATATCAGACAACCAAATATACATTCATAAACCTTCTTTTGTTAATGGTGGAAACAAGAAAGTACATGCTTTGCTCTTGAGCTCTTCAAAAGTCTGAAAGGTGTAAACTTTATCCTTTAAACTTGTAGATTTGTGTATTATTTAATTTATAATACAATCTTTGTTGCTACATTTTGACTTGAGTATGGGGTTTACTATTGTTTTTTTTTTCTTTTTTATATGTATATTTTCATTTGGTAAGAGCCATGAAATGATTCAACCATTTTTCTTCTTCTTTTCCATTTGACGTGAGTATGGGGGTCTGCAAATAAATAGGATTTTATACGTATATTTTCATTTTGACGTGAGATGAAATGGGTTATGGTATTCTTTTTCATTTCTTATTTACAACCAAATGTAATTTTTCTATTTACAGTAGAATACAATTTTTCTGTAAAAATACACACTCTTGTATGTATACTATAAACAATTGTGAAAGTACTTTCTCTTACCTATTTACTCTTTTTTTAATGTTAATGACTACCAACGGTGATCAACAAATGATAATGTAATGTCATTAATGCAGGATGGTTAAGGGAAATGATTGTATTCCGTCTGCCACGGTTACATACAACATTACTAAAGATACTTTCTTAACCGTAAAGAAAAAGAGAAGGAAAATCAAACGCTTGGAGATAAATCTTAGCAAACTCAATACACAAATGGTCATGCTTAAATCAAGAAAAAAACAAGTTGATCAACTCAATAGAATATCCATCTCCCGAGAGAAGAGTGAAGAGTATACTATGTGTTTCAGCGTTGAATTTGAGGCACTCCAAGAAAAGTACAAGAAACTTGTTACCGATTACATAAGTTTCCGAGGCAGCCTTGAAGAGCCTTCAACATCGAGCTTGGGGAAAGATCACAAATTGATATTGGAGGTACTAGAGCTTGATGCGTCATCCGCGAGCAACTTTATAAATGCCATTTTTAAAAGGAAGACTTCTATATTTACCCGGAAGTTTTTTGACCTTTCTACACTCAGCGCACGAATACTAGAGCTTTACGATTATGTCTCCCAATTCAACAAAGAAGTAAATGGAAAGACTTTGTTGATAGAGACGGAACCTGAAATTGTTCAGGAGAAACATGGCATATGTGAGCTCCCAACACTCAAAGAAAATGCCGGCAAGGTTTTGAGGTTGATTGAGCGTGCAGATTTAAAAGTAATCGACATTGTTGGGGAAGTTGGAGCAGGGAAAACTACACTGCTAAAAATGTTGAACAATGATTTGAAGGATGCACAAAATAGAAACGACAATAGCTTAATGTTTGATTTTGTTATATGGATAACTTATCCTGATGGTCTGGATACATATGATAAAAAAGTTCAAGAGGTGCAAAACGAGATTATGACTCATTTGAGGATAGATAAGGAGCAAACAAAGAGTATCGACCAAGATGCTGTAAAGATTTCTACTTTTCTACATGAAAAGAGATACATACTTCTCGTAGATCAGGTTGAGTCGGGCATTGATCTTGATAGAGTAGGAATTCTTAAGGAGCACATGTTTGGAAAAGTTGTGGTTGCCTCCAGTAGCAGAATCATCACCAGTCGTATGAAGATAGATGAGGCAGTCGAAATGCACGAACTACGAAAACAAGATGTGTTTCTATTGTTTGAATATTTCTGCGGCAAAATTGCTAATAAGCCCATAAAATATCTTGCTCAAGCCATTGCCGGAAGATGTGGAGGGTTTCCTTTAGTGATTGAGTTGGTAGCCACAAGTTTTAAAGGAAACAAAGATGATCCAGGTAAAGTCGCGCAGCACGTTTTTCAGTACGCTTGGTTGAGAGCAATTTTTTTCCTTCCAAACTCATTGAAGCGTAACGAAGCCGTGCCCTCTCATTACAGGCTAGCCTAACAACATCCTTACCACCTAATATACCAATTGAAGAAAATAAGTAAAATGTCAATTTATAGAACACCCAAAAATAAATAAACTATATAAGGTGCTTCTGTAAAAATTCTTATTCATCCAAACTCGAAGGCTGATGGCCATATAGATTACACAAAAAACATGGTGCATGGAGAAATTTTTTTATTGGCGAAAGGTGTAGTATTTGTAAATATCATATTTTTGCTATACAAAATAGGGGGACCTGTCAATGTTTATATATATCCTGGGGTCTGTCAATGTTTTTACATGTCCTTGACTGATTTATAGTCATGTTGCTCTTGTATTTAACGGTTTATTTATATAAATGCCTTTTTGTAAATCTCTTACAATAAAGTTTCATTTTTTGTGCAGTAAAATGACTACTAGGATACTACATATAAAATAAATTAACAAGGATACTAAATTATGGGTTGTGAGGGTGATGGTTGAAGCTAAAACACAGCCGAGAGTGCCAGCAAGAGGCTCAGAACGGTATCATCGTCTTCTCTTAGTGGATGAGATTTTTTTATCATTCCTAAAATGTATGTAATTTTATTATCAAATTACTTACTCAGTTTGTCGACAATAATTTTTTTTTTTGCCATGTAATGGGATAGGGACAAAAAAATTCTGCCACTATATTTGATCCAGATATGAACAAGTTCAAGGATATGTTTTGTTTATACAAATCGTATACTGTTTTGAATGCCTCTGTTTTTCGAAGATTGAGGAGAAATATAACAAGTTTGGGTATCCTTATCAATGGGTAATTAATTCAAAAATTGCGTGTAATCCGGAAGCTGAGTGTGGTATTTCGCGAGCTCTTGTGAAAGTTTCTCATTTTATGAATCCAATTGACGGATTTGCTAATACTACTGATTTGTTGCAATTGTTCTTCTTGGACACCGCAAAAATTTTGGAGGATGCTATTTTGGGAGCCAAGGATTTAAGACGAGATGTAATGGATCTTCTTGTTCGGGCATTAACAAGGAATCCATATAGTAAGTTTTTCAAGAGATTGTCTTCTTGGGATGATCTACGAGATGCTAGGATTGTTATAAGAATTGGCACAACTTTGGATCAAATAAATCGCAATCTACGACGAGGTCGCTGGTGTTTGGAAGGATGGAGACGCCACTTCTTCTTGTTCTGAGCGCGATATTCGTGTGTATACTGAGCCTGGTCGCAGTCATAAAGTTAACTATTATTATAGTTGTTATAATCCCCTGCAATATCCTTTGTTGTTCCCGTATGGTGAGGCTGGTTGGCATCTAGGTATTCCTAAAAATACGGATATGCGAGTTGCTTCTTCTAGGAAATGCAAGATGTTTGCGTTACCTTCTTTGCCTTTTGATGCGGCTACTATTGGTTCTGCGGAGGACTTACTTGCTGCAGTGGAGGAAGGTAATCAATATATTTTCTGCGGAGGACTTACATGGTTTATGCATTCCATTTTCAAAAAGTTTTGATTTTCAAAAAAAATGCTCTTTTGAAAAGTTTTCAAAAACCTTTGAAAAACACTCGGATCAAGCTCGTTGATCAGGCAGTTGATTCAAATGAACCACCTGCTCTGATACCACTTGTTGGTCCCAAGTGGTCAGATGAGGTCTAGAGGGGGGGGTGAATAGACCTCAGAAAATTTTTGAACTTAAAAACTTTTCAGTCTTCTGTCAGCAGACTAAGCTGATGAAGAACAGTAAGCAGACTAGTCTGATCGTGAACAAATCTTGAACAGACGACTGACCACTCTTCTTACAGTAACTTAGCTGTTTTTCAGCAAAACAGTTTTTCAAAAAGTTTACTTGCAGCGGATTGTTTCAAAGTGTTTTTCACAAGTAGACTTAGTTCTTGAAAGATTTTATCCCCAGTTTTTACAAACTCCTTTTGTTTTAAAATTTTTTCAAATAATTCGAAGTGTTTAAATGTGCAAACTTTAAATATGCAAGAAAGCTTTAAATGCAAGATAACACAAAGAATTTTTATAGTGGTTATATGGATAAAAATCCTTTAGTCCACTCTTCCAGATCACTTAGATTCTGGGTTATACTATAATCACAAAGATTACAATACAAATCTCCACTTATACCTAACCAACAAATGAGAAGGCTATAAGCTCGCAATAGGAGTTCACAAAGAAAACCTATCCTCTAGATTTTGATCACTCACAAAGACGGATCAAATCTTCGCACAACACTACTCTTTCACAATATCACTCAGATAATGTTTTTCTTTTGACTTCAACTTGGATCAGCCAACAGATGACTTCACCAGACGAGTGAGCTGTTCGAGTTTCTTGAGACTTAAAGAAATTTTGCTTCAATTGCGAAATCTCAGATATGTTGTTGTGTGTCTCTCTCTTCGAACTTTGCTCTATTTATACTTGGATTTGAATTTATGACCGTTGAAGAAAATCACATCTTCAAATCCATTATCCAGCTCATTTTGAAACGGCTCCCTGCAGCAATCGTACAGTGTACAGTACCTTTCTGTCCATCGCATTTAATGCTGCATTTAATGCACTCTGCTGATCCGAGGATATCTTCAATCATTTGCCATTACTATCCTTCTCTTTCAGCATTTATTACGCCAGGTGCATTTATTACCGTTGGACTAATCTCTTGATCTCTTCTACTCTGCTGATCAAAACGACTCTGCTGATAGATACTCTGCTGATCAAATACTGAACTCATCTGATTTGACTCGGCTGATGATCTACCCTTCTGTTCGCTGTTTCAGCAAGAGATCACTAGTCTTCTGAGCTTCGAACTTTGAACTCTTCTGATGTCTTCTTTTACTTGTTCAAAATTCTTCTAAGGGAACTAAGCTTTCCATACTTAGCTGATTATGATGTTTTGTGAATCATCAAAACCTTCCCTTAATTTCTGACTTCTTTGCACTTCATCTTCATCTTCATCCAACAATCCTGGGGTCTGTCAATGTTTTTACATGTCCTTGACTGATTTATAGTCATGTTGCTCTTGTATTTAACGGTTTATTTATATAAATGCCTTTTTGTAAATCTCTTACAATAAAGTTTCATTTTTTGTGCAGTAAAATGACTACTAGGATACTACATATAAAATAAATTAACAAGGATACTAAATTATGGGTTGTGAGGGTGATGGTTGAAGCTAAAACACAGCCGAGAGTGCCAGCAAGAGGCTCAGAACGGTATCATCGTCTTCTCTTAGTGGATGAGATTTTTTTATCATTCCTAAAATGTATGTAATTTTATTATCAAATTACTTACTCAGTTTGTCGACAATAATTTTTTTTTTTGCCATGTAATGGGATAGGGACAAAAAAATTCTGCCACTATATTTGATCCAGATATGAACAAGTTCAAGGATATGTTTTGTTTATACAAATCGTATACTGTTTTGAATGCCTCTGTTTTTCGAAGATTGAGGAGAAATATAACAAGTTTGGGTATCCTTATCAATGGGTAATTAATTCAAAAATTGCGTGTAATCCGGAAGCTGAGTGTGGTATTTCGCGAGCTCTTGTGAAAGTTTCTCATTTTATGAATCCAATTGACGGATTTGCTAATACTACTGATTTGTTGCAATTGTTCTTCTTGGACACCGCAAAAATTTTGGAGGATGCTATTTTGGGAGCCAAGGATTTAAGACGAGATGTAATGGATCTTCTTGTTCGGGCATTAACAAGGAATCCATATAGTAAGTTTTTCAAGAGATTGTCTTCTTGGGATTATCTACGAGATGCTAGGATTGTTATAAGAATTGGCACAACTTTGGATCAAATAAATCGCAATCTACGACGAGGTCGCTGGTGTTTGGAAGGATGGAGACGCCACTTCTTCTTGTTCTGAGCGCGATATTCGTGTGTATACTGAGCCTGGTCGCAGTCATAAAGTTAACTATTATTATAGTTGTTATAATCCCCTGCAATATCCTTTGTTGTTCCCGTATGGTGAGGCTGGTTGGCATCTAGGTATTCCTAAAAATACGGATATGCGAGTTGCTTCTTCTAGGAAATGCAAGATGTTTGCGTTACCTTCTTTGCCTTTTGATGCGGCTACTATTGGTTCTGCGGAGGACTTACTTGCTGCAGAGGAGGAAGGTAATCAATATATTTTCTCTTGAGGTCCCTGTTTTAATATTTGTTTTCCCTTATTTTTTCCCCTAATGCTTCAAGTTACTGATTTTATATGTAGGTTTGCAGTGTAATAAAATAAATCGTTCGAATGTTTCTTGTCGGGAACATTCATGTTATCAAACGCAGATACGTGATGGGGAAAACTCATACCTTTTGCATCCTGGGAGGTTAGGACATGAATTCATTATCGACATGTATATTAAATTGGAGACATCTCGGTTGGATTATTATCGTTCAGAACAACTTCAAAGGGAAATTCGCATGGAATCTTTCTAGGGTATTGTTGATAGTCTTTTAATTGATGATCAAGTACGTCATAACAATGTGGGCCAAAGGGTTGTCTTACCTTCTTCTTTCATTGGCAGACCTCGTGATATGAAGAAAAGATGTGTGAATGCAATGACATTGGTTCAAAGATATGGAAAACCTGATGTGTTTTTAACCATGACATGTAATCCTGGTTGGAAAGAAATAGTAGATAATTTACTACCTTGTCAAAAAGCTGATGACAGACCAGACCTAATTTCTCACATATTCAAAGCCAAGTTGGATGAACTAAAGGATGAGATTGTGAGAAAGAAAATTTTCGATGAGGTAGCAGCATATGTGCACACTGTAGAATATAAAAAACGTGGATTACCTCATGCTCATTGGGTTATTATTTTGAAATCACGCGACAAGATCATATCTCCTGCTGTGTATGATGAGATTATATCTGCTGAGCTGCCAAGATGCCTCACATCCTTTCCTACGCAATTTTGTTGTAAAGCATATGATGCATGGTCCTTGTGGTGAGTCCAATAAAAAGAATGTATGTATGCGTGAAGGTAAATGTAAGTATTATTATCCGAAGGAGTTTGCAGACAGTACCACGAATGGTCAAAATTCATATCCAAGTTATCGTAGAAGGGATGATGGTCGGTCGGTTATTTACCGGAATGTCAGGCTGGATAATAGATTTGTTGTGCCTTATTGTTCTTATTTATTGGTGAAATTAGATTGCCATGTCAATGTAGAAATTTGTGCGGGCGTCAAATTAGTTAAATATTTGTACAAATATATTTACATAGGTCATGATAAGTTAGCTTATCATGTCGTCTCAGATGGTCCTGTGGGTCAGCGTGATGAAATTCAAGAATATCAGGATGGTAGGTATGTTTTTGCGCCTGAGGCTTTTTGGAGGATATTTGGATTTCAAATGAGCGAAACGTATCCTCTTGTTATTGTGTTATCGGTTCATCTACCGAATCATCAGCCTCTTCGCTTTGGCATGGATCAATCTCTTCAACAATCTATTAATAATCCTTTAGCTTCAAAGACCATGCTAACAAAATTTTTTGTAATGAACGATTCTGATTCAGACGCGAATAAATTGAATTTATTGTATAAGAACTTTCCGGAGCATTTTGTTTGGGAGACTGTAAAGCACAAATGGAAGTTGCGGAAAAAACAAATTGTTGTGGGCCGCCTTTGTACTGGGAAGGCGAAAGGTATTTTGAGAGATTACTTCTAAACAACGTTCGATGACAAGATTTCATGACTGTTGGAGGAGTAAAATATTCGACTTTTAGAGAGGCAGCTGTTCGTAGAGGGTTATTGCAATCAGATGATTACGTGGATAGTTGTTTGTCTGAGGCAGTTCTATATCAAATGGCCTTCCCATTTCCTCACGTGTTTCATTTACCAATTTAAATATTGAAAACATTTAATTTATTCATAATTTGGTGCTCTCCACCTATTCTCTATTTTGTAATTGGTAGAAAAGAAAAACCATACGTGGGTTAATTTATGTATTAGTGAGATATATAAAGAAAATTGTATATATTGTGTTCATACTATGCTAGTCATTTGTTGCAATTTCAATACATTTTCATTGTTGTATTGTGTGTGTTGCTTGTCTGCGTCAAATAATACATAGAATGACAAATTTATTTCTCTTCTTCTCTATATTTTGTTTTAATTTTGGTAATGGATCGTTTGATTTAATCAATTTCTTACCACACAATTACGGGAAAATGCATGTTACTACCATGTGTTACGCAAAACATGCACAAAATTATTGTGTGAATTTTTTTTCCACCAAATTCTCTCATATTTTCAAAAACCCTACCCTACATATATTAAAATTATGAGAGGATTTTGTACAAATGTTAAAAAATACAGAGTTTTACGCAAACACTCAAAAGTACAAGGGAGTTTGTGAAAATATTTAAAAGTACAAGAGAGTTTTGGCTAGAAAAAATTTATGCAGAAAACAACAAAAATTGCACATTGTTCCCTTGGAACACACGTGTACAAAAAATGGACGGAATGAGACAGATTGAGTGTTTTATATAGAGGTTTTGAAAGTACAAGAGAATTTGATTAAAAAAAAAATTCACAGAATAATCAGTGTTTTTAAAACCGGACCAGTCATTGAACCGAAAGTCCACTGCTTACTGGTTCGATCGGTTATATCGGGTCGACCACTGGTTCGATCGATATAACCGGTGACTTTATTATTATGTAATATATATATATATTTAGATTATCTAAAATATAATTATAATTCAAAAAAATTATCATTCTTCGTCAATATAATTTTTTATTGTTTCATGCAAATAATCAAAATTTCTTAAAAATTAAGATCAATGTCAAAATATAAATCTCAAGTATCCCTCAAGATACATACATTCAAAACAAGACAACAAAATCAAAACTTCATCTCATTTTCAAAGTTTTGGCTTGTTCATTTGGGTTCTATTGTTGTAACTTGATGTTTATATCACAATAATGAGAAAATTGTTATGTACTTCTTTATGTAAAAAAAATGTAATATTGCATTGATTGTTCTTCATTGATTGTTAAAACACTAAAATAATGAATGTTATTAATTAAAGTATATAAATGTAAAACAAAAGTTCAAATAAATAATAATAACAAAAAATCTCTAAATATAAAAAATAAAAAATAAATTAAGTGAACCATTGGTTCACTGGTTTTGCCTATTTTGGAGCTGATTTTATCGGTTCGAACTGGTTAATTTGGAAACTGGTTTTTAGGGATTAACCGAACCGGATTAAGGACCAGTTAGAGGTTAAATTGGGACAACCAGCCGATTTGATCCGATTTTAAGAACACTGAAAATAATTGAAAGCAAATTTTGCATAACACAGATAATTTTAACCCTATATCAACAAAATATTCACTTCACTTTTATCACTTAATGTAATGAGTGATCATGATGAATATATATATTCTAACAAAACTGAATAATAAAGACTTAGTTCGTGGCAGGATACTTTGAATATATAGTGAGACACTATTTTTTGAATTAACTGAAATTATAATCATTTACTGCTGGAATCATTAGGCAATGGAAAAACAATATCAAATGCTGAACGTACACCCAAATATTTTAATAATAATAATAATAATAATAATTAAAGTAATGATAATAATTTTAAAAATGCCTATAAAATTTGTGATTTCTACAGCCTAAATTTTCATTCCATTTAAATTAAGTATACATTTCATGTATTTAAGCATATTTTATTTGGTGCATTCTTGATTAGATCAGATCTAATAAATTTTTCTAAACTTTTGTGTTTGAAAATACATCAAAATATCATTGCAAAGAACCATATCATTAAAATTATTAATGTGATGTAGCCACTGGCGGATCCACATAGGGGCAAGGGGGGCTATAGCCCCCCTGGAATTTTTTTTTTTTTTTTTTTATATATTTGTTGTAATTTTTTTTTTTTAACAAAAGAATTTAATATATTAGCCCAATAGCCCAAATATAATTTCAATTCCAATTAATATACCCACTTTAACAATAACTTACTCTTCCAATTATAAGCCCCAATCTTTTTTCTTTGTCTTCAATTTACATTTGATGGCGTCGATATTGGGGATCACTAATGACTTGTCTCAAGCTTTACAAAGAAAAAATCAAGATATAGTGAATGCTATGAAATTAGTCAAATTAGCTAAAGATCGTCTTCAACAGACAAAAGATGATGGATGGGAAACTTTGTTGTAGGATGTTACTTCTTTTTGTTCTAAACATGAAATTGAAGTTCCTTCAATGAGTAATGTTTATGTTCATATGGGAGGCCAAAGCGTAGGATTGAACAAGTGACTATTGAACATCATTACAAAGTTGAGAGATTCAATTCGGTGATAGATAGACAATTGCAAGAGTTCAACAACCGTTTCAATGAAGTAAACACGGAGTTGCTTCTTTGTGTTGCATGCTTAAACCCATCTAATTAAGCTTTTGACAAATGAAAACTTGTTCGTCTTGCCGAATTTTATCCAAATGACTTTTCTTTTCTTGAGCTCTCGGCTCTTCCCAATCAACTTGAAAATTATATTAGGGATGTTCGATCAAGTGATGATTTTTCTAGTTTGAAAGGGATTGGTGATCTTGCTAAGAAGATGGTTGCAACTAAAAGACATGTCGCATTCTCGATGGTTTACAAACTTGTGACATTGACGCTTATTCTACCCGTTGCAACTGCATCAGTGGAGAGAGCTTTTTCGGCTATGAAGATAGTAAAGAATCGACTTCGTAACCGAATGAGCGATCAATGGCTAAATGATAGTTTAGTTGTCTTTATAGAGAGAGACATATATAGTAATATTTCAAATGATGCTATTATGAACCGGTTTCAAAAGATGAAAAACCGTCGTGGTCAATTATTAAATTGAATATGTAGATATTTTGGGTTCTTATGTGAATAATATAAACTTTATGTTAATTGTTTGATTTTTTATTTTTTTTATTGTGTATAAGTTTAGTCCCCCTGACCCAAATTCCTGGATCCGCCCCTGGATGTAGCGGACGCCCCCCACCCCCTCCTCCAAAGATATTTTTCATTAAATATTACTAACTGGTTTTTATTTTTACAGAACAACTGTTACAGCACACGTGGTGGATTCAATTCCTTTTTGCCACATATCCTATTTGCAATGTTCTATACTATTGTGTTCTACCAATTTTTTTCATTCTTAGTAATTACAGAAATAAAATGAGATTTTAATATGTATTGTCTTTATAATATCATTTTCTTCTTATTGTTTTTCTTATTTAATGCACCACTTCAATTTTTTTTTTTTTTTTTTAATAGTTATGAAAAGAACATGATTATTTTAAATTTCTTTATATCGTTATGAGACAACGGTCACTTATTCCTTCTTATGGTGGGGCTCTTTCGGCCACGTGGTTCCAAAGAGAGTGTTAAGCCAAGGAGATCATTTATCTCCCTTATTAGAATAGAAGAAACACGGGGTCGGATTAGGGTAGAGGTGTAAACGAGTCGAGTAGTATTAAATATTATAATGTTTAAGTTTGATTTAAATTCTATCGTGTTTAAAATTTTATGTTTGTGTTTGGTCTGATTTCTTAAAATATCGAGCTCAAACGAGCTTTAAGCCGAGATTCAAAAGTTACTAAACGAGAAATTTTGTTCAAACTTATTTGATTAACGAACCGAGCTCAAACAAACTTTATCGAACAAGCTCAAATCGAATATCTAATAAGTTGATTTGATTTTTAACCATAATTAAGTTACGTGTCTAGCAACTTGCAGAAGGGGCCACAAGGGTGTCATATTTGTTATTTTTTGTTGATACTGCGATCTTTTGTGGGGCGACTCCAGAATCAGCCGAGGGTATCAGGAATATCCTTAGAATTTATGGAAAGGCTCGAGGACATGAGAGGTGAACCTCCAAAATCCTAGCATCGTTTTTGGTCGGAACATGAGTGATAAATAATAGAGATTACTAATAAATTAGTCAAGTGAAGTAAAGTTCACAGTCTAGATATATAATCGTATCCTTTGTTATTAAAAACCGAATCGGACCGATCGGTTCAACCTGTTCGACTGGATATCGAAGATCTGTTCAATTTGATTAATCCCCTAAAATCCTAAAGTTTAAAAACCAGTTTGAACCGGACCATTTCAATCCGATTCTAATTTTCTTTTCTTTTTTTAATTTTTTAATATTAAAAAATAAATTGAAAATTGTTGCAGAAGGAGGGATATAAATACCTAATCTCTTAAATAAAATATAATATCCTTATCATTTGAGCTACATCATTATTGTTGAACTTTTAGTGTAGAAATTTATAAATTATTGAAAACTTGTAACCAAATTTATTTATAAATTAGATTTATGATAATTAAATCAAATTAATATTTTACACATTATCAATCAAAATTAAAACTAATTTTAGCTTTATGACATATTTCTTATTAAAAAAATTTCTATAAGATATTTCTTTCCAATTATATATTTTTAGGATAAAGAGTGTCAAAGTTTGAAAGTCAAATCGATATATTATGCAAATTTAATTTTGAATATTAGACTTGTATACATAATCATATTTTAAAATTTATTAATCTTTTAGTTTGTTATATTATTAACTTACATTTTTATATTTTTAATTAAATAAATATAATCATATTATATTTATATGAGCTTACTAATTAGTATCATACTACCATTATGATATAAGTTAAATTTTATATGATTTAATTTAAATATATTCTAAGTTTTGTATATTTTTAATCAATTGTAGGATATTGTTAAAATTTTATGCATATTTTATATACTTTAAAATTAAATATTTATCATATCATTAAAATTAGGGCTATCAATGGGGCAGATTTCAATTTGAATTCGATCAGATGTCGGTCCGATTTATTAGGATAATTTTCTGATTAGAGATTCGATGGACATGATCCGACTATCAAGATCTGTAATCCAAAATCTATGGAACGAATATGAATTTAGGTTGATCCGATCCGTTAAAGATCTGTATCCAACAATAAATCAAAAGAATGATATATATACATAATGTTTTATAAAAATAAGTAACATTAATAATATTTTACTATCAATTTATGAAGATAATAATTTATAACTCATTTATAAATTTATTTAAATGAATATTTTCATCTTAAAACGTGAATATTAGTAAAGAAAGTTTGAACATTTGACCTAAAATTTAATAAAATTGTAAAGTTAATTAACTTACTTTAGGAAAAAATATTAATGTAATTTTTTTAATGAATTTCTTTTTCTTAGGTTCGATAAATATTCGATACCCGGTCAAATCCGACCAAGATCCTTTGAATTCAAAAAATTTAGATCCGAGCACAATCCACCCAAAATCCAATGGAATCCGATCCAATATAAATGAAGCCAGATTTGAATGAGCTTGATACGACGAGAATCCAGTTCATTAACAGCCAATTTAGGGTGAGTTTGGCCTAGCGATACGAGAAGCAATTATAGGAGAATTAATTTTACTACAATTGATTTTGGTAATAATTGATTATAATAAAAATTAATTATAGAATAATTGATTTTGTATAATAGCTTTTGCAAAAGTAACACTTTAGTAGCTTCTAAAATATGTTGATTTTTTGCTTCTCGAGATCTCAAAAGTGATTATGATCTTGGGGGCCAAACACCATGAAAATCACGATTGAGCAGAAGTTATTTTTATAATCAGGACCAAACACTTCAAAAATCACAATAAAGATCTATAAGTGATTTTAAGAGCTCCAACCGCTGGGTCAAACTCACTCTTAGATAGTGGTGGAATTTTCGTCTAACTCAAGTTTTTATCTGAAAGTCCGGTTATTTGATAGGCACAAATAAGGAACAAGACTGATTATTTGAATCCAACTCGTTAATAATCCTTATATGATGTGGTCCATCACATAAGTATTATTTAAATTAAGGAGCTATAAAGTATAAATTTTGAATTCAATCTCCATAGGTATATGAATTAAAAGAAAATTGAATTAAGGGGTAAGTTTCTTGTAGCGGCAAGAGCTCTGAAAATCACCTTAGACTTTTATTATGATTTTGAAAGTATTTCCCCCTTTAATACAAGGTAATTTTATCTTATGATGAGCTGTAATTTTTAAAATTCAAACTCCATAGGTATATGAATTAAAAGAAAATTGAATTAAGGGGTAAGTTTAGTGTAGTGGCAAGAGCTCTCAAAATCACCTTAGACTTTTTTTATGATTTTGAAAGTATTTCCCCCTTTAATACAAGGTAATTTTATCATAATCATTTTTGTAGTTAAATGAAAAGAACAAAAATTTTCAAAAGCTTCAAAGCAGATTTTGCCTTAAATCTCACTTTGCACTCTCAAAAAAAATTAATCATATTTTGCACCCTCAAAGCATATATTGTCTATCACTTTACACCCTTGGTGAATTTTAGGTAAAAAAGCAAGGATATTTTTGTCACTCCCTTCAAAAGTCAACATATATTCCCTCCAAAATATACTAAAGTGAGTGTCAAGTGCAATTTTTGAATTAGATCGTGCGACTTTGAGATCCAATGGTGTTTTTCGTAGCAGTCCAAGGGGTTGCATGGTTTACTTTTGGTCGGGGGCTATTCCGTTGACCCATACTGATGAGAATTTAAAAGTAAAATTGGCAATTACCCATTAAAATAACTCCGAAAAAACCTTAAAAAAATGAAAAGTCACATGCTATAAATATAAATTTGAATTTGGGATCTTAGGGGTTTAATTCATGTACAATTATGAGTAAAATTGACAATTATCTATTAAAATAACTGTTGGTCCCAAGTGGTCAGATGAGGTCTAGAGGGGGGGGGGGTGAATAGACCTCTAAAAATTTTTTAACTTAAAAACTTTTTAGTCTTCTGTCAGCAGACTAAGCTGATGAAGAACAGTAAGCTAACTATGCTGATCGTGAACAAATCTTGAACAGCAGAGTGACCACTCTTCTTACAAATACTTAGCTGTTTTTTAGCAAAACAGTTTTTATTTAGAGTATATTTGCAGCGGATGTTTAAAAGTTTTTTTCACAAGTAACTTAAGTTCTTTTAAAAGATTTTATCCCCAGTTTAAAACTCCTTTAAAATCTTTCAATCAATTCAAAGTGTAAAGTTATGCAAGTTTAAAATATGCAATAAAACTTAAATGCAAACACAACACAAAGAATTTTTATAGTGGTTATATGGATAAAAATCATTTAGTCCACTCTTCCAGATCACTTAGATTCTGGGTTATACTATAAACACAAAGTTTACAATATGTCTCCGCTTATACCTAGACAACAAATGAAAAGGCTATAAGCTCACAATAGGAAATCACTCAGAAAACCTATCCTCTGAAGTTAAATCACTCACAAAGACGGATTTAAACTTCGCACAACACTCAGCTAATACAAATCACTCAGAATGTATTTTCAATTTGAGCTTCAACTGGGTTTCTGTCAACAGATGACTTCCACCAGACGAGTGAGCTGTTCGAGCCTCTTGAGACTTAGATAATTTCTGCTTCAAAGCGAATTCTCAGATTGTTGTTGTGTATCTCGCTCGTTGAAATCAGCTCCTTTTATACTTGGATTTGAAAAAATGACCGTTGAAGGAAATCAAATCTTCAAATCCATAGCCTTAGTCCGAAATCAGAACGGCTACCTGCTACAGTACCTTTTCTGCTGTACTTTCCTGTAGCTGCATTAAATGCACTCTGCTGATCCGAGGATATCTGCAATCATTTGCCATTACTACCCTTCTCTTGCAGCATTTATTACACTAAGTGCATTTATTACCGTTGGACTAATCTCTTGATCTCTTCTATTCTGCTGATCGAAGCAACCCATCTGATAGGCACTCTACTGATCAAACTCTGAACTAATCTGATTTGAGTCAGCTGATGGTCTACCCTTCTGTTCGCTGTTTCAGCATGAGATCAGTAGTCTTCTGGGCTTTGAACTTTGAACTCTTCTGATGTCTTCTTTACTTGTTCAAAATTCTTCCAAGGGAACTAAGCTTTCCATACTTAGCTGATAATGATGTTTTGGAAATCATCAAAACCTTCCCTTAATTACTTATCTTCTTTGCACTTCATCTTCATCTTCATCCAACAATTTCCCCCTTTTTGATGATGACAAAACTTCAGCTAAGTACCTGTACCTAAACTAAAGTTTTCATCCTCAAAAATTTCTGAGATAGAAATAGTATGTTGGATTTAAACTTGCAATTTTATAGATATTTGAAAAGATTACAGATTACAAGTCTTGAACAGATGAGATGTACAAAGACAATAAAAGAAAATTACAAGGAAATTACAAATAAAATAGCACTAGTCTTCTTCTTTTTCCTTGTCTTCTTTTTCTTCAGCTGGCTCAGATGTCTCAGCTATAGATTCATTTAATCTTTTCCTTAGAAGCTCCATATTTTTATACTTCACATCAGGGTCAAGCTGTTCTTCAACTGAGTCCTTAGCAGCAGCTATTTCTTTGTCAGATTTGACCTTTTCTTCAGCTTCAGTGTTTTCAGCTTCACTTTCTTCTGTGTCAGATTGATTTGCTGGTCTGCTGGTTCCTTCAATCTCATTTTCATTTGCAGATTCTTCCAGCATTTCAGTCTCTTCCAATTCAGCAGTCTTCTCTTCTACCTTATCTTCCCCCTTTTTGTCATCATCAGCAGGGTTGACTTGGTATTTAGGTGAGACTGGTGTGATTTGGAGAGAATCACAGAGAAGTCTGATGTTCTCATTCATAGCATTTATCTGAGCTCCTTGCCTTGGCTGATTTTCTTGTATGACATCAGCTTGAGCAGCATTGTTGATCTGATTTACTTCAAAAGCATGCATTCTGTTGAGAACTGCTTCACCTTGATCACCCAGCTGAAACTGAGTTGCAAGTACCAGATCAGCAGAGGATTTGAAGGATTGAGCCATGTTCATCAAGGTTTCATCCTCAGCTTTTATGGCCATCTCAACAGTCTGTGTTATGTCCCTCCAACCAGCAGCTGTGCTCTGAGTTCTAGCTTGAATCACATCTATATCCTGTCTGATAGTCTTCACATTATGTGCAGTATCTTCAATTACATCAGCAGGGATAGAAGCAACTTTCTGGATTTGTGGACTTAATGCAGCCAATAGATTTGCAGTTATCCGTTCTTCCATTTCCTTCAGTGACTTGGTGATCAACTGTTGGATGGAGTCAGATAGGAAATCCTGCAAAGTCTGAGAAGTAGATGCAACATTAGATGGAATAGAGGGTAAGGCAAGAACTTCACTTTCTGTTATCTGATCTGCTGAACCAGAAGCAATCTCCTGTCTTTTGGTTTGATCAGCTTGACTGGGAGTGTTTTCCTTCTCCTCAGTTTGATCAGCAGCCTTTTCTTCCTTATTCTCATCTGAGTCCTTGATCTGATCAGCAGGGTCGGAGGAGTCTTCTGTTTCCTTACTTTTCTCTTTTTGTTCAGTAGACTCATCTTTTTCCTTGCTTTGATCAACAGGAGGTGCTTTGATCTTCTTCACTTCAGTGATGGTGTGGACTTTACCAGCCTCATCTAAGGCAGTCCTGTGAGTAATCCATGTCAAGTCATCAATGGCAACAAATGGTGACACTGGATCCTAAGGTAGATCTTCATATGGTCTGATTGCAGGACCATATACTATCTGCTTCAGACTAGGAAGGGGGATCATTGAACTTGGTTGCCCCTTCATCTTTCTAGTCGTTTTTGCCCATGTCTTCATAGTCTGAGAGACAGCCAGTCTGATAGACCGTTCCTTCAAGTCTTCATTTTCAGCATATTCTTCTGGAACAGAGTCATATATCTTTTTGGCTTCAGCCTTGACAACTTTGCTGATCCTCAGTCTAAGTTTGTCTAAAAAGAACTCTGAGTCAAGTGCTTGTGTTAGTGATCCTGTTTCAAGCCACTTAAGAACCCAGGCCTCTTCATCATTGAAGGTTTTCCAGCTATTTATCTGCTCCTTACTCTTTGTCAGACGATAGTCCCTCCATCTGTTGTAGCGGACTTTTTCTTTGTTAAACATCGTCAGACGAGTGATTTTGTCATTTTCAGCATCCAACCTTTGTATAAACTCATCAAAGGCTTCTGGATTGTCTCTTACAATTTCCAGAGCCAATTTCACTTCTGATCTTCTCTTAGGTTGAGTTTTAGGAGCTGGCATCAATGGTTTGGGCTTGTTGGGGTCTCTTGATTCCCCAATCTGTATTCCACTAGCCTGCCTTGGACCATGGGCGTCCTTGGTGCTGGCTTCTATTGCAGCAGCTAACTCAGCTGCTTCAACAGCATCCCTTTCTGCTTGAGTCATTTTGCTGGCTTCTTCTTCCAGCCTCTTGAGTTCAAGACTTTTCAGTCTATCTTCCTCAGCTTTTTTAGCAGCTAATCTCTGCTTTTCAGCATCATCTAACTTTTTCTGTTCAGCAGCAGATATGTAGGGAAGAACAGTCTTACCAGTCCTTAGCTTTCTAGCTTCAGGACTCTCTATCACTTGGAGTGGAGTGGCAGCAACAGGAGTAGGGTGCAAAAGGGGTACACTCCCTTCACTTGTTGTGCCAGTCTGCTGTTCAACTTCTCCTTCAGCAGACTCTCCAATCTTATCAGCAGCAGCCTTTCTAGCAAGCGCTTCAGCTTGTTCAACAGCAGCCTCTATAATAGGTTCTTCAATAGTAACAGGCCTTTCAGCTGATGTTGGTGATTCTGTGACTGTTATGATAGGTTCTTCAGAGAAAGTGACCTTTCTCTTTGTCTTAGATTTGGCAATTCTTTTAGTGGGTGGCTTGGCTTGGGGTGGTCCCCTTGCCGCACTTCTGGTCCTCGGTCTTTGAAGAGGAACTGCTTCATCAGACTCGGTTCTTTCAGGAGAAGAACCTGTCTCCATCTTCTCAAGCTCAGCAGTGAAGTCTTCTATCACCTTCTCAGGAACTTCACTCTCAGTTTGTGCTGATCCAGCTTCAACAGCAGTGCTTGCTGTTTGATCAGCATACTTGCTAGTCTGATCTTCCTTCTTGCTTTTCTTAGAAGGAGTCTTTTTGGCTTTTGCAGGAGCCTTCCTCTTAGGAGCAGCCACACTCCTGACGGGCTCATACAACTTGAACTCTTTACTGGGATGAGTAGGCTTTCCACCAGCCATTGGGCATCTTAAACTCATGAACAGATGACTAAGTAGAATGGCATGGTCAGTCCTCTTATCACTTAGCAGATCATATACATGAGCTGCCCAGTTGACCTTTAAGCCATAATAGATGCAAATCATAGTGTAAAACCTTTTTCTTGGTAACCCATCCAAAGAACTTGTACTGCAGTCCAGTACCTTCGCAATGATGTCTACGAACCTCTGATACTCATCTTTCAATTGAGTTTTCATCAGAGTACCAGTCATCTCCTCTCCCTCCTTAGCACAAATTGCCCAAAATTCCTCCTCCTTTCCAGACCCCATGTCTGTTACATTTCCTCCTTTATCCTTCAACTTATATATCTCATGTAAGACGGCAGCAGAAATAGCAATTTTCTTACCTCCAATCACAGCCGACATAACTGTGTCATTTTCAGTGAACTTTCTGGTTAAGTAGAAGTGATCTACGTCTTCCAGATAAACCCTGTCCTCGTGGGCTTCCAAAACCGGTACCAAAGATGCTTCCTTGATTTTCTCCATGATTGAACGCATCAAATCGGTGCCAGAGGAGTGAAACTTGTTATAGTTCAGGTATCTTCCGTCAATGATTTTCTCCATTTCTGAGATTTCTAAGTAGGATTCTGTGAGAGCAGTAAACTTTGAAAGCGAGAGAAATTGAGTTGTTAGAGAATTTGAGAGTTTATGTGTGCGTAAGACGACTAATCTGTTCAGATCGGATTTTATACGTTTCCTATTGTTTAGGTTATCGTGATTAATCTGAGACGTTGGATCAATCTGACAGTTTATTAATCGTGTGGGTGAGAGCTGCGGATTTCAATTTTATTATTTTAGTGTCAGACAGGCGGGAAACTCAATCGTTACCAATCTGTTACTTATAAAAGCGTGTTTCTAGAAATGCGATTTTATAACCATGCTTATATAATGTATCAGATGAGTGGAGTTTAACTTATCTGACAGACGAGTGATCTGTTATCTGATATTACTAGAGAAAGCCAATAGCTAGTAATCTTCCTCTGCTGTTTGTCAATCCAGCAAGATAAATTGATCTTCAATCTTCAATAACTTGATCTTCTGTTGAAAATATAACTTCAACTAACTGTCATTAACAAATATCATCTTTTAATCAGAAGTACCGCTAGTCTTACACGTTCTCCCCGACTTTAAGAATTCATAAGTTAACTAGTCTGTTGAGAGTTAATCCTTGAAGATAATAATAGATGACTGTGCTGATGTACTTCAGTAATCTGATAAGTTCCCCCTCAGCTTATGCATCCAAATTGAGTAGTCCTAGCTCAGCTCTTAGAGTTGAGAACCTTACTTCACTCGAAGGTTTAGTGAAAATATCAGCAATCTGAATGTCAGTATGAACATGTTGGGATTCGGTAAGAAAAGCAGCCCTAGGCACAGCGGAATATAAAAAAATTTAGGGCCTCTTAAAGAATCAGCAATCTGAATGTCAGTGCTCAGCTCTTAGAGTTGAGAACCTTACTTCACTCGAAGGTTTAGTGAAAATATCAGCAATCTGAATGTCAGTATGAACATGTTGGGATTCGGTAAGAAAAGCAGCCCTAGGCACAGCGGAATATAAAAAAATTTAGGGCCTCTTAAAGAATCTTGTCAGGATATTCTCTAGTTGTATATATATATGAATATAATTAAATTGATAGTATAAGTTTTCTCGTTTATACCTATCTCCTTGCAAATCCTCGGCTAGCAAGACGAGCTCTGAATTCTGCCCCGGTAAGATCGACCCACACCTTTGATTAGCGCCCCACGTGTTGCGCCTCTACGAGTTGATACACCACAATATCACGAAAATTAATATATCCTAATCGACTAGAACATAGGGTATATTAATATCTAGGTTTTAGAACAACTTTGGAACGAAAATCGAAAACGAAAAATTCTTCCAAAGTGGAAGTATGGTTCGGCCGATCTCTAGGAGGGGGAGGGAGAATTTTTGCTTTTCTTATTTTGCTTGAAGAATTGTATGTGAGATATGAGACCTAGTCTCTTATTTATAGATATCTCTCATAACCTAATCCTACTAGGACTAGGATACTAATTCTCCTATATGGGCCATGGCCCTCTTTAATTAGAAGACTAAGTCTTCTAATTAATTCATGGCCCATATTAATTAATTTTTCAGGGCTTTATTTAATCTCCCAATTAAATGGCCCAATTAATTAAATCATCTCCCAATTAATTAATTAAACTCCAAGTCTAATTAAATTAATTATTCCATTAATTAATTAAATCCTAATTAATTAATTTACTCATAAATTAAATTCCAGTTTAATTTATAACCTTGATCCAATTCCAATTGAATCCAATTTCATTCCATATGGGTCGACCCAGTCGACCCACCCATTTAATCGACCCAGTCGACTTTGACCCAGTCAACTGGTTCGTTCTTGTTTCCTCGCTTTCGCTTCATGTGTATTGTGTATGCCCCCGTAGGTTCACCACATAATTGGCCGCGGGTTGTAATTAAATATTATTTAATTACTCGAGCAATTAATACTCTAAATTAATCGAACACTCTGTCGATTAATCATTCCAAAATTAGCACCCCTGCTAATTTGGGAATTCTCCCACACTCCACGGTCGATGTCCAGTCACAAGCCCATGGAGCCCGATCACTGGTGAATTAATTCAGTGAACCTTTTATCATTTACAATTTCCATATACGACATAATCTCTCCATCGATCAATCTCCCAGTCGAGACTTAAGGGTATGGTCTTTCATCGGATTCCCTTTTCTTTTGTCTTGACCTTATGTACTCTGGTCTCGAAATAAATTCTCTTTGACTTAATCTTTATGAGCTACTTACATAAAGTCGTCAGATACCTTGGCCAAGGATTTTACCAGAATTAATTTCTCACAGAAATCCATAGGAGAATTTCCCAACCTATCAAGTCGGGTCAACGGATCCTTTGTTGATGATATGAATCTGCATACGAGTTCCTCTATACCCAATGTGAGTCCACAGAGACTTTATGGTGATCCCCAGTCAGTCGGAACTCACATCAAAGCATAGACGTTCTCGTACCAGATAAACCCTATCATCTCAAGTTGTTAGGGATCGTTCCTCGTATACTATTGCAAATTGGAATAACTTCAACCCCGATATGCGACTACCGCTTCCATGGTGAGTTATTTCCTAATTGGGGTATTCAGTGCGCTTGCCATCCTAGCAAGCCACCCACTTATGTGTATCGACTATCCCAGCCACGCTCGTGGACCCCAGCGTCCTCCAGTTCATCGGAGTATACACAATAGTGAGAGTCTAACCGAATCCAACGATGTCCTATCTCGATTGGATTCTACGACTCTTGAATATGTTCTAGATCACGGCCTTGGGGATCAGTCCACGGGTTGTCCCATAGCCCTGTGATCTAAGGACTTCTATCCTTATGCGTAGACAATTATTACATAAGATAAAGTTGACCATTTAATAAAGTGCATTTATTAATCTAAATTGAATAGTTCCGCATTTATTACAACGAATACTAGCCATACAGCTGGCTTGCAGGACACTATTTCTATCAATCTCCCACTTGTCCTAAAGCCAGTCTTTTATGTTCTTGAGTCCCATCTTATGCAGATGTTTCTCAAATGCCTTTTGAGGCAGAGGCTTCGTTAGCGGGTCCGCCGTATTATCTTCTGAGTCGACACGTTCCATCTTAATGTCTCCTCTACCAATGATATCTCTTATCACATGGTATCGTCTCTGTACGTGCTTGGATTTTTGATGAGATCTCGGCTCCTTTGCTTGCGCTATTGCCCCATTATTATCGCAGAAGATAGTAATGGGCTCAGCAATGCTAGGTATCACATCCAGTTCCTGGATGAAGTTTCTCATCCAAACACCTTCCTTTGCTGCGTCACTCGCGGCAATGTATTCTGCTTCAGTGGTTGAATCCGCGGTTGTTTCCTGCTTGGAGCTCTTCCAGCTAACCGCACCACCATTGAGGCAGAAAACGTATCCTGATGTCGACTTGAAGTCGTCTACATCACATTGGAAGCTCGAGTCTGTATAGCCTTCCAATTTCAATTCTCCTCCACCGTATACCAAGAACAATTCCTTAGTCCTTCTCAGGTACTTCAGAATTGCCTTTACGGCTATCCAGTGCTGCTCACCTGGATCAGACTGGTAGCGACTTGTAACGCTTAAAGCGTACGCTACGTCTGGTCTCGTACATAGCATACCATACATTATGCTTCCTATTGCGGATGCATATGGTACTCGAGACATATTGCTTCTCTCTTCTGGCGTCTTTGTGGCCATAGACTTAGAGAGTGCAATCCCATGTCTCATTGGAAGCAATCCTCTCTTGGATTCTTCCATACTAAATCTTTTCAAGATTTTATCTATGTACTGGGATTGGGAGAGGCCCAGCAGTCCTTTTGATCTATCTCGATAGATCCTTATACCTAGTACAAAGGATGCTTCTCCCATATCCTTCATTGAGAATTGTGTAGACAACCATGCTTTAGTTTCAGACAACGCTTTCACATTGTTTCCAATGAGAAGAATGTCGTCAACGTAAAGCACCAAAAATTCAATTGTACTCCCACTGATCTTCTTGTACACGCAAGGTTCGAACATGTTCTTGATGAATCCAAAAGTTTGGATTGTTTCATCAAAACGAATTTTCCAACTTCGGGAAGCTTGCTTCAGTCCATAAATGGACCTCTGGAGTTTGCACACCTTGTGTTCATCTCCTTTGGATGCATATCCTTTTGGTTGCTCCATGTAGATCTCCTTATCAATGTCCCCATTGAGAAAGGCAGTCTTTACATCCATCTGCCATATCTCGTAGTTATACCACGCAGCTATGGCCAGCAAGATCCGAATGGATTTGGGCATTGCGATGGGCGATAAGGTCTCCTCAAAGTCGATACCTGGTCTTTGAGTGTATCCTTTTGCCATTAGTCGTGCCATGTAGGTTATTACCTCTCCGTTCACTCCAAGCTTTCGCTTATAGATCCACTTGCAACCCACGGGAGCCACTCCCACTGGTGGATCTACCAAGGCCCATACCTTGTTTGAGTGCATGGAGTCCAGTTCGGATTCCATGGCTTCGCGCCACTTTCCCGAGTCTATGTCTAGCATAGCCTCTTCGTAAGTCCTTGGGTCGGTTAGAGACTGTCCAGTCTCATGCAGCAGACCGTAGTACCTCTCGGGTTCTCTACGTTGTCTTTCTGACCTACGAAGTATCGATGTACTTTCTGGTGCACTTTCATGCTCATGTTCTCCCACTGCCTGTGGTGACGGGTCAGCTCGATCGACCTCCAAGGCCTTTTCAGCTTCAGTGACCTCATCTAGTTCCACGTTATTTTCTTTCTTGTCCACCAAGAAATCCTTCTCTAAGAAGTGAGCGTTCCTCGAGACAAACGTAGTTTGTCTTGTAGGATCGTAGAACTCGTATCCTATTGAGTTTTCCGGATACCCCACGAATTTGCACAAAGTGGATTTAGTTTCCAATTTATCTCCCACTAGCTTTTTAACGTAAGCGGGAGATCCCCATATGCGCATGAATGCGTATGAGGGTGCCTTGCCAAACCATAGTTCGTATGGTGTCTTTTCTACGGATTTCGAAGGTACCATATTCAGTGTCTTCGCTGCCGTGAGGAGGGCATGTCCCCAAAATGAAAGAGGAAGGTCAGTGGCACTCATCATGGATCGAACCATGTCCATCAAGGTTCGATTCCTTCTCTCTGCTACTACATTTAATTGAGGTGTTGCAGGAGGAGTCCACTGAGATAATATTCCATGCTCTACAAGATAATTTAGAAATTCGTTACTAAGAAATTCTCCACCTCGGTCAGAACGAAGAGCCTTTATCGTATGACCAAGTTGATTCTCTACTTCCATCTTGAATTCTTTGAATCGCTCAAAGGCTTCAGACTTGTGTTTCAACAAGAACACATATCCATAACGACTAAAGTCGTCAGTGAAAGTGATGAAGTAGTCATAGCCACCTCGGGCGCTTTTCTTAGTGGTCCACATACGTCAGTATGTATTAAGTCCAATGTTTGTTTGGCTCGCTCAGGGTTTCCCTTAAACGGCAACTTAGCCATTTTACCCTTTAAACATGGTTCACATGTTGGCATTTCATTAATGCGATTGATTTCAATCGCGCCAGATGATGCTAACTTTTGAATCCTAGACTTAGATATATGTCCAAGTCGAGCGTGCCATAATTGGGCAGATATTTTATTATCTTGTTTCCTTTTGTTCTGTTGTACGTGCATGACTAACTTAGGCGGTTTTATTATGTAAAGTCAATAATTCAATGTACCAAATGAAAAACTAAAACAGGAGCTTTTATTAAAAATCAACATTATTCATTAACATGAATAAAAGTTTTTCATTAATAACTAGGTACATAAATGAAAGTTTCCTAATGACTTTATCAAACCACCTAAATCTACTTTTGCCTACGGCCTTGGTAGCAGCTCCAGCTCCATTGCCTTATTCAAGGATCCAATCCTCAGGCTCCAGTTTCCTCAACGCTCCCATCACCTACAAGGATGAGAACTCCAATCAGTGTCTAACACCAAAAATACATAGTTAATTGTAAAATTAACTTCAACAAGGAATATACATGTCCGAACTCTCCATAGGTTCGAATTTAATCCTTTCCCTTGACCTTGTGCAGTAAGGAGCTCTGGTTTCCATTTGCCTTGGTTTTGAACGCCGCCCAGTCCTTTCGCCAACCCTCGCTTTCTTTCCAAAAGATGCTTCGTGTTCCTCGAGCATTTGTCGCAGGACATGCACAGTGATCTCTCGCCTCTGGAGATTCAAGTCCGCGATAAATCGGTCATATGATCTAGGAAGAGATTGTAGAATAAGATCTACTCGGAAATCATTGTCCATCACGACACCCATATCATCGAGTTCAGACAGAAGTCGAATCATCTTGTGTACGTGGATTCCGACAGGAGTTTCCCTTCTCTTTCTTGCTTGCAAGAGTTCCCTCGTGATCGCGAATCTGTGACGACCATCTCTAATCCCATAAAGGAATTTGAGATTCGAGAGAATCTCTTTTGCGGATGCCATATGCTCATGTTGCAAACGCAGATCAAGTGACATATATTCCAACATGTATTCACGAGCTAAGCCATCCTCCAGTTTCCACTTGGTGATGCTTTTACGGAGCTCATCAGGAACGTCATGTGAAATAGTAATGGGTGGTGGTACAGACAAAACATAGGATATGTTTTCAGCTTCAAATAATCCATTCAAATGATGCGTCCAGAAATGCAAGTTGGGTCCAGTTAAAATATTACGTTCAAGTGATGAGATGGACAAATCTCTAAGTGCTCTAAGCTCTTTTGACATCATATCTATAAAACGACGAGAGAAGAAATAAATATGCGAAAGATTAATTTTAAAATGCACAATTTACAAACATGGTTTTTATTTGTAAATTACTCCCACTATTTTAATCAAAATCTTATGCCCCCACATAAGTTTCGGGAATTTAAAATATCCTAGCGGGCTTAAGGCCCAAATGCAATCTCCTAGTATCCACGACTCGTTGGCCATACTATTTGATTCACTTGGTGGTCGAATACGTCGACGGTTAACCATCGCAGCTAACCCTTAAGTTCATTTAGCCTCGGTTTTCGATATGGACCCACGACTCGTGAGACATCCATACTTACTAGCGTTAAATCATGTCCAATACTCGTGGAGAGAAATAGTTCAATCCTAGACACCCCACGACTCGTGAGACAGCGCCTAAAACCTTGCTATCCCCTCCCTTGGCACTAAACTCGTGCATCGAGGCAATAGTCATATCATCTTCCTATAGCTCGACCCACGACTCGTGAGACATCGAGATATATTCGTACAATATGCCTAAGACCTAGTAATTGGATAGGCTCGGACCATAGACACCATTCATATGCGCCCATTATTCGAGTTAATATTATAATTGAATTTTAACGTTCAATTGGAGGTTTCTAAGTGTGTGAGGTCTCATCAGATTATGCTTATCTTGTTTACGTTTTCTATCCTAAGCATGCATCTCATACATCAAAGAATAGTTTGCGAAAAAGTAAACATTCATCACCTAGCAAGATATGATTGGTCGATTGCCCATCCTATGCGATCCATCACGAGCCACGTGATGAATCAATTGGTCAGTCTAGGGTGAAAATTAAATGTCCTAACTATTACAATTTTCAAACCCATACATCATGGGCCTTCTTGTAATATCCAGCTTGATCGGGCCTCCATGTAATGAATTGGGCCTCCATGTCCTCCAAGGTAAATGGGCCTCCATGTGGATCTCCAAGTCTTCATGAGGTCTTCTCGGCTCCAAGCCTAATCTAAGCCTAGCTTACATAATTTAAATGGTCCTATTCTATTACATTTGTTTGCGCAAGCAAGGGCACCAATCAGGCCCATTTAATTACAACCCATAAAATAAATAAACCAAAAACTACACAGGTCTTAAGGGCAAAATCGACCAATCCACATATTCACACAAGAACATGCATAAATTCACATAAGGACAATAATGTAAATTTACCGGCTTCATTAATTTTAATTCGCAAAAATTCATCCAAGTTAATTAATTTTGAATTAACAATTAATCTCTAAGATTAATTAGCTCTTACTTGAGTTCTAAGTAATCTACAATTCTTATCTTGATTAAATTGGTTAATTAAGGTAATCTAAATCTCTAAGATTCTTACCTTATCCAAAACACTAAGGCTGGGTTTGGATTGAGTTATTAGTAATAGCCCAAATTGTAATATTGGGCTAGTTAATAGTCCAATTCCCAGAATAATTGGGTGTTTGGTACATTATTAGTGGGATGATTAATATTTGGGCTCACAATCTATTCTATGTTCGGTTAGCCCAATAAATTCATCAATTATTGAAAACCCCATAATACCCCTGGTCAAAGATTATTGATTAAATCTCCTCCGTTGCTTTCTCCTTGATCTCGACCGCCGATAATCAATGTATAATAACCTAGAATGAAACCCTAATCTCACTCATTCACTTCCTACTCTTTTCTCTCTCATCCGCGGCGCTAAGGTTGAATTGTTGAGGTCTTTACGGTGTCAAATTGAGGAAAAACCTTGAAGAAAAGTTCTCTATACCGCTTCAAGTATCTCCCACGGTTTGAAGGTAAAATGTATCAATTTCTAGTGTTTTTCCTAATTTGCAAAGTGATACATGGGTCGTAATATGTGGAATAGGGTTTTTTTGTTACATTTGGCTTCTTTTTTTCGTGCTCCTTCAAGTAGGTGATAGATTTTTTCTGGAATATTGCATCGTACAATATTGTTTATGAATATTCTCAGAATTTTGACTTGGGTGATATATTTTATCAAGTGTGATAATTAGTAATGTACAGATGTGATATTTTGATATTTGTTATGAATTTTTAGGTTTCTTTGTTAATTTGCATAGTGATATATGTTTTCGTAATATGTTGGATAAGTAATTTTTTTGGCCTTTTTTTTTCGTATACCTCTCTGCATTAAAGTAGGTGATATAATACTGTGGAATTTGCATTGTAAAAGATTGTTTAACAAGAAATTTGACATAGGTGATATTTGTTATGAATTGCTTATTGGCTTCAAATCCTATAAATTGTTTTATGCTAATCAGTTTTCATGGTATGTTTGAAATCTAAAACTGAATTGTAAGGGCTAAATATGATTGAAATTGAATTCTAACAAAGGTAGTTGGAATATTTTATATTTGTGTAGTAATCTGTTTGCATCTTATATTTTCAAATTAATACAAAATATCTGATTTAAATAACACATTTTTTTTGTTTATGAAGCATGGATTCAAGCAGTTCAGAAATTGACCCGGCCATAGCCGCAAAAACATGTGCTTGCGGTGAACAGATCAAGGTTCAAACTTCGTGGACCAAAGGTAACCCTGGCCGTCGGTTTGCCCGTTGTGCTGGATTAGAGGTAAGCATTCGTCCCATTATTGTGTTTCAATATTCTTTGGTAATCTTTTGCGGGGGTTATATCATACCGTTTTATACATGTTGTAGTCCACTTTCATGAACCCAATTTGAATTAATGTGTGTGCCTGTTTGTTGGTTCTTATGATTTAAAAGTTGATAGCAATTACGTTGTTGTCACAGGGGGGCCGATGTGGCTATTTTCAATGGGTTGATCCACCCATGTGTGATAGGTCCAGACTGATAATTCCTGGTTTGTTACGTCGGGTTAATCGGGTTGAGGCAGAAAGGACCCGCCGGGAGCATGAATTGAAATCTGAAATTGAGTTGCTTATTAGTTCTATGTCCACACTTGAGAAGGAAAATATGGCATTGCGTCGTAAACTGCAGTTTACGACGATCTGTGTCATCCTTCTTCTTGTGTGGATAATTTACTTTATTATGTGAATCGGACTAACGTGTTTATAGTCTAATATTTTGTTTTGCGTGTAATGTATGTCATGACTTGTTCTCCATTTGGATTGAAGCTATGTTGTCTAATTTGTGTACGTATTTGGTTTATGTCTACCTTATACCAGTTTGGGGAATGTATATTGTAAACTTGTTTTTGTTGGTATAAGGAGAAGTGAACTGTGATTGTACTGTTTAAATATTTTCATATGTGCTGCATTTATTCTTAATGTGGCTCTATATTGTGTTTCTTGTTTTTTTGAAACTGAATTTGATATAAAGTAGATATCATATGTGATTGCTACTAAATAATACAGGGGGTTATTTCCTAGTCTAATGTTGTATCTATAAATATGTTTGTGTTAAATAGATGGCCTGATTGAGTAATTTATTGTTATTGTCTATGAATGGAAAAGGATAGTAGTTGATGAAAGAAAATTAATGATCCATTGACTCTTTGACTGCCTCACTTTTGAAATACTCATTAATGCATATCTACCCTACATCAATTCAATATTAATGATGGAGGCTGAGTGGTTGTTCAATCTTTCTATAAATTGACCTCAACATTTCCAAAAGGTTAACATATCTGAAATTCATACCATCTACCATGTAAGTATCTTTCTTCCTTCTTACATATATGGGTATGTTTGTTCATCTATCCTTATCAAAATATTAAAGTCTTTCTTTTTGGATAATATATGTTCATTCTCTTTGTAGCATATTATTTTATAACATTCTCTTTAACAAGAAAGCCTTTGTGTAATAATTCAGTTGCATAAATATTATTGTGGGGTATTTGTACTTGCATGCTTTTTATATGTATGAGTAATATAAACCAGTTTTAAAAAATTATGTTATACCTTACTTGTTCTGTTTCATAAAATTCTGATTTGAGTTTTGTGAACCTATATGTAATATGATATTGTACATGTGTAGCATTCTGCTGATTGCAAACATATGGCAAAACAAGGATCAACAGTCGAAAAGGAAGTAAGGAACACTGCGGATGGCTGGACATTTAACGAGAACTGGCGGTTCATGGCAAATCTGACCCATGAGGCTAAGAACGCCAACCTGAACGACTTGGCTGTTCTCAATGGTTCCTGCAAATTAATTAAAGTTAAAATGGAGGCACATTTTGGACGTCGCTATACTAAAAAGGCTATCAAGATGAAGGTTGAACAGATGCGTGCGAGGCACACTAGTTTCAAGAGGTTTCTATCCACTCCCGGCGTTGTATATGACATTGAAAACATTGACTCAACCGTGACTGCTGAGTATTGGAAGAAATTTACACACGAGGTAATTTATGGACTATTATTGTTTAATGTTTGAAAAACTGATTTTTTTTTTAGTGTATGTTCTGTTTAGTGTTTACTAATGCAATCTCCTACTTGTTAGGCTGAGCCAGAGCTGTTCAAGCAGTTCAGAAAGAATGGTAACCCACTTCACTACATGCTTACTGAGACTTTTGACGAGGAAGGCGTTGCTACATTTCCGAAAGACCTAAGCGGCAGCCCAGGATGGCCTATTCACGTTCGAGACTCCGACGAAGATGAAAAGGCCCTGGTTCCAGCAGATGACTTAAGTGGCATGGAGATTCCAATGATGGGTGAAGAAGATGATGTGCATCTTATCAAAGGTTGTTGTCACCATGTTGTATCAACTGATTTGGCAACTGTGGAGGACAGTGAGGAGGACATTGTTGGTGGATCCAACTGGGTGGACCTGGACTAGTGCTTGGTTACTTGTTTAATTAGTTTTTAATATGTTTTATCAAGGATAATATCTATGTTTGTTTAAGGATAATATCTATGTTTGTTTAAGGATAATTATGGCTTGTTTATTTTGGTGTAATTTGTTAGTTTGAATATTGCTGGATGTTGATCAAACACTTTGTAGACATTCCTCACTTTTGGTGTTATTAAGTTTTTATTATTGGTACTGATAAGTTTTAAGTAATGGATGTGTTTTGTTAACTGTTTTTAACATCATATATTATGCAATGCTTTTTGTTTATTTGTTATTATAACCTCTTTTCCATTATTAATCTCCTTTTCAGATTTCAGTTTTTAGTTTATTATAAGTTCATTTTTTTACTAATGCATTTGCAAAGTTGAACTGGAGCTATTGTAGACTATTAAAGAAAAAGTTGTTCAAAAAGTAGGTGCATTAAAGCCTTGTTTTTGGCTGACTTCTACCAGCTTTTAAAAAAACTTTTCTGCCTATCCAGCCAAATATCAATTATGTAGCAAATGAGGACAAAAATTACATAACTCATCGGTCCAAATATTATTCTCAATGCAGCAAAAGTTGAGGACAAAAATTGCTTAATAGGCATGACCTATATGTACAAGTAGTACAAACTCTTTTCAAAAATCATTTGGAAGATATTGTACACAAAATAAAATCTACTACAATGCCTACTTTAAAAATTTTTTGAGCAGGACATATCAAATCATATGGTTAACAATTGCACCTTTACACCCCCATTACTTATTAATATTATTTGCAACCCATGCAATCAAGTGCTATAAATAGGGAATGTGCATGGGGTTGGAATGTGGGCATATATTTACATTTTATGCAATCACATTTTTTCTTTAACAACATGGCACTCTTCAACCCTCGTCCCCAATCATCATTTTTTTACAATGCAAGATGGTCCCAAGAAGTAGATGATTATTTCATTGAATTTTTGTCTAATGAGGCTTACTTCCAAAATGCTATTTTCACTCATAGTTTTAGTGACGTATTAAAGGTTGCTCGGGATGACTTAAATGTTTATTTTGGAACCTCGTTCACCTTGAAGGAGATAACGGGAAAATTTACGAAACTTAAGCGTAGGCATGCCGCCTTCAAGTATTTGCGAAATCTTTCCGGTTATTCTTTAATTGATAACGTTGTTGGGCATGATGGTTTCGAGATTGTAAAACAGTTGTGCATGGTATAGGTTACGTAATATTTTAGTATTAGTTTTTTATCTACTATTTTTTGTAAAACTATAATTTTCTATTTAAAACATGTGTAATATTTTTTTTCAGGAAAAACCATTTTATGAAGCCTACGCCTTAAACGGAGAACCAAAGTGGGTTGATTTGTGCTCAATTTTCGGTGACGATGAAACCGAAATCCCCGTTCCTCCTCCCCCGGAATCTCCCATCAATCTTCAGTGGTTTGAACTCAACGATGGCCCAGATGATGTGTCAGGAACCCCAGTTCCACCGCCTATAAATCCACCGCGAGAAACTTTCTCACCTTGGGACAATGAAGAGTTTTGGAATGACTTGGGTAATTACAACAACACATTGGACCATGATGAGGTTGTTGAGGTTCCGAAGACCACAAGTGTCGCCAAATGTCTTTGGCCTCATGTTGGCCCGTCAAGCAACCCGGGTGGTGGGATCTAGGAAGGCTACCCAAACTTGACGTGGAATATGTCGTGCTTTAGGTGAAATAATAATTAATATGTTCTAAATTTCACCATAATTATTCCCGGTAATTTCTTACATTGCATGTATTGTTGTTGCGAATTTAAGTGGCTTTATTTGCATCATTAAGCTTGTGTTTCCATTAATTTGTCTTTTTATATAGATTAATGTACGTACGGGAGTTTTGCATATAAAAACGGTTTCGAGGGGGTATTTATATATACAATAAATTATGGCGGGGGTATTTGCAATTAAACCGACGTAATAGGGGGTTTTATGTATATAGAAACCGTGATGATGGGGTTTTTTTTGTATAAAAAAATTTAGGCAGAAGCCTATCTGTACTTAAAAAAAATATAGGCAGGGGGTATTTGTATATATAAAATGTAGGCAGTGGACATTTTGCATATAAAAAACATTATGCAGGGGACATTTTGCATATAAAAAAACCTTATGCAGGGGGGTATTTGCATATATAAAAATATATAAAAACCTTATGCTAACCTGTATATTTGTATAAAAAAAATAAATTATGGCAAGGGGGTCTTTTTGGATATAAAAATGTAAGCAGGGGGTTTCTTGCAAATTACCACATTCAACTAAAAAATTATACATGGCAGCAAGAAAAAAATTCAAACCTGGCAGTAACATATACAAAAACATACACATAGAAACAAGCAATATATAATTTCAAGAGTGGGCTAATTACAAAAATTGTGAAGTTGCCAAACTTTGAAGTTAGGCTAATTACAAAAGACAAGCCCTATGTTGCTAACCTAACTACCCTAAAAGATTCGATGTTTTGAAGTTAGGCTAATTACAAAAGACAAGCAAACAGAATTTTCGGTAGATTACATATTAAAACCCACCAAACAAAAGCCACAGTTTATAACCCAAAAAAATGATTTAAGTTTAATGTATTTATGAAACGAAATACTTATCAAGGCATCTTACCATCAAGCATCATTTGTGCTTGTATCTCCCGGCTTCGTGCACTCGAGTTCAAGAACAAGCTTGTATGTCTTGGATTGTCCATTATTTTGAAGGAGAGGTAGATTCGGTTCTCTTCGCTAAGGCTCTCCATGTTCTCTAACGCGGCTATAATCTTCTTGGCCTTGTCGTCAAAGGTATCCTCCTCCTTCGCAAATTTTGAAGTCAAGTCACCCCACGTTTCCTTGGCAGCAACTATAAAGTCCTTCATGTTAGGCGCTCCTTCTACGGGTGAAGTCGACTCCGGTGTTTTCCGCTTCCTTTCCGTAGGAAATTCTTTCTTGATCTTGATCTTCTCCCCTTTTGATTTTTTCTCCAGCTTACCCTTAACTTTCTTTGGTAACATGGGGTCGAAACCGGTTGCATATGGCCCTGAATTGAATATAATTTCAGCGTCATCCGACGCATCGGTTGTCAAATCCACACATGGACTTCCTCCATGACTCTCATCCATGAATCCCATTGGCTCCTTAAGCTTTAGGTTAGCTTCTCCCAACACATCACTCTTTTTTTGTATGTCTTCCACAATATCCGGAAAACTTTCCGCATCATCACCGGTTGCGCGGTCTTTGCCGAATATGTCCACCCAATCCTCAAAGTAATGATATGTCTTGTACCTCATGTTGGCAACATCGGGATGTGCCTAGTGTTATTTAAATACCGAAGAAGCAAGACTGCATTAGTTTTATTAAAGGGTGGGGGTACTTAGATTATTCTTTAAAAAAGGGAATATGTATTTATAGATGGCAGGGGTTACTTTATTTCCAAAAGGCAGGGGGGATTTTAAATTTTATAATTTTAAGGGATTTTTTGAAAAAAAAAAAGGGACAGGGGGTATTTGCATTTAAATAGCATAGGGGGTATATACATAACAATTGCAGGGGGGGTATTTGCATTTAAATAGGGGGGTATTTGCATTTAAATAGCATAGGGGGTATATACATAACAATTTCAGGGGGGTATTTGCATTTAAATAGGGGGGTATTTGCATTTAAATAGCATAGGGGGTATATACATAACAATTTCAGGGGGGGTATTTGCATTTAAATAGGGGGGTATTTGCATTTAAATAGCATAGGTGGTATATACATAACAATTTCAGGGGGGTATTTGCATTTAAGTAGGGGGGTATTTGCATTTAAATAGCATAGGGGGTATATACATAACAATTTCAGGGGGGTATTTGCGGGTATTTGCATTTAAATAGCATAGGGGGTATATACATAACAATTTCAGGGGGGTATTTGCATTTAAATAGCATAGGTAGTATATACATAACAATTTCAGGGGGGGTATTTGCATTTAAATAGGGGGTATTTTCATTTAAATGGGCATATGGGGTATATAAATAACAAATTCAGGGGGGTTTATAGTTATTTACCTTCACATATAGCTGCCATATGTCATCATCCACACTTATTTGTTTTCCGGAATCATTCCATCCAAAGCCGCTCGTCCCTTGCATCCCGAGCAATTGGTAGTACGTTTTCTTCCAAACTGTCAACTTGGAATTGATGTGCTTAGCAATGATATTTGAATTTGGAATTCTCGCCTTTATGGCCGTCTCTAGAGTTTGCAAATAACCAGCTCTAAATGAATTATCGGCCTTCCACCCATTAAAAATCAATTCTTTAAGGCAGTGAATTAGTGTTTGTTCTTCCAACTCATTCCAAGTTCGACGCACACCTTGCGTCTTCCTTTGGGATGGAGCAGCCTCACTATATCGTGGAATTGACGACATATTCCAGATCAATCTTGTCCTGCATAAACCAACAAGCAATGAAGTGATTTTATTAATCCCAGAAATCAATATAGAATCACAATTAAAAAAGAAGCACATTAAAAAGATCACACTAAATTTGACAAACATTTCACGTAAGAAAACAAATTAAACACAATACTTAATACAAAATAAACGTGTTCACATATAAAAGAAAAACCGATTTGCATCCGATAATCATAAATCAAACGCAATATGGATGTCCAAATAAAATACATATATCCAAATAAAATACATTAGTTATAGTGCACAGTTTTGGATATTAAATTATAGGTAATAGCAAAGGAATTCTTGTTATTATTCAATAACGATTTTCATTCCAATTGTCGAACATATCGCGGGCCATGTTGTCACGAAAATTATTCCACGCAGGTGACGGTTCGACCGAATCAATGTAATCTCCACCAGTATTCTCAATCTCATCATCACTCGAGTCGCTTTCATCCGATCGCCAATACGACTTGTCGTTAGGCATTGTTTGTCGTATGAAATTTTGAATCAAAAGTAGAGCCATGATCACTCGATTCTGCGTCTTCAATGGGTAGAATGCGTTGCTCCGTAGAATTGCCCACCTTTTCTTCACCACACCGAAACTGCGCTCAATTACATTCCGTGCTTGCGAATGTTTCATGTTAAAAAACTCCTGATAATTCTGCGGGACCTCCATACCAGTACCCCACTCTTTCAGATGATACCGCACCCCTCTGTAGGGCGCAAGGAAGCCTTCACAATTGGTATAGCCATTATCGCATAAGTAATACGTTCCTGAATTCAATAACAAGCCACTTTATTCCACTGAATTAATGAGGACATGTATGAAATATTAATATAAGTAGTTTGTTTTATTACCGGTAGGAACCTTGAAACCGTTGCTTCGATTAATCGCGTCCCTCAACACCCGACCATCTGCGGCTGATCCTTCCCAACCAACTAATGCATAAGTAAAAGCTCCTTCAATGTCACATGCAGCTAAGACATTTGTGGAAATTGCACCCTTTCTCGATCTATACCGTGGTTTGTCTCTGTTCGGAACTTGAACATTCACGTAAGTTCCGTCCAACGCCCCTATGCAACCCTAATGCAAAAGGAATAATAATGAAGATACAACGAAAAATAAAGAAACCATTAAAGCTGGTATTAAGTTGTGTACTCACCGGAAAACAATTCCACCTTGTATCCGGGCAATCATGAGCAATTGGTTTGGGTTTAGATAGCAAAATCGGATGCAAAGTTAGCAAAGAATTTAGTACACGATAGAAGCATTTACTCACGGTGTCACCTGACCGTTTGTAATCTGTCCCAACAATACGAATCTTCTTGTGGTGAGCAAGGACGGACAGAAACATTGCAACTTGTTCTCTAACCGGAACATATTTAGTATCCCTTAACCCACCCGCGTTATGCAGCAAACAACAGAACGCTTCAAATGCATTCATGGTTAGACGTGTGTTATTTCGGCAAGTAACATTCTTGTCTTTGGTGATTTCGAATAAATAATCAGTTTGCTGCTGCCTTCTACGGATCAGGCTATAGCGAATGGGTTTTTTCATAGACTGGGCATCACGATGTGCAATAACACGCAAGCAAAAAAAATAAACTCCCATCCAAAAGAATTGATGAAACATAATTAACAAGAGTTGTTTGCGTCGTTCATCCATTGGCAATGTAGTCCTAAAATTTTTTAGTAAAAAAAGCTTATATGAAATGGAAATGAGCAATGGAGCAACATCTTCCTCCTATGAAATTACGGGTAACATAAATCACTAAAATATACAACACATCAACAATGTATTGCAACATAATAGATAGTAAAATATTAACAATGTCCGTTCGCAATTAACTTTAACAGCCCAATAATTAACAATGTATGTTCATATGAGCAATGAAATTGTGCAATCACATCAACAATGTCTTAACATAATTCACGGGTTATTTGCATATAGCAACAACTTATAATTAACAAAAATGTTGCCCATTCACGAAATTCTTGTAGGCAACATGACCATATAGCAACAACTTATAATTAACAAAATAGTAGGCAACATTTGCATATAGCAACAACTTATAATTAAAAAAAATGTTGGACATTCACAAAATTATAGTAGGCAACATTTATCAGGTGACAAAAATATAGACAGACCTAGATCAAAAATATTTTGTTATTTTGTTCACAAAAGTATATGAATTTTTGTTTATTAAGCCACCAAGTAATAGCATAATAAACATCAAAACCAAACAAATTTTCCCAAAAATACATAATTAAAAAAAATTACCTAAAATAATGGATTCGAAGAGGAAATTTTTTTTGTTAGGGGAATACTTACACCCACACTTAAATCAATTGCAGTTACTAAGGGAAGCATGAAAATGAAAGAAGATTCAATTTTTACCTAGAACAAGCAAGGATTCAAGTTTTTATTCCTTCAACCGTGTTCTTAAAACCTTCGGTTATTTGCACCAATAAACCGAATAATCTGCAAAATCGAGATGGGTGTTAGCTCAAATACTTGCCAAATGTAATGGGTTTGCAAGAAAAATGAAGAAATTGTAAAAAAAAAAATCTGCTGAAGATCGCACTTCTTCAGCTCTGGAAATGGCCGCGACAAGTGAGGGGGGAAAATGAAAACTTATTTTGTTATTTTTACCCAGGTTCATTTGTTATTATGTGTAAATCTAGGGGTAATTTTGGGTTGAAAAAACTTAATTGGGTCAGATAAAATCAATTGGACCCAAGAGATGAAATTGTAATATGGTGTATAAGGTGGGATGGCCCACAAAACCGTAAGATAAAATCGGGCAGCCCGGGTTTCTATTATCCAATCCGAACAAAACATTACCAGCCCATTACAGATTGATTAAAATAGTGAGGGCCTTATCTGGGCCTTATTAGCCAATCCGAACCCAGCGTAAGTTTCCCAAAATTCCCAAATCTCCAAGATTCTCAAGATAATCCTATTTTGATTAGATTAGTTTAATTAAGGTAGTGTTTACATCTAACAAGATAACTACCTTATCCAAAAACTCTAACTTTCCTAATCTTCCAAAATTCTCCAAGATTTTCAGAACTCTCAAAATAGGCGTGTTTGAGATCAACAAAAATTCAGCCACGAAGTGACGAATAGGACACCGCCACGTGGCAGCACACACGCGACCACGGAGGCCGCGCGTGAGCCGCACGCAGCGGCTGCTGCCGCGCGTAACAGCACGCAGCAGCGTGCTGCTGCGCGTTGCCAGCACGCGGCAGACTGCCCGAAGGCAGCTGCCGTGTGCTGCACGCACAAACAGCGCGCTGTTTACGCGCTGCTGCTCGCGGCAGCTCGCGGTGGCCGCCCAGCCGCGGTGCGCTACCGCGCACTACCGCGTGCCACCGCGGTTGAACTCAAAAATATATTTTTTTTTTGTTTGATTACTCACATGATTTAATTTAACATACCCAGTCTAATTAAATCCCAATCCAAAAATAAAACTAACATGATAAATTTTTCGAATCCAAAATTATCCATTAACTCCAAGTTAACATACATACGTCCTATAACATGCAAAGTTAAAGAACTAGCCACATAAATCAAACATATGATTTAATAAACACAGAATTTGCAAATTCATATATATATACAAAGCCTAAACCTGGCTCTGATACCATTGTTGGGATTCGGTAAGAAAAACAGCCCTAGGCACAGCGGAATATAAAAAATTTTAGGGCCTCTTAAAGAATCTTGCCAGGATATTCTCTAGTTGTATATATATGAATATAATTAAATTGATAGTATAAGTTTTCTCGTTTATACCTATCTCCTTGCAAATCCTCGGCTAGCAAGACGAGCTCTGAATTCTGCCCCGGTAAGATCGACCCACACCTTTGATTAGCGCCCCACGTGTTGCGCCTCTACGAGTTGATACACCACAATATCACGAAAATTAATATATCCTAATCGACTAGAACATATGGTATATTAATATCTAGGTTTTAGAACAACTTTGGAACGAAAATCGAAAACGAAAAATTCTTCCAAAGTGGAAGTATGGTTCGGCCGATCTCTAGGAGGGGGAGGGAGAATTTTTGCTTTTCTTATTTTGCTTGAAGAATTGTATGTGAGATATGAGACCTAGTCTCTTATTTATAGATATCTCTCATAACCTAATCCTACTAGGATTAGGATACTAATTCTCCTATATGGGCCATGGCCCTCTTTAATTAGAAGACTAAGTCTTCTAATTAATTCATGGCCCATATTAATTAATTTTTCAGGGCTTTATTTAATCTCCCAATTAAATGGCCCAATTAATTAAATCATCTCCCAATTAATTAATTAAACTCCAAGTCTAATTAAATTAATTATTCCATTAATTAATTAAATCCTAATTAATTAATTTACTCATAAATTAAATTCCAGTTTAATTTATAACCTTGATCCAATTCCAATTGAATCCAATTTCGTTCCATATGGGTCGACCCAGTCGACCCACCCATTTAATCGACCCAGTCGACCCAGTCGACTGGTTCGTTCTTGTTTCCTCGCTTTCGCTTCATGTGTATTGTGTATGCCCCCGTAGGTTCACCACATAATTGGCCGCGGGTTGTAATTAAATATTATTTAATTACTCGAGCAATTAATACTCTAAATTAATCGAACACTCTGTCGATTAATCATTCCAAAATTAGCACCCCTGCTAATTTGGGAATTCTCCCACACTCCACGGTCGATGTCCAGTCACAAGCCCATGGAGCCCAATCACTGGTGAATTAATTCAGTGAACCTTTTATCATTTACAATTTCCATATACGACATAATCTCTCCATCGATCAATCTCCCAGTCGAGACTTAAGGGTATGGTCTTTCATCGGATTCCCTTTTCTTTTGTCTTGACCTTATGTACTCTGGTCTCGAAATAAATTCTCTTTGACTTAATCTTTATGAGCTACTTACATAAAGTCGTCAGATACCTTGGCCAAGGATTTTACCAGAATTAATTTCTCACAGAAATCCATAGGAGAATTTCCCAACCTATCAAGTCGGGTCAACGGATCATTTGTTGATGATATGAATCTGCATACGAGTTCCTCTATACCCAATGTGAGTCCACAGAGACTTTCTGGTGATCCCCAGTCAGTCGGAACTCACATCAAAGCATAGACGTTCTCGTACCAGATAAACCCTATCATCTCAAGTTGTTAGGGATCGTTCCTCGTATACTATTGCAAATTGGAATAACTTCAACCCCGATATGCGACTACCGCTTCCATGGTGAGTTATTTCCTAATTGGGGTATTCAGTGCGCTTGCCATCCTAGCAAGCCACCCACTTATGTGTATCGACTATCCCAGCCACGCTCGTGGACCCCAGCGTCCTCCAGTTCATCGGAGTATACACAATAGTGAGAGTCTAACCGAATCCAACGATGTCCTATCTCGATTGGATTCTACGACTCTTGAATATGTTCTAGATCACGGCCTTGGGGATCAGTCCACGGGTTGTCCCATAGCCCTGTGATCTAAGGACTTCTATCCTTATGCGTAGACAATTATTACATAAGTTAAAGTTGACCATTTAATAAAGTGCATTTATTAATCTAAATTGAATAGTTCCGCATTTATTACAACGAATACTAGCCATACAGCTGGCTTGCAGGACACTATTTCTATCAGAACATACTCAATCATAACATTGCCTTTTTCCACATGATCTCTAATGAAGTGATGCTTAATCTCAATATGTTTAGTCCTTGAATGACTTGTTGTGTTCTGAGTAAGAGATATTGCACTTGTATTGTCACAGTAGATTGGAATTCCACTGATTTTGATATTGTAGTCTTCTAGTTGATGCTTCAACCATAGTATCTGTGCACAGCAAGCTCCAGCAGCTATATACTCAGCTTCAGCAGTAGATATAGAAATTGAAGTCTGTTTCTTACTCATCCATGAGATCAGACGACTACCTAAGAACTGACAGGCACCTGTTGTGCTTTTTCTGTCAATCTTGCAGCCTGCAAGGTCTGAATCTGAATAACCAATAAGCTCAAATCCAGATTCTCTAGGATACCACAATCCCAATTCTTGAGTGCCCTTAATATATTTCAGTATTCTTTTTGCAGCTAAGAGATGAGATTTTTTGGGATTTGATTGAAATCTTGCACAAACCCCAACTGAGTACATGATATCAGGTCTACTTGCTGTTAGATATAACAGTGACCCAATAATGCCTCTGTATTTGGTCATGTCCACTGATCTGCCATCTTCATCTTTATCCAAACGAAGACTTGTAGACATAGGAACAGTAGCAGTAGAGCTAGTTTCCATACCAAATTTCTTGAACAGATCTCTTGTGTATTTTGCTTGGTTGATGAATATATCATCAGGCAACTGTCTAACTTGCAAACCAAGAAAATAATTGAGTTCACCCATCATGCTCATTTCAAACTTATTCTGCATGAGCTTAGAGAACTTGTCACACATCTGTTGGTTAGTTGAACCAAAAATAATATCGTCCACATATATTTGCACAATTAATATATGATTCTCCCATTCAATTGTAAACAAGGTTTTGTCAACTTTACCTTTGCGAAATCCTTTAATTAAAAGAAAATCAGATAAAGTATCATACCATGCTCTTGGAGCCTGTTTCAGTCCATAGAGGGCTTTCTTCAGACGATACACCTTGTCTTCTTCTTGATAGACTTCAAAACCAGGTGGTTGTTCAACGTAAACTTCTTCTTGCAATTCTCCATTGAGAAAAGCTGATTTCACATCCATCTGACAGACAGTGAAGTTCTTGTAAGCAGCATAGGCTAGAAACAGTCTGATTGCTTCAAGTCTTGCTACTGGTGCAAATGTTTCATCAAAGTCTATTCCTTCTTCTTGACAATATCCCTTGGCCACTAATCTTGCTTTGTTTCTGGTAACAATACCATCTTCATTCATCTTATTTCTGAAAACCCATTTAGTGCCAATTACTCTTTGATGATTTGGTCTAGGAACTAAGTACCAGACTTCATTCCTTTCAAATTGATTCAACTCTTCTTGCATAGCTTCAATCCAGAAGGAATCATTGAGAGCTTCTTCAGTTTGTTTAGGCTCTATTTGAGATAGAAAACTAGCAAACATAGCATCTTGTGCAGCAGCTCTTCTTGTTTTCACTCTATTCCAAAGGATCACCAATCACTAACTCTGGAGGGTGATTCCTGAGCCATCTGAGATCAGGTTGCAGATCTGGATGTTGTCCTTGATTATGATCTTGCAACACTACTGTTGGAGTTCCAGTAGTAGTCTGTTGAACATTTGTTGTCTGTTGAACAGTCTCTGGTCTATCAGCTGTTTGTAACTCGTCTGTTAGACAATCAGTGATCTGATTTTGAACAGCACTTGAGTTGGCAGCTAAGTTGAGATCAGGTAGTATGATGGGAACATATTCTTCATTCTTTCCAACATTCAATTTCTGTAAATCAGTAGACAGATCTTGATTAATATTTTGATTCTTTTCAGAAGATTGACTTGGCTCATCAAATACTACATGAATGGATTCTTCTATTAGTAATGTTCTTTTGTTAAAGACTCTATAAGCTTTACTAACAGTAGAGTATCCTACAAAAACAACTTCATCAGCCTTTTCTGCAAATGCAGTAAGGTGATTTTTCCCATTATTTAACACAAAACATTTACAACCAAAAATCTTAAAATAGTGAATGTTTGGTTTCCTGTTGTTCCAAACTTCATATGGAGTCCTGTTCTTATTTTTGTTGATCATGCATCTGTTCTGGGTAAAACATGCTGTGTTTGTTGCTTCTGCCCAAAATCTTTGTGGCAGCTTGGCTTCAGCTATCATGGTTCTGACAGCTTCTTTTAGTGTTCTGTTTCTCCTTTCAGCAACACCATTCTGTTGAGGGGTTCTAGCAGCTGAATACTCATGATGTATTCCTTTGATATTACAATATTCTTCAACAGTAGAGTTTGTGAACTCTGTCCCTCTATCTGATCTGATCTTCAATATTTTTATGCTTTTCTCATTCTGGATCAGTTCCATCAGATTAGTAAGATGTTCCTTGGTTTCACTTTTCTTCTTCATGAAAATCACCCAAGTATATCTTGAATAGTCATCCACAACAGCTAGGCAGTATTTCTTTCCACCATTGCTGACTGGATCAATGGGTCCAAATAAGTCCATATGTAGTAGCTCCAATATTCTTTCAGAATATTGGTGCTTCTTGCTTTTGAAAGATGACTTGATTTGTTTTCCCTTCTGACAGGCGTCACAAAGCTTGTCTTTGCTCATGAGTGTTTTTGGAATCCCTTCTACCAGATCATTCTTTATCAATCTATTTATGGTCTTGAAGTTTAAATGATTCATCCTTTTGTGCCATAGCCAGCTAACTTCACTTGGTGTTGATGCCACCAAACAGATGTTTGAATTCTTGTCAGCAGAATTCCAGTCGACTATGTAGATATTTCCCTGTCTTCTTCCAGATAGAATTACCTTCTTTGTACCAATCTGTTCAACGTAGCACTTATCTGTTGAGAAGATGACTGAATATCCTTTGTCACAAAATTGACTTATGCTCAGCAGATTATACTTGAGGCCTTTAACATATGAGACGTCAGATTTCTCTATGTTTCCTCTGATCAATCTTCCTTTAGCTTTAATCTTGCCTTCCTTGCTGTCTCCAAAAGTAACTTTTGGACCATCCACAGCAACAGCATCAGTCAGCTCATGTATGCTTCCACACATGTGCCTTGAACAACCACTGTCCAAGTACCAGATCTTCTCTACTTTACTCCTACTCCTAATCTTATCCTACAAAACAAAATAAAATTGTTTTAGGTACCCTTATTGAGAGGGTCCTGAAGGATTAATTCCACCTTTGACAACCCAAGATGTTGATGTCTTAGGCTTCTTAGGCTTCTGAGTTTTGACATGAGCATGAACAGTTTCATTTTTATCATAGTTATCAGATAAGTCATGTTGATGATCAGTATGATAAGGATAATGTTCATAAGCAGGGTAAGGTGCATGATAAGCAGGATATGCATGCATTGGATGAGCAGGATATGGTGCATAGTAACTAGGAAATTGAGGTGCATGATACATAGGAGGATATGCAGCAGGTTGCACATAATATGACTCATTTCCATACCAAGCATTTTGATTTTTCTTATTCTTATGCTTCTTTGGTTTACTAGTTGCTTGCTCATTAACAGACGACTTAGTTTTACCACTAGTCTGATTCAGTTTAGCTTTATCAGCAGACTTCTTGGGACTCTGCTGTTTGGTCTTACTGGTCTGTTTACCTACACTAGGCTCTTTGCTCTTTTTAGCCTTAGGAGATTTCTTCTCCTTTAATTCTTTCTCAGGTGAAGTAGGTCTAGCAGTTTGAACATACAGAATGACCTTACTATTGTCAGCAGATATGAATTTCTCAGTATGCTTCAATTCTTGCTTATCATGTTCTAAAGGCATCTTCTGTTTTCTAGACATATGAGTGGATGCAACAGATGATTTCTCATGAGACTCAATAACTTTTTCAAGTTCCATGATTTTTCCTTTATAAACTACACATTCAGCTTTCAGAGATTCATTTTCTTGCTCAAGCTGTTTATATTCAGCTGATTCTCTTGGCTTTTCAGCTGTGAGTTTCAGTGAACTATTTTGCTCTTTTAGCAATATCATCTCTTCCTTAAGCTTCTTATATGCTTCAACAATAGTAGTATTGTTAAGCATCATTTGTTCAAATGAATTAAACAATTCATTATCAAGAGGTGTTACCTCTTCCTCAGAGTCATCAGATTCCTTGGCCATCAGGCAGAGTAGAGCAGGTTTCTCTTCATCAGACGACTCTTCATCAGACGTATCTGAATATGAATCAGATGAGTAGACAGCAGTCAGCTTTTATGCTTCAGCCATCATTGCCTTGCCTCTCTGATGTTTTCTTTCTTTTCTGATTCTCTTCTCTTCCTCAGTGTACTTCTCTGCTTTTGGATATGGACAGTCTCTGATGAAATGTCCCAATTTCATGCAGTTATAACACATTAGTTTTGCTTTATAATCATCTTTTTCTTGAGAAGAAGAGTTAGGTTTAGAAGTAGAAGCATTGTTGTATTTGTTCTTTATTTTTCTCTTGTAGAACTTCTTGAAATTGTTCATTAGCAATGCTACATCTCCAGCAGTGTATTCCTTCTTGTTGAGTAGAGTGGCTTCATCAGATGAGTCCACTTCTTTGCTTTTCTGTGCTGGTCTTCTGGTATTTTCAGCAGCAACTAGTGCAACTGTGGGTCCTGAAGTTGAGGTTTCTTAAATTCCCATTCTAGGCAGTTTATACTCGAATGCCTTGAGTACGGAGAACAACTCTGTAAGAGAAATCTTCCCCAGATCTCTTGATTCTTCCATTGCTGTTACTTTCATGTTGAACTTTGGGGGTAAGGCCTTTAGTACTCTGATAGTGATCTCTTTGTCAGTGAAAGTCTTTCCCAGCTTTAGAACTTCATTGAGTGTTCTGGTGAACCTGGTATCCATCTGATCAATGGTCTCTCCAGACTTCATCTTGAAGTTATCCAGTTTCTCCAAAGCAACAGTAAGCTGATGCTCTTTTATGGCATCATTTCCTTCACTCATGTCTCTGACCTTGTCCCACATCTCCATTGCAATTTTGCAATGTTTGACCTTGTCAAACCGATCATTATCCAGGGCTTTGGTCATGATGAATCTTTCAACTTTATCCAGATTGAATAGCTTTATTTCTTCTGGAGTCATCTCATGAAGGTCTTTTTCCACCACGGTATCAACTTCATTAATCTTTATAGTCTTGGTGAATCTGAATGGACCTTTAATGATACATGTATACATGTTGTCATTGTAAGCAGCTAAGAAGATCTCCATTCTGATCTTCCAATCTTCAAACGACATACCAGCAATGTGGGGAACATGGCTGATACAGTCCATTTTTCAAAAAGTTTTAATTTTTCAAAAAGATGCTCTTTTGAAAACTTTTGAAAACTTTTGAAAAACACTTGGATCAAGCTCGTTGATCAGGCAGCTGATTCAAATGAACCACCTGCTCTGATACCACTTGTTGGTCCCAAGTGGTCAGATGAGGTCTAGAGGGGGAAGGGTGAATAGACCTCTAAAAATTTTTGAACTTAAAAACTTTTTAGTCTTCTGTCAGCAGACTAAGCTGATGAAGAACAGTAAGCTAACTATGCTGATCGTGAACAAATCTTGAACAGCAGAGTGACCACTCTTCTTACAAATACTTAGCTGTTTTTCAGCAAAACAGTTTTTCTTTAGAGTATACTTGCAGCGGATGTTTAAAAGTGTTTTTCACAAGTAACTCAAGTTCTTTTAAAAGATTTTATCCCCAGTTTAAAACTCCTTTAAAATCTTTCAATCAATTCATAGTGTAAAGTTATGCAAGTTTAAAATATGCAATAAAACTTAAATGCAAACACAACACAAAGAATTTTTATAGTGGTTATATGGATAAAAATCCTTTAGTCCACTCTTCCAGATCACTTAGATTCTGGGTTATACTATAAACACAAAGTTTACAATATGTCTCCACTTATACCTAGACAACAAATGAAAAGGCTATAAGCTCACAATAGAAAATCACTCAGAAAACCTATCCTCTGAAGTTAAATCACTCATAAAGACGGATTTAAACTTCGCACAACACTCAGCTAATACAAATCACTCAGAATGTATTTTCAATTTGAGCTTCAACTGGGTTTCTGTCAACAGATGACTTCCACCAGACGAGTGAGCTGTTCGAGCTTCTTGAGACTTAGATAATTTATGCTTCAAAGCGAATTCTCAGATTGTTGTTGTGTATCTCGCTCGTTGAAATCAGCTCCTTTTATACTTGGATTTGAAAAAATGACCGTTGAAGGAAATCAAATCTTCAAATCCATAGCCTTAGCCCGAAATCAGAACGGCTACCTGCTACAGTACCTTTTCTGATGTACTTTCCTGTAGCTGCATTAAATGCACTCTGCTGATCCGAGGATATCTTCAATCATTTGTCATTACTACCCTTCTCTTGCAGCATTTATTACACTAAGTGCATTTATTACCGTTGGACTAATCTCTTGATCTCTTCTACTCTGCTGATCGAAGCAACCCATCTGATAGGCACTCTGCTGATCAAACTCTGAACTAATCTGATTTGAGTCAGCTGATGGTCTACCCTTCTGTTCGCTGTTTCAGCATGAGATCAGTAGTCTTCTGGGCTTTGAACTTTGAACTCTTCTGATGTCTTCTTTACTTGTTCAAAATTCTTCCAAGGGAACTAAGCTTTCCATACTTAGCTAATAATGATGTTTTGGAAATCATCAAAACCTTCCCTTAATTACTTATCTTCTTTGCACTTCATCTTCATCTTCATCCAACAATAACTCCGAAAAAATATATTAAAAAAAATAGACTTCATATGTTGTAAATATAAATTTGAAAAAATCATAATATAAATTCGATATATATATATATATATATATATATATATATATATATATATATATATTGTTACATAGACCTTCATATATTATATTTCGTATGAAACATAATTTTGACCATCTACGTTAATTTTTTAGCTCATTACAAGAAAAACTTCAAATTTCGATGAATTTTCGGACAAATTTGTCGCGTCTAAAATTGGGACCGAAACATTTCGTCGGACATCGTGTCAGAATTTTTTTTTGTGAATTTTGGAGTGACAAGTATTTTCGACGGCCGTTCCAACGAATTTCTTGGCGCCAATATTTTCTTATACTCCACCACTTTACTGTAAAAACAAACTTTTTTTTAGTGATTGATATTATATTTTCTTATTTCAAGTTATATAAGTATTTTATTAGAATAACATCTTATATTAGGTTGAGTTAAGAGTAAGTAAGTATTCATTTAACTGCCATCCAAATCTTTTTTTTCCAAAGTTATTTTAATGAGTAAATTTTTAATTGTATTCTTAATTATACATAAATCTCACATTATTATATTTTGGAGGGAATATATGTTTATTTTTTTAGAGAGATGACTAAAATACTCTTCTTTTTTGCTTGAAATTCATCCAGGGTGCAAAGTAAAATACAATATATGTTTTGAGGGTGCAAAATGGAATTAAGCTAGCAGATTTTTTGCAAGTGCAATCCTTCAAAATTAATTTTCTAAAGTCAATCAGTTATTGTAGATATGATTTTACTAGAATTAATATTTAATATTTTGCAGAATTATTTTTTTAGCTATTAGCCAACTCATACTAAGGACATCTTCAACCACCAAGGGGAAGTGGAGTCCATCCTGCCATCTCCAATCGGACGGGGGAGCAGCAGGGGGAGGGGGAAAACCCCCACTCAACCTAAAATGGAAAAGTTTATTTTTTAAATTTTTTGTGAAATTTAATAACCTTGTATTTTAAATTAAATCTTTAACATTATTAGTTTTAATTTTAAAAGTTTAAATTTGTCTATGATTGTAAAATTGAGACAAAACATACAAATATAGGCAAGTTTATTTTTAAATTTTAATTTAATTTAATAAAATTGTAGTTTAAATATAAATTTTATACTTGTCTATGATTGCACAATTTAAATTCATAATTAAAATTTGAGTTTTTGACATTTTGCACCCTGAAAATATAGAATTTTGACACTTTGCTCCTCGACTTAAAAGTTTTGACACTTTGCACCCTGGAGATATAATTTATTTGACACTTTGCACCTTACTGTGTGTTTTAGTGAGAAAGTTTGTTAGTGGAAGGGTATAATAGTCATTTTTGAATTTTTTTTGATATTTTATACCCTGAAAATATAAATTTTGACACTTTGCACCCTACAAATATAATATTTTAGCACTTCGCACTTTGCACTTAGCGCTACTATATTCAAAACCATACTTGAAGATGCTAAAGTTCAAAACTATACTTGAAAGTGCAAAGTGCCAATATTGTATACTTGTAGGGTGCAAAGTGCCAAAATCTATATTTTCAGTCTGCAAAGTGACAAAAATATTCATAATTGACTATTATACCCTTTCACTAACAAATGTTCTCACTAGAACATACACTAGGGTGCAAAGTGCCAAATAAATTGTATATCTAGAGTGCAAAGTTCCAAAACTTATAAGTCGAGGTGCAAAGTATCAACTCTATATTCTCACGGTGTAAAATACAAAAAATCTTTTAAATTTTAATATAATTTAAATTAAATACGACATAATTTAAAAAAATTATATTCATACATTTAGATTCATATTTAACCACTTAAACAAATATGATTATATACTAAAACACCGTTCTGCTCAAACACTATGTCTTGCTGACACATGGGCAATTAAGTCTTGCTGAAGAATATGATAGGCTTTTACCGATCGTGTTGCGTGACGATGCATCATATAATCATTCAGGGATATGCCACTTGTTTTTTCATTCAAATCTTGATTTGGTCCTAGATAAATGGTATCACATACCCTAAGAGATGTGGTATGGTTTGTGTCATCGTCATCTGAATCAGCATCAGCGTATTCATCTCATTCGTCCACCACAATCATATTGTGAAGTACGACACAGGTCATCATAATGTAGCTTAAGTCCCCCGAATCCCATCCTTTTGCATACTACTTTATTATGGCAAAACGAGCTTGAAGAATTCCGAAAGGTCGTTCAACATCCTATGATTCTTGCATTTTTTAGAACAATTTTTCTTGAAAGTTACTACCACATTTGCCTGATTACACTTATTCACTTTTAGTCGTTTCCTACTCTACTTTGAAAAAAGCAATAATTATCTGACACGCCACTACTTCACTGAATGACTACACTTATCAATCCCATCTACCACATATATCTGATTACACTTATTCATTTCCAGTTGTTTTGTACACTACTTTAAAGAATTGCAATAATTATCCGACGCACCACTATTTCTCTGATGACTACACTATATCTCACATCAACCATCTACTATATTTATCTGATTATACTTATTCATTTTCAGTTGTTTCCTACTCTACTTTCAAGAAACGCAATAATAATATGACACACCACTACTTCTCTGAATAGCTATACTATATCTCACATCAACCCCATCTACCGTATATATCTGATTACACTTATTCTTTTCCAGTTGTTTCCTACTCTACTGTCAAGAAACGCTATAATAATCTGACACACCACTATTTCTCTGAATGGCTACACTATATCACATCAACCCCATCTATTGCATATATCTGATTACAATTATTCATTTCCAGCTGTTTCGTACTCTACTTTAAAAAAACGCAATAATTATCTGACACACCACTATTTTTCTAAATTACTACATTATATCTCACACCAACCCTATCTAAAACAATTATCCAACTACACTTAATTCATTTCCAATTGTCAAAAAACGCAGTAATTATCTGACAAACCACAATTTCTATGACTAACTACACTATGTCTCATATTTATCCTATCAACCACTTTTATCTGATTACAATTATTCAATTCCATTTGTTTTCTACTCTATTTCAAGAAATGATTGCCCATGTCGGTTGAAGACGAGGTAGGAAGGGGGAGGGAAGCCTCGAGCGGTTTGACATGCCTTAATAATCTATCAAGTTATTGAATTATCTTTGAAGTTCAGCCAGAAAAAAGACTTGCATAATATTTTTAACTTAGTTTTACTAATGCACCAATAGATAGTGCTTGATCCATTGCACCAATTGTTAGAGTAAGTGGAGTGAAATATACCTCAAATAATGGAGTAAAAGATGTGATGAGTATACTTTTTCAAAAGACCCAATCAGGATCTCTAGCAAATCAGCTTTTCTTGCAGCTAGTTTGTTCATGCAACCAGTCTACCATCAAAAATCAAAAGGAATCCTACAAATATCAAATAACTCATCTTTATCTATTCTTATCATCAAAATCATAGAAATTTTAACAAAGATTTCCAGGAGCAAACTTTATATGCATCTAGAGAGTACAGATTTCATACTGTTTGATAGAAATAACAAAAAAATGTTCGAATAGAATTACCTCCGAAGTCAGGGAAAACAGATTAAGTTTACGCAACATAAGAAAACATTGCATAGGCTGCTGCTATCTAAACTTGTCACAATAAATTCTCATAAGGTACTGTGTATGAACTATAATTGCGACGTTCATGAAACCTAAGCAAGTCTACAACTGTTAAAAGAAACGAACTCAAGAAACTATTTGAAATCTATGTATCATCACCAGGAATTCTTCTTTACATTCCTCAGCTTACCAAAATCAAATACTTTTAGTCATCGTAAAACATAGTTGCACCAAGTGTAACACAATTAGAAACCAAAGAATCCAAGTTCACTGGCCTTCTCCTTCTCAAATGTCTCAAAGTACTGATATATGATGGTGACTGCCAATAAAATTCCGGTGCCAGAACCAATAGCTCCCATGAGATCTGCCAAAACTGTTAGTGCACCAATGCAAACTCCTCCAAAAGCTGCTGCAGTGGGAATGTAGCGGTTCAGTTCCTTCTGTAAATTCGACTCTCGATGTCCAGGCATCACCATTTGTTGTTCCTGAAATATTTCAAGACATAAATTAGTACATGAAATTTCACACAAATATATTAAGACATTAGCATAAAATGACGTGTTCTATGATGGATAGAGTCTCATATTATTCTTCTAATTTCCAGATTACATTGCTAGACATCAAAATAATAGTTTTAAGGGAATGAGGGACAGGGGAGATATATTGGAACTCATGGATGATTTATGTTAATAAAACGTTAGAATGTTTAAGAACATACCTTCAGTTGCTTAGCCACGTCTTTAGCCGAGGATCCTGAGACTTCAATCCATGTTTTTGAGAATAAAGCACATGCTGAAAGCATGAACACAATGTAGAATAGTCCATGGAAAGGATTGGTCAATATATCTGACATGCTGCAAAACAACAGTAACCAATTATGGAGTGAGTAGAGTTGAACAAAAGAGCCAAGTTAGGCTCATTCAATCGGGAACCAAAAAACAAGTCCAATTACCTTGATGGTGCAGTTATGTAATAAGCAAGACCTCCAACGGGTATAGATTGACCGGAGTATTCAGATTCCTTCCACTTACCCAAAAGGTTCACAAGGAAATTCCCACTGTATCTCTTGTAAAGTAACTGCACAAATACAAACATTAGTTTGTATCTACATAAAGACAAATAGATCTCCTAAACTAAATCAAACCACCAGAACATTATATTACCTGGGAGATAAAGTAAAGATTGGTCACAAGTGCAGACTGTAAAATAATGGGCATGTTGGAAGTGTAGAACAACTTAATTGGATATGAACCCTGTTGCCCACGGGCATTCTTTGACCTCACAGGCAAAACCACACGGAACCCTTGGAAGTAAATGACAATAAGGAAGACCAAGACAGTAGCAAGCAAGTTTGTAACATTGGGAAGGTTCTGCCGGTAGAATGCCTCTCGCAAAGCACGAACCTTATCTGTTCGAGTTATCAACAAATGGAACAGAGCAATAACAGCACCTTCAAATTCAGCTCCACGCCCACTGTTGATAGTAGTTGGACTAAATGCTTTCCAGATAATGCTTTCACTGTTAAGAAGAAAACCCAATAGCAGTGAATACCTTACTTTTGGCCAAATAAATGAGTACTTTAAAAAATACAAGTATAGCTACTTACCAAATATTGGTTGCAATGAAGAGTGAAATACCAGAGCCCAGACCATATCCTTTCTGGAGAAGTTCATCAAGGCAAATAACAATAATACCAGCGAAGCAAAGTTGCAGAATGATAAGGATTGCATTCCCAACTCCAAGTTGGCCTACACTACCATACATCCCTGAAAGAACGTATGCGACTGCCTCACCAACCGCTATCAAGATACCCAACAACTTCTGAGCACCATTTCTGGACGAGAAGGAAACATCATTGTGAGACGCTAAAACTAAGAAAACTGCTGAATTTTTGGTTATGGAACATTCTGAGATATTGAAGTACTAAAAGGTTAAGAGCATACACAATTCTTAACAAAAAAACAAGGACACCATATCAAAATGTATGACTACACAGCCTATTATTATAGGTAGACATTAAAGACAGAACTTACAAGCATTGATTAAAATTTCAAGAACAGTGAACTCTGAAGAAAGTATTTCCTTTTGACACTTCAGAATTCAAATCAATTGTTTTTAGATCTATGTTAACATTGAAAGCAAATTTTTCTTAAGAAATGTACATTCAAAGTTACAGATTCTCACACACATTCCACCAATCAAGATATCATGCGCCCAACAAATATGCAGAGAGACTCTTTATACTAGAATTCACTTGATTCAAGATGAATTAACAAAGCTTTAAACAATTACCACAAAACAAAAATGTTAAGCGTTTCATTATACTTACAAAAGGGCTCGATCCTCTCGAACATTGTTGTCAACTTCAATGATCTTTGAACCAGCTAAAAGCTGCATAACCAGTCCCGATGTCACAATTGGGGTGATTCCAAGCTCCATAACGGTACCCCGATTTGAAGCAAGAATAACACGCATCCAATAGAATGGATCAGCACCCGTAGTGGAGTGTATGCCATACAAAGGCAGCTGACTGCAGACCAGGAAAATGAACAGAGATATTACAGTGTATATAACCTTCTCTCTGAAAGGAACTTTCCTGTCTGCAGTCTGAACTTCAGGCAGAAACGAAAGGAAAGGCCGCACCAGATGGAGCACTCTAAATCCACCTCCCATCTTTTGTTGATTAGACTATTTTAGTCACTGCATATTCACAATGTAAAGTTACATTAGCAATGTGGAAAATGATATAACATACCCAGAACATATAAATGCTGAAATTTAAATGCACAAATTAAACTAGAATATAGCAATATACTTCAAACTAAAAAATTATCAATGCTAAAATTTAAAATAATAAAAAAAGAAATCAGAAGCGAAATTCCAAATTACATCTCAAATTTTCCAAATTCAATCAATTTCACTAATTGACATATTCCAAATCTTAATTTCCAACAAATCTGCTCATGTTCGCGAGTTAAATTTATTCAAAAGTCAGGAAAATATTATATAAAGTATTTACTAAAATTCGCAACCTTAAATTGATAGAAACTAGGCAGTTAAAAAACAACCAAATGCATCAAAGAACAACTATAACTGGCAAATTGTAAATGCAACTCAGATAGACAAATCCAAATAATTCGATAAATAATTAAAATAATTTCAATCAGACGCGACGATGTGTGCGCCGCAGATCTGCGATTTGCAATTAAGATCTATGTTTTTCATTTCATTTTTTCCGATTTCATACCAGCTAAACAAAGCTTAACACCAGATGAAAATCATGCAACGTATCATAGAGAGAAAACGAAAAATCAATTCCTACCAACGGAAATAAAATTAGAAATTCTTAACAGATCTGCAGATAATTGATTCGCGTAAAACAATTAAAGGAGATTTCTGAGAGAAGAATTGAACGAACCGAAGAGTTCAAGGGCTAAAAATGGGAACCCGTCGAGAGATCTATTTTCTTTCTCAGTAATAAATATAATGGATTTTTATTTTATTTATATTATTATAGTGAAGAGAAATGAAGTGTAGACGTGGATGATGGTGTCCAGCCAATCAGGAGGAGACATGTAATGGAAGAGGTCCAAGTGTACAAATTGGACCCGAGAATTCGTCAAACCGTGGCTGGACTAAAAAGAAAAGAATTTTTTTTAAATTTTCTTATTAAACGGGAAAGATAAATAACCTATCCAAAAAAAATTATTTTTAGAAAAAAATCTAAAATCCATGACCTGCCAAAATATTCAAAGTTAGAATTTACCTTTTTTTTCTAATAGTATATAAATTATCATTACATCATAATTTGCAATATATCATAATAAATTAAATATGCCAAAATACAATAAATAACTAACGACAAAATTAATATTAAAATAATTAGAATAAAATTCACATTAGTGAAACCTTGGAGATGGCCTTAAGGCCTTACCCTAGATTGCATCGCTTAGGGCGCTCTTTCTAGCCTGCGGGCCTCTGAAATTTTCCCAGACATGCGGGAGGGTGATCCAACGGTTAAAAACTTTTTTTTTTAATCCCAGCCATTAATTGTGTAACTATAAAAAGCTTGCATCTGGTTACATTAATTGTTGAATGTCAAAATTACCCTCCCTTTGATTTGGGTTGCAGAAAAAAGCAAATAAACTTCCTATTGGGCCTATATGTATTGGGTCATTACAGTTTTCTATTGGATCAATTATAAATTTCAATGTTAATAATATCGTATCTTCTTTGATTGAATTGGTCCTATTTATTATATATTGTTTTAGTGTTTCAAATTATTTTATAGATTTTCTTTTTAAATATTGTTATTCAATATATTAAGTAGAGTTTTAATAGAATGGATCTCGGTTCGATTTGATTCGAATTTTTTATTTTTATTTTTTGTTCAATTAGAGAAAATAATTAAAAATTTATATGTAAACATAATATTTTAGGTAATTTATTTATAGATCCTTTAATAGGCTCTAATTATCAAGAACCCGCTATATTTTCAAATATTATAAAAATACCCCCTTAACTTGACAACCGTTAGTCAATCTTAACAGATTATGTCAAATTGTACGAAATACATTTCATTATTTTCAATATTTACGTAAAAAACTAAAAAACTAAAAAGAAAATCAATTTGATTTATTTTAACCCAACATTTCTCCCCAACCACCGCCGCTACCTCTTTCAGGTCCCGGGTTCCTTCCACCTTTAGGCTCGCCTCAACCCCTTCTACACGTCTAAAGTTGTATTCAAGTCCAATTTAGATCAGTCGTAGGCGAATTTTTCATATCGAGAAAATTTTATGTGTTTTTTTCTATCTTTCGCCGCCGACAGTAGGCACCAGTCCATAATCTTTGCTTTCAACCATCAAGTTCCCTAGGTCTAGCGGTTCTTCTGCCACCGATCACGCTGTGTTTGGTGAAGGTTTGAAGAAAACCCATGGGCAAGCTCCATCAATAGCGGAAGGAAAGGGGTGTGGGAAGGGTTGATTTTTTTTTTTCATTTTCGTTTATTAATTTAAAAAAAAATGGGTGTCATTTATTTTTGTAAAAGAAAATTATTAAGTTGTGTTACTGTAATTTATTTATTGATTTGAATTTTTTAATTTTATTACTTAATTTATTTTATGGTAGTTGTTATGGAAATTAATTGACTGTAAATAAATAACTTTTAATGCAATTTTGGAATTAATTTTATTAGTTTATATATAAAAAATGCGATTTTGGAATTAATTTTATTAAAATAATTATAACAAAAACACCTCCAATCTATTAAGAAGATTACATTTAACCTCAAGTTGATCGAGGGTAAATTTAGAAAAACATTAAAAAATATTGAATGATGTCAACGAGAACCGTAAAAAATTAACAAAAGGCACAAATATAAAATGTTGTTGTTATTAGTATTTATTTTGAAAAGCAATTCTTATTAAAAAAGGCACAAATATTTTAATGCTAATTAAAAGAATATAATAATATTTGGGTCGATCGTATTTCGAATCGACGAATTCCAAGACTAATTGACCTAAGTCAGCAAAGTCAAACACTAGGGTAATGTATAATTAGGTCAATCGTATTCCGAATTGACGAATTTCATGACTAATTGACCAAAGTCAACAATGTTAACCATAGGGTTATGTATATTTGGGTCGATCGTATTCCGAATCACGAATTCCCCGACTAATTGACCAAAATCAACAAAGTCGAACACTAAGGTACACTTGGGTAATGTATAATTAGGTCGATCGTATTCCGAATCGACGAATTCCACGACTAATTGACCAAAGTCAAACACTAGGGTTCTGTATAATTAGGTCGATCGTATTCCGAATTGACGAATTCCATGACGAATTGACCAAACTCAACAAAGTCAAACACTAAGGTAATGTATAATTGGGTCGATCGTATTTCGAATTGACGAATTCCATGACTAATTGACCAAAGTCAAACACTAGGGTAATGTATAATTAGGTCGATCGTATTCCGAATCGACGAATTCCACGACTAATTGACCAAAGTCAACAAAGTCAAAAACTAAGGTAATGTATAATTAGGTCGATCGTATTCCGAATTGACGAATTCCATGACTAATTGACCAAAGTCAACAAAGTCAAACACTAGGGTAATGTATAATTGGGTCGATCGTATTCCGAATTGACGAATTCCCCGACTAATTGACCAAAGTCAAGAAAGTCAAACACTAGGGTAATGTATAATTGGGTCGATCGTATTCCGAATTGACGAATTCCACGACTGATTGACCAAAGTCAACAAAGTCAAACACTAGGGTAATGTATAATTAGGTCGATCGTATTCCGAATTGACGAATTCCATGACTAATTGACCAAAGTCAACAAAATCAAACACTAAGGTAATGTATAATTAGGTCGATCGTATTCCGAATTGACGAATTCCATGACTAATTGACCAAAGTCAACAAAGTCAAACACTAGGGTAATGTATAATTGGGTCGATCGTATTCCGAATTGACGAATTCCACGACTAATTGACCAAAGTCAACAATGTTAACCATAGGGTTATGTATATTTGGGTCGATCGTATTCCGAATTGACGAATTCCATGACTAATTGACCAAAGTCAACAATGTTAACCATAGGGTAATGTATAATTAGGTTGATCGTATTCCGAATTGACGAATTTCACGACTAATTGACCAAAGTCAACAATGTTAACCATAGGGTTATGTATTTTGGGTCGATCGTATTCGAATCGACGAATTTCACGACTAATTGACCAAAGTCAACAAAGTCAAAGTCAGCATCATTGACCTTAAGGTGATATATAATTAAGTTAATCATAAACAAAGTTAATAATTATCCCAATTAATTGACCTAAGTAAACATTGTTGACTTTAGAGTGACGTATTCAAAGTTAATCGTAAAAAAAAAACGATAATTATCCCGATTAATTGATCAAAGTCAACATTATTGACCTTAAAGTAATGTATAATTAAGTTAACACCCATCTCAAACACCAAATTCCCAACATCCATGACAGATGAGTATCCAAAAGCAACAACAATTCACCAAACAATTTAAGAAAAGAATGATTTCACCGAATTTCCTCAAAAGAACTCCCAGATTTTTGACAAATTTCCAATCAAAAGCCTAAGAATGAATAGAAAAAATGAATACAAAATCAACTGTTACGATTCTCCTACAAGTTCAGATTCAAAGAAAAGAACAAAACCAATTAAAACAAAATCGAGCTTCCGTTAAACCTCAATCAACGAGGTACTCGATCTGTAAATAAATAAGATATTATGACTAAATTAAAAAAATTCCCAAAAAACTTTCACTTAACCTAGTAGAATTACAATTGAAAATTAAGGATTAAGACCGTCGGCGACAGCGTTAGCGAAATGAGCCATCGTGCGGCTCGATTAATCATAATATTTTATGTAAAATATAAAACATAATTAATTGTAAAATATATAGCTATTAAGAAACGCCACAATTAGAAAATCGAAATATCTTCATTATTATTGAAAAGATCTAACTATAATAAAAAAAGTTAGTTCAATATGTAATATGCGTATATGAGTAATTTATTGTTAACAGTAATAATATAATATAACTTAAAATTACATATTTTTAAAAATAAAAATTACACTTTGCTGTTGAACCAAATTTAAGAACTAATATTTATTTCATAACGCCAAAATGAAAATTATAATGAATAAAAATTGATCTACATTATAGTTTTAATTTTATTAATCGTGTCAGTATCATAAGCATAAAACTATGACATAATTTAAAATTTTCATTTTTATTCATTATATAATATAAAGTTTGTAACTCATCTTTAAAATAATTGTGTCAAACAAAGTAAATAATTTATTATACTATAAAAATAAAAGTAAAAATAGTTATCTACTAAAAGAATATCGGCAAAGTATAGAAGTCCACTTTTATAAACACGTGCCCCAGTCCATATTCCTTCTAATTGCTGAAGCCCAAATATGGCCCAAATAATAGAGCATAAGGTTATTATTGACATTTGCAATTGTTGAAAAAATAATCATTAATGTTGTGGACACGTGTCGCTCGTTCAAACCCATCCCGCATATATGGGCAAGTTACATGGCCCGTATGCTAGAAGCCCCGCGCTTAGGGTTGTTGAAAGCCTTGGGCACTGGTGGCACCACCTGGTGCCTTTATATATTTTTTTATAAATTAAAAATAATTTTTAATAAAAAAATTATCTATAAATTTAACAATATCTTGTTTAATTTAATTAACTATAAAAGGAAGATACATTTAATTATATAAATTGTGTAAGGTTTAACTATTTGTCTTTAATTAAAGATGTAACATTATTAGTTTTTATTTTGAATTTATAAATTTGTCTATGAAAGAAAAATCTAACAACATTATACTATAATAAAACCTTTATTTATTATTAAATTTGAATTTATATATATTTGTCTACAAAAGTAAAATTTATTTAACACATTTAAAATTTATTTGTCTATGATTAATTTCCCAACAACTAATCATGGTTGTTTGTATTGGTGCATTTTCCTTGTTGTTTTCATTGTCAATTTGTTGCATTTTCTATGTTATTTCGATCGTTGCAATTTCGTTGTTGTTTTTGTGTAATCGTTGTTATTTTCCTTGTCTCATATGTAATATTATTATGCTTAATTTTATAATTATTGTATCTATAATTATTATTATTCATTCTATTATTATTATTATTATTATTATTATTATTATTATTCATTTTCATATATATTATTATTAATTTTCAAAATTATTATTATTATTGTTGTTATTATAGATAATAAGGTGAGAGTGGTGAAAGTTTTTTTTTTTTTAATTAATTGGTGTTGTTAGTCCTAACGGTTGGAGACGGTGCTCAGAAGGTGCAGATTCACCCAGATGGAGATTGACACCTCTGGGCTGTGAAAAAGCCCAGTAAGTTGGAGATGCCCTTAGTCTTATCAATAAAATAAACTATGGCCTCTTCGACGAAAGTTAGAGTTTAATAATTCAATAACTATAAGTTAATTTGATATGTAATTCCATGATGCACGACGAACGTGGAATACTGATGATAAGATGGAAGAATTTCAAAGTAATAAAAGATGAGGAAAATATCTCAAAATCCTCAGAAATTCAAATATTAGAAATCTTTATTCATTCTTTAATACATTCATTAGCATAAAAATCATACAATCTACATCAATTTGTGAACATATTGGAAGATACTCCTATATTTTTATGATAAACTAAACAAGATAGCCACATACCTGAACTCAAGGAAGCAATCTATGAAATTGTAAACATCATATGCAAACACTGGTGATACCGGTTCCACAAATTGTGCCAACAAAAGCATAGAGAATATTTAAAGCCCGTTACTACCCAAACTCGGATGTACTTGGCTGCTCGCTTGGTTCAAACCCTTCGTTCACATGGAGAAGCATTTTCGGAGCTAAAAGGGTGCTAGGGGCAGGTCTTCGGTGGCGAATCGACGACGGGGAATCTACTCATGTATGGAAAGACAAATGGTTACCAAGGGAGTCCACGTTCCATCCGGGTTGAAAGTAAGTGAGCTGATAGATAAGGACTTATGTGCTTGGAATGAAAATAAGTTGAAGTCTATGTTCTTGGAAGTTGATTGCATATGTATTTTATCTATCCCTCTTGGCAGCAGCTCTCATTTGGATAAGCGTATATGGCATTACAATAAAAATGGTCGGTTCTCGGTTCGAAGTGCGTATCACCTTGAAGTTCGGTTGCTGAAAAATGAGTTCAATGTCGCCGGTAGTAGCTCATCTGCATCTTCTTCGGGGGGCTGGAAATGGCTATGGGCCTTGAATTTACCAAGCAAGGTTAAAATCTTCATATGGCGTGCTTGTAAGGACTTTCTACCAACCCGAATCAATCTAGTTAAGCGAAAAGTCACGATGGATAACAATTGTGTTTTTTGCGGCAACAAAGAAGAAACAATTGTGCATTGTTTAATCCAATGCTCTTTTGCGAGGCAGGTTTGAGCGTTAAGTAATATTCCATGGTCATCATATGGTTTTATGGGGTCTGATTTTCAGGATTGGGTTTGGTATCTAAAGCCTAGAACGGACAAAATTTGCTTGGAGCACTGTATATTACTTTGTTGGGCTATTTGGCACACCCGTAACAAGTTCTTGTTCGAAGGGGCTGATCCAAACGCATTAGAGGTGGTATCTTTTATGCTGAACTATTGGAGTAGTTTGAAGAAAGCATCAACAACTATTATTAGCTCACCAAACAGCAATAACAGTACCCATTCTCATTGGCAGCCCCCAAGATCCAATGTTATAAAAGTGAATTTCGATGCTTCGATAAACTCTACTGATGGAGTTTGTGGATTGGGTGCTATAGCTAGAAATTCCTTTGGTGAGTGTGTGGGATGGGCTTCGATTTGTGTTCATCAACCTCTTGACCCTCCTTCAGCGGAAGCAAAAGCAGCTTTGTTTGCAACCGAATTTGCTCGTGCCCGATCTTGGAACAACATCATCTTGGAGGGTGACTCGAGTGTTATCATAGAAGCTATTAATGGAGACACAAATTCACTTGCTGATTATGGGAACATTATTTCGGACCTACAATCCCTCACCACTAGTTTTGGACGTTTTCAGCAAAGCATATTAGTAGAGATGGGAACCAAGCGGCTCATGAAGTGGCTTAACTTTCTTTTAAAGATTCTTATGCGTCTAATGTTTCACCTAATTTTATTCTGAACATTGTAACTTCAGACTTGCTAGTTGAATGAAAGCTTTTCATGGTTCTCTAAAAAAAAAAGACCATATAAAATAACAAAACAATATAAAATTCAGAGTGAAAGCATGATAACTAATCTCATAACCAAATTTAAAAGTTAACACTTTAACCGTAATCATTGTAATATAAAAAATAGTGGAACGCACTAGCCCCGACAACTGCGAACCCAAGTTCAAATCACGTTGAGAAAGATTCTTATATAATTCGTTTGATATGTCTCGAAAGAGATTGAGTCTGGCCTAAAACCCGAACATCATTGAGAAACGGAAAAAAGATACATTAAGGCATCTAAAATAAGCTATAATTTCATATTTAGCACGCACATATATCAAAACTTATATAAGATGCATAAATACCTCTATAAGCCTTCACAAAAATATCAATAGGTTATTGGTTTAGTGGAATGGATCAGTAACCCGACAACTGAAGAACCCAAGTTCGAATATCAAGAAAGATTCTCATAAAAAATATTTGATACGTCTCGAAAGAGATTAGTCAGACCTAAAATTCAAATACCTGTATAACCTTCACAAAACTATCAAAAATAATTTATTAAATTTTATTGCATAAAATTATCATGTTTATCCAATGTTAATAAATTAACTCCATTGATTTTGAAGTCAATCATTATTCTCCATCAAACTCTTCTTAAACCTAATAATCATTCAAAATATTTTTTTGAATCGTAGTATGAAAGTGCTGAAAATAATTTCAGGTTTTTTTGCACTTTGCACCCCTAAAATATGAGAAATAGGTACTTTGCACCTCCGAAACTTAGATTTAGCACTTTGTACCCTCGAAATATGAAAAATGCAGCACATTGCACCCTCGTTTATTTTCAAGCAAAAAATCAAAGGCAAAATAGGTAATTCAATAATATTGGCACTTTGCACTCTCAAAACTTGAGAATTTCGCACTTTGTACCCCCAAAATAAAATTAGCACTTAACACCCTCTAATAAAGAACAAATCAGCAACTTCCATCCCCGAAACACAATAAATTGGTACTTTACACCCTATTGGTATAAATTAGAGTACGTTTTGAAGATGACAAAAAGGCCAAAATAGCAATGAAGACTATCTAAATTATTGTGATAAACAGGGTATGAAGACTATCTAAATTAGCCTAGTACTCACCTAATTGTCTTCAGCATACTAAGTTTGTAATCCTATAAAGAGAAAAAGGGGAAGAAGAGATGAAACTCAAGTATTGACGTTGATGACAAAAAGGGGGAAGATAAATGATGCAACTAAGAACCCTCTTAAGCAGAAGATCAGAAAAGGGAAAATAACCAACTATTGGTATTTTTTGAAAGTTGTATCAGATCAATAAATTTTCATCTCAAGGTATGAAGACCAAATCTGAAGACCTAGAAGACGTTCTTAGTTGAAGGTTTTGTCATCATCAAAAAGGGGGAAATTGTTGGTATAAATTAGAGTAGGTTTTGAAGATGACAAAAATGCCAAAATGGTTTTGAAGATCAAAAGGTTAAGTCATCAACTAAGAACAGCTTAGTGAAACCTATCTCAAGGTCCTGAAGCGAAGTAACCGAATCAGCCGAGTGGGATATCAGATTGATTATCATCAGTCGAGTGATCATCAGGAGATTGATCATCAGTCGAGCGTTCCCATCAGGAAAGTGAAGTCGGTGAAGTAAGCTTATCAACGGTAACCTGCTGAGTGCATTAAATGCGACTGACAGAAAGTACAGCAGGCTGTACTATAGCAGTTGCAGAGAGCCGTTCCAGAAACTGGGGGCCAGAACTCGAGGACTGCAGAATTCTGTCTCATCTTCAACGGGTAGAAATTCAAATCCAAGAGTATAAATAGAAGACTAACTGGAGATATGAAGAGAGACTTGCACAATTCAAGATCACATCTATAGAGCAAGATCCATCAGTTGAGTCGTCTGATCACAAGCGAAGTCATTTGTTGACGGAGCTAAAATCGTTGAAGAACAGAGCTCAAACCTTGTTTGTCTGAGTGACATTCAACTGTAAAGAGAAGAAGCTTATACCCATCTTTGTGAGTGATATAACTTCGTAGTATAGGTCTTCTGAGTGATTTCCTGTACTGAGAGTTGCGAGGAGCTGTTATCCATCTTTGTGAAGTGATAAGCTTCGTAGAATAGGTTTTCTTTGTGATTTCCTATTGCGAACTTACAGCCTGTTCATTTGTTGTTCGGCGTAAGCAGAGTATATTGTAATCTTTGTGATTATAGTATAACCCAAGATCTTTGTGACTTGGAAGAGTGGACTAAAGGATTTTTATCCATATAACCACTATAAAAATTCCTTGTGTTTGATTACTTGTTTTAACTTGCATATTTTCAAAAGTAAACAAACGTTTAAAAGACAAAGCTTTTAAATTGAGGAATTTACGAAACTGGGGTAAAACTTTGAAGAGGAACTTGTTTGAAAAACATACTTGATCAAATCCGCTGCATACAAGTTTTGAAACTCTAAGTATATCTGAATCAGCTTAGTGAAATCAGATGAGTGGTCAACTCAGCTGTTCAAAGCTTTGTGCGCGATCAGCTTAGTAATCTTACGAATCAGATCAGCTTTGTCTTCTGACAGAAAAAGTTAGAGAATTTTTTTTAAAGTTTATGAGATCTATTCACCCCCCCCCCTCTAGATCTCATTGACCACTTTTGGGACCAACAAGTGGTATCAGAGCGGGTGGTTCATTTGATACAGCTGCCTGATCAAACGAACTTGATCCAAGGTGTGTTTTTCAATTTTTTCAAAAAGAGAGCATATTTTGAAAATCAAAAACTTTTTGAAAAATGGATGTCATAAGCCATGTTCCTCACATTGGCCTTATGGACTTTGAAAGCTGGAAATTCAGAATGGAAATCCTTCTTGCCACATACGACGACAACATGCTTACTTGTTTTACAAAAGGACCATTCAGATTTCAGAAGACTGTGAAGGTTGCTGGCCAACCAGATCAGATAGTTGACAAAGAGCTGGATGAGCTGACCCCTGAAGAAGTCAAGTTAGTAAACCTTGATAAAAAGGCTAAGCTCATTATGTTCAAAGCTGTAGACGAAGAAAGATTCCAGAAGATCAAGCATTTCAAAACTGCCAAAGAGATGTGGGATAAAGTCTGCGAGCTAAGCGAAGGAAACGACGCTATCAAAGAACACAAGCTCAGTGTGGCTCTTGAGGAGTTTGAAAATTTCAAGATGAAGTCTGGTGAAACGATTGATCAGATGGATACCAGATTTACCAAAACTTTGAATGAAGTTCTAAGGTTTGGTAAAGAATTTTCGAACAAGGAGATCACCGCAAAGGTTCTCAAAGCTGCCACATAAATTCAATATGATGGTGACAGTCATGGAAGAATCAAGGGATTTCGAGAAGATTTCTCTTTCCGAACTGTTCTCATCCCTCAAAGCATATGAGTATCAAATGCCAAGAATGGGATTAGAAGTGTCAACCAGTTCAGACCCTACTGCTGCTCTAATGGCGTCAGACAAGTCAAGAAAATCAGCAGACAAGTCAAAACAGAAGACTCTGCTGAGTTCAGAAAAAGTCTACACTGCTGACGACGTTACCCTGCTGTTGAATGATTTTGAGAAGTTCTACAAGAAGAAAATGAAATTAAATTATAAAAATGCTACTTCATCTTCTTATGATCATTTTTAGGAAAACAGGGATTCCTCTAAAGCAAAACTTAGAGACTGCAATGAAGAGGAGTATGGACTCCTAATCAAAGATCATTCTCACTCATCATCTGAAAAGTTTGCTGAAAAGGAAAAGCGTGCCAAAAAGGAGCGTAAGCTTAGTAAGAGCAAATAAAAGTTAGCTGATGCAGCAAAGCTAATAAACTCCGGCATATCTTATTCAGACAACCAGTTGTCTGATAAAGAGTTTGAAGAAGTACCTGAAACTCTATGCTTATCTGTCATAGAAACTGATGATTCTGAAGCTGAGGTAACTTCTATTGTAAATGCACTATTTGAATCGTTTGAATAAATGCTAAATTACAAATTCAAATATTGTTTGTGCATTTGCCAAGCTTAATGAAGAGATGACTCTGCTAAAAAGAGCAAATCAGATTACTGAAACTTTAGGTTGAAAAACCTCAAGAATCAGCTGACTACCAAAAAGCTTGAGCATGAAAATGAAACTCTAAAAGCTGAGTATGCAGTTTGTTTTGAAGATATAAATGAACTTTAAAAGAAAAACTTGCATCATTCTCTAAATAGAAAGAAATTCAGAGGCGTAGAAGAACAAGTCTACTGATGCTCAATAGGTTAGAACACCTAGTAAGCTACCTAAGACGAATCAGACTACTAAAACCCATCAGCCGAATAGGCTGCTGATAGGAGTAAAATTTAAATGTCAAGTCTGCTAAATCTAAGGTGAGTTATTAAATAACTCAGTTAAGAAATTGAGGCAAAAATGAATTATCTGGCAAGAATGTGAATCACATTATGATAATTATTATTATGACATGCACTATGCTTATTCATATTATCATGTTGATCATGTTCACTGTGCTGATTGCCATCCTCATTTCAATATGCATGTTTATCACACATTTCATGCATCTTATATTGCTTATGAGCATTGTTTTGATCATGACCAGTAAAGTGGTATCATCATGATAAAACATAAGTCACTAGATCATCACATGTCAAAGGTTATACTAACCCTGCTGGACCCAATAAATAAGGGGTACCAAAAACAGTCATCTGTTTTACAGGTGAAGTGCATGTGGGATGACAAAGATGAGTTGACTGCCCTTGCAAATTTCAACAAATTCAACAAGTGATCTTACCATCAAGTGTACACCTGGAAATGGTACTATCAAGCTGCTTATATCATATTGTTCCAAACCATCAAGTGATATCAGTCAATTGAGTGATATCAGACAAGTGGTGTCAGACAATTGGTATAAATCAACAAATGGTAGACGCTACTTTTGGAGATTTCAAGGGAGCAAGATTGTTGGAAAGCTGAAGCCTATCAAAGGATTACAAGTGGTATAGAGACCATCAGAAACCAACAAGTCAACCATGTGACAAAGAAAATTAGTTTGTTGTTTTTGAATTCATAAGTTGAGGGGGAACTCATCAGAAGACTAACCCAGAACAGCTTAGTGGAATTCAACGGCTGAGTGTCTTTGAAGAGAAACTCTCATCAGACTACTTGACCACGTATTCTTGAACTTAGGGGGAACGTGTACGACTAGCGGTACTCCCAAATAAATATGAAGTTTTCAATAAGTCAAAATGAAGCTATCAGAAGACTGATTCTTATCAGCAAGTGTTATCACATCAACATCTGATATCAGCTGACTAATCTGATTTACATTCATACAAGTAGTATCAGACTACAAGTAGCATCAGACTACAAGTGGAATCAGACCACAAATAGCATCAAGTGGTATCAATTCTTGAAGTTAGGGGGAATTTTCTAGCTGGAGTGATAAACAGCAATGAAGACTATCTAAATTAGCCTAGTACTCACCTAATTGTCTTCAGCGTACTAAGTTTGCAATCCTATAAAGAGAAAAAGGGGAAGAAGAGATGCAACTCAAGTATTGACGTTGATGACAAAAAGGGGGAAGATAAATGATGCAACTAAGAACCCTCTTAGCAGAAGATCAGAAAAGGGAAAATAACCAACTATTGGTATTTTTTGAAAGTTGTATCAGATCAATAAATTTCCATCTCAAGGTATGAAGACCAAATCTGAAGACTTAGAAGACGTTCTTAGTTGAAGGTTTTGTCATCATCAAAAAGGGGGAAATTGTTGGTATAAATTAGAGTAGGTTTTGAAGATGACAAAAATGCCAAAATGGTTTTGAAGATCAAAAGGTTAAGTCATCAACTAAGAACAGCTTAGTGAAACCTGTCTCAAGGTCCTGAAGCGAAGTAACCGAATCAGCCGAGTGGGATATCAGATTGATTATCATCAGCCGAGTGATCATCAGGAGAGTGATCATCAGCCGAGCGTTCCCATCAGAAGAGTGAAGTCAGTGAAGTAAGCTTATCAACGGTAACCTGCTGAGTGCATTAATTCGACTGACAGAAAGTACAGCAGGATGTACTATAGCAGTTGCAGAGAGCCGTTCCAGAAACTGGGGGCCAGAACTCGAGGACTGCAGAATTCTGTCTCATCTTCAACGGGCAGAAATTCAAATCCAAGAGTATAAATAGAAGACTAACTGGAGATATGAAGAGATTTGCACAATTCAAGATCACATCTATAGAGCAAGATCCATCAGTTGAGTCGTCTGATCACAAGCGAAGTCATTTGTTGACGGAGCTAAAATTGTTGAAGAACAGAGCTCAAGCTCTTGTTTGTCTGAGTGACATTCAACTGTAAAGAGAAGAAGCTTATATCCATCTTTGTGAGTGATATAACTTCGTAGTATAGGTCTTCTGAGTGATTACCTGTACTGAGAGTTGCGAGGAGCTGTTATCCATCTTTGTGAAGTGATAACACTCTGTAGAATAGGTTTTCTTTGTGATTTCCTATTGCGAACTTACGGCCTATTCATTTGTTGTTCGGCGTAAGCAGAGTATATTGTAATCTTTGTGATTATAGTATAACCCAAGATCTTCGTGACTTGAAAGAGTGGAATAAAGGATTTTTATCCAAATAACCACTATAAAAATTCCTTGTGTTTGATTACTTATTTTAACTTGCATATTTTCAAAAGTAAACAAACGTTTAAAAGACAAAGCTTTTAAATTGAGGAATTTATGAAACTGGGGTAAAACTTTGAAGAGGAACTTGTTTGAAAAACATATTTGATAAAAACCGCTGCATACAAGTTTTGAAACTCTAAGTATATATGAATCAGCTTAGTGAAATAAGATGAGTGGTCTACTCAGCTGTTCAAAGCTTTGTGCGCGATCAGCTTAGTAATCTTACGAATCAGATCAGCTTTGTCTGCTGACAGAAAAAGTTAGAGAAAAAGTTTTAAAATTTATGAGATCTAGCATTGACCACTTTTGGGACCAACACACCCCAAAACACAAAATTAACACTTAACACCCTTAAAATCTAAAAAACCCAAAACTCCTAGTTTTTTTCGTCAAAGTTGACTATCGGAGTGAAAAAAAATCCAAGGCAAAATAGGTAATTCCAATTTTTACTTAAATATGCAAAATACAATTATAAATACTCGAATACTCATTTCTCTCTCCATCTTTCTTTTGAACAATATAACCATAAATAACTACTCTCAAAGACCCATTGACTACTTCAACATATCAAATACCCATAAATAATTACCTATTTCACCTTAATGGTCAACTTTGCCCGAAAAAATGAGGAGTTTGAGTTTTTTTTTTAATTTGAGGGTGGTAAGTGTTAATTTTGTATTTTAGGGTTTTGAGCGCCCGCCTGGTCTCGCGGAAGTCCCCCCGGGGGGATTGAGGAATGCTTGCTGTCAGCAGCTGTAGCCAAGCTTCGACCGCGACTGCTCGTCGCTTCTGGCCAAGGCAATAGCAGCGTCCCGTCGACAACTCTGACCGGAGCTCAGTAGTTGCAGTCAGCGCTTTCGCCCCTGTATAAAGAATCATGTCTGGCATAGTAATTTAGAAACAGAGAACGAAATCGTAATCGACATCGCCTGAAAGATTCGCTAAGGGCTGCCTTTTCCATCAATCTCCGGCCGGGATGAGAAAAGCGGACGTGGGGACTAGGGCAAAGTGTCCGTTTTTTATTGTGTTTCGGGGGTGCAAGTTGTTAATTTATTCTTAATTAGGGAGTATTAAGTGCTACTTTTATTTTTTTTGGGGGGGGGGGGGGGGGGCGAAGTGCCAAAGATTTACAATAGAATTACCTATTTTGCCCTTGAGTTTTTGCTTGAAAATAAAAGAGGTTGCAAAGTGCTGTAAATTTCATATTTCCGGGGTGCAAAGTGCTAAATCTAAATTTCGGAGGTGCAAAGTGCCTATTTCCTATATTTCAGGGGTGTAAAGTGCAAAAAATCCATAATTTCATTGGATAATAATTAGTTTTACGATTAGAAAAGATTATGCAAGCAAAAAAATAAATGCGTGTGTTGAATGACCTAAAAAAATTAGATATGGATAGTGGTTACGTTCAATTTAATTTCCATCCAAGTAGATTTCTCTAATAATCTCTATTTAGTCTTAATCACCACTACATAGTCATCTATACAAGAGTTACAAGTGACTTATAATTAGGGGTGTGCACGATTCGGTAAACTGGTCGTACCGAACCGAAGTCGAAGTTTCGGTACGTATTGTTTACCGAACCGAAATTTCGGTTCTATAAACGGTACATGCTCAAATACCGATCCAGCATCACTTTCGGCTTTCGGTAATACCGATCGGTTTACCGAACCGAACCGGTATATCAATTTTTTTTTAAATATCCAACATTCCTAATCCTAATTGAATAGAGTGAATTGCACACAGCCTTCTGCCCTTCTTCTCTCTTTTACGGGAAACAAAAGCCCTAACTCCAAAATTAATCCTAGCCACCACCCACCCACGCCGCACCACCCACGCAGCGCCGTCGTACAGCTGTCACGGGAAAGAACCCACGCCGCGCCGCCGCACTCAAAGAAGCCCTATAAAATTCAAGGTAGACTTAACTTTATCCAATTTTACTTTCCTTGATAAATAACCATAAAATTGATGATTATTGCATTTGACGTCCTATTTTATGGTTGGGAGACAAAAAAAAAACCCCAATTTTCAGAAAATTTAAAGGCCCATTATTATTTCGGTTTTTTTGTACCGAATCATACCGAACCGATCCGAAATTTTTGGCTTGGCAAACGGTACGAGTTTTTAGATTACCGAAAGTTTTGGTTTACTGAAAACCGATTCGGTTCGATTCGGTTTTACCAATTGCACAACCCTACTTATAATGGATATCTAAGTTTATTTTTATAACAGACACAATTTTTAAAATTAAGATAAATACATTAAAGTGGCGGAATTATCAAAACATCCGTGAAAAAAAAATTGGGGCTTTTGGCACTTTGCACCCTAGAATTATAGGATTTTGGCACTTTACATCCTAACTTAAAAGTTTTGGCACTTTGCACCCTAGTGTGTTTTGAATGAAAAATTAATTGATTGAAGATTATAATAGTTATTTTCGAATATTTTTGGCACTTTGCACCCTAAAAGTATAGATTTTGACACTTTGCACTCTGAAGAATATTGGCACTTTGGACCCAAAAAATATAATTTCTGGCATTTTTAACCCCGACTTAATATGATAATCTAAATTATGTAAATAACATGCAATATAATAATATGTTAGATATGTAAATGTGTATTTTAGATATAAAATAAATAATCTTGAGGATACTTGAAAATAAAATGAAGACAATGTCTTTTTTTAATCTAAATTTTACTGAGAGAAAATGTTAAAATAATATCAAGTTTATGATTGTTGTGCATAGAAATGACCATTTTATCTCTACATCGCCGACATTCATGGGTTTGTTTTTTTAAGAAAGATACATTAGGGTACAAAATGTCATACAAATTATATTTTTAGGGTGCAGAGTGCCAAAAAATTTAAATAGGGGTGAAAATGCTAATTTTTCATAATTCTAGGGTGCAAAATGCCAACATTCTATATTTTAAGGATGCAAAATCTATATTGCCAAGGTGCAAAGTGAAACAAAAATTAAAAATAACTATTCTACTCTTCTACCAATGAATTTTCTCACTAAAACACACACTAGGGTGCAAAATGCCAAATAAATTATATTTTTAAGGTATAAAGTGCCAAAACTTTTAAATCAGAATGTAAAGTGCCAAAACCCTATAATTCCATAGTACAAAATACCAAAAACCCAAAAAGTTGCGACAGGTTCCATTACATTTGTTTTCAGAATAAGAAAATTAACGGGCTTTTAGTCATACAATGAGTCTTCTTGGACTTTACTTGGGCCGCTTTTGTTAAAATACTTGGGCATTCTGTTTAGAACTGCTTGGACGTACAGTAGATCGCATAAGAATTATGTCACTTTCACTTGTACTTGATTTGATCCAAAGAAAAATATAAAAGTATAGCCCAAAAATTCAAGGGAATTTTTGGATAATTGGTTTATATAAACCCCTCTTCGATGAAACTAGTGAAAAATGCCATTGCCAAAAAGTGACAAGGAAACATTTCCATTTATTCATGAAAAGAGACGTTACTTTTGAAGTCAGAATGGCTTTTCTTTGATACCTAACATAATGCATGCAAGGTTCCTTGACCAAACATAAGTTCGCTTGAAAATCCTTAACATTAACAACGACATTGACAAGATGTTCTATTTTAGAATTAGATTTGTTCAAGAAGTACTCAAGAAGATCCCGAAAAAGATCTTTTTAAGAGGTTATCACCAGGGAAAGAAATCAAGCGTGATGCTCACCTACTCCCTATGCCCTACAACCCGAAAGATGGAAAAAGAAGGGCTCTCGTTCGTACTGTACTACCACATTTCTTTACGTTCGGTCTGACTGGTATAGCAGAATGCTTATCGAAATGATCTGGTGACCGAATTTGTTTGCTTCCTTTTTGAACGGAGGATGAATAGGACATGTGTCCAATGGGGCTGATTTTAATCTGGATTTGGTTGTATTCGATCCGATTTATAAGAATATTATCCAATTAGATACTTGATGGATCTGATTCAGTTGAAAAATTCATAATCTGATTCATTAAAAATCTGAATACGACTAATATCTAGATTCATGAAATATTATTTATAATTTGAATATAAGCCCAAAAAAAGTTAAGTTAGTGATAACCCATTGAAATGGCCCACTTCAGCATAATAGACCAATTCAGCTTAATGGTTTTTTTTAACCTAACTTAATTAATTAATTATGTTAAGATCTTATTCAATTAAAGAAGCACATGAAATCATGGATCAAAATTTCGTTTCGAGTGTATGTTTCAGTCAGCCAAATATTGGAGACTTTTCGGAAATGTTTCGGAAACACTTAGGAAGAATTGTAATAAAAGTTACTAAATTTAGAAATGTTTTTAAAACCGGTCCGGAGAACGAACCGGTGAGCCTACTGGTCTAGCGGTTTTACTGGTCGAACCGAGTGAACCGCTGGTCGAACCGCTAAAACCAGCGAATTAACCGGACCGGACCAGCTTCCGGTTCGTTGTCGACTCGGTCGGACCGGCCGGTCTGGTCCGGTTTTAATAACATTGAAATTTAGATAAATAAGAGAGTTTAAGGCAAACAAATAGATTCGGAATTACATCTTATTTTCGTTTCGCTTGATTCAAAAACAAAAATTTTTCGATATTTTCGAAGGAAAAGATGGAAATTTTGATCCATGCATGAAACCACTACCAAAAGGCGCTGCTTTCGACTTTCTTCCTCTACCCCTCTCTCTCTCTCTCTCCAATTTTCTTGGTTATACTTTCTCTTCTAATGAGCTCTTTTTTTCTTCATCTTCTGATTAAAATTAGTTTTTTTCCTATATATCATTATACTCTTATCTCTTAAATTTATAATATTTCTACCCTTCTAATCTGGACCACCGGAATCAATTTCATCTGACAAATTTTTCGACAATACGAAAACACTAGAGGAGATGGAAGCTAAATTTTGGTACTCGTTTTGAAGGAGTTTTAGTGGATTCGAATTTTACTCTCGAATCTCAGACAAGGACTCAAACCGGTTTAGATTCGAATTGAATTTGATTGTAGCAGGCGAACTTCAGACCCGGTTTCGGGTTGGTCTCTATCAAGTCCGAGTCCGACCCATTGACATGACTATATAAAACAATAGCAAAAGAGTAATAATTCAAGTTTCCAAAAATGCTCACAAGGAAGATACTAGTTCAAATAAAATTGATTATTGTCATATAGTATAGTCCAACATTTTTTTAATAATGAAATTAGTCCATAAATTGATTATTGATGCCTTGATGGTGGTTATGTACATAAATGAAAAGAACGGTTTACTCAATTTAATTAAAGATTACATAAGGAAACAATGAGTTCAAATATGTTAACAATGTTAAAAGTCTAAAAAGATTGTATGGTTAAATAGATAATTCAAGATTTGGCTTATGGGTATGTGATAGTAACATCTGACAAAATCAAATTGCAGGGTTAGAAGAAACTCTAACTTGTGTTCCTCAAAAAAAAAAAAAAAAAAAAAAAAAAAAAAAAAAAAAAAAAAAAAAAATTCTCTAACTTGTCACAGGTTTTGACCATTTAGGGAGGAAATTCTACTAGGATGCATTTTCTCTCTCTTTCTATCTCCTTCTCTCTCTTTTTGGATATTCAGATTTTACTTAATTCAGATTAACACGCGTTAGATTCATAGCTAGCGTGGTAATCTCTTTAAATACATAGCATGGTAATCTCTCCAACAAGAATTCAAACATGAATTGAACGAGTTATGGGACTAATCCCTTCCACTAAACAATTTTGTTGAAAATGAGGATGCATTCTCTAGACTTTGAGGTCGCATAATACTTCTCATTCTTATTGAGTTTGTATTTCTTTGTAGAATGCCAGAGTTTCTTAATATTTGTTTGGTTTCTTAATTTGTGCCCTAATTGAAGTGATCATTCTTATTGAGTTTGTATTCCTTTGTACTTAAGTTACCTATTTTGGCCATGAATTATTAGACTATGATAGTAAACTATGCCAGAAAAGAATGAATGTGTGCTAAGTGTTGAAATGTTCCTGCAATTATGTGTTCCTCCATAACCAAATATAGAAAGTTTCAATACATGAAATTGGCCGAATCATATCACAAAAATACAATTTTAATCCAAGTCTACAATATGGATACGTATATTGATGAAAAGAAAATTGGAGAGGGAAATGAGTATATTCATAATTGTATTCTACAAATTTTAAGGAAGAAAAAAAAATAGATTACCTATTTTATCCCCAAGTTTTTTGACCTAGGTGGTTCTCTGAGGGGGTGTTAATTGCTGGAAAATTAGTACCTACCCTGGTGGATTTAATCCACCCAAGTGCTGGATGAGTGCCACGTGAGTATGAAATGACAATTTTTTGTTCTTTCATGTCCATGTGGCATTCATCCAACCTCAATGGATTAAATCCACTAGTGTAATATCTAAGTAACCTTTAACTGCTAATTTATTCTTAATTTGAGGGTGATAAGTGCTAATTTTGTGTTTTGGGGTGCAAGTTATTGTGTTGTTTTTAATTCGAGGGTGCTAAATGTAATTTCATTTGGGGTGCAAAGTGGCAAAGATCAAAAACTGAATTACCTAATTTGCCCCTATAATTTTTTAATCCGGTGGTTAACTCTGCCGGAAAATAGAAAGGGATGCTAGGTGCTGAATTGTTCTATTTTGAGGGTGCAAAATGCTAATTCTGTATTTCAAGGGTGCAAAGTGCCTATTTATCATATTTTGGGGGTGCAAGGTGCAAAAAAACCCATATTTGTTTCCCGGAACTTCTTCATTAACTTTTTAAGACATTGATTTCCAACAATAGAAACAGCATCAATTTGCTATAATCATTTTCAGACTTTCAGTATATAATAAGAGAAAGCCCCCATCAAAGTTGTCATTTTGGTTTGTAAATTGTAATAGGATAGATCAGGTAATTTACACAGACCCCCTCGGATAAACCTTAGTTATAAAGACTACCCTTACTTTTCTGGAAATTTCAAAAACACCCATTCAGGTTTTGGCAAGTTTTACCACAACACCCCTCATTTTAGCATGTCTTAAAAAAGACCTCCTACGAGAGGTACAGAATCATGATTGCTAAAAGTGCTTGGACTCGAACAGATTAAATTCATTTCAGATTCTCAATGGCAAGTACAAAATCTAGACTAAATCAACTTTCATACAACTCAAAAGAACAGTCTACAAGCACCAAATTCAACCAACTACAAGAAGGCTACTCACTTTAGTAAATGCTGAATATTCATAAGAGACAGAATTTATACTTACATGATTACAAAACCTTCTCCTTAAACCTTCTTGAAAAATGAAAGGATATTCCCTTGTTTAGGATCCTTAATTCCTCCCTTTTTGTTTCCAGCTTTTCCTCCTTGGTTTGCAGGAGCACTGGTTCCCACTGCAGGTGATTTCTTAACCCCTGGTGGCCTGAAATCGTAGTCGATATTGGAATCAATGAATTTCATATTTCACTTAGCAGATAGGCTATATAGAGTGATATGCAAAAGTACCTCCTATAATAAACAAAATCCCCTCGGTGTTACTTTTATTACCCAAAACCCCCCTTTACTAATTTTTTACTAGCAAACCCAAGACAAAATGACAATTATATCCGCACCAAAGGAAGCAAAAACACCCCTATTCACCTGAAAAAACTGGCAATAATCCCCTTGTTAACTTTGAAAATTGTTAACTAAAAAATTTTATAATAACCTCCCTAGGATTTATGGAGAAATTTCAAATGGGTTTTTTTGCTAAATAAAAAAGAACAAGGGGGGATTCGGCTAAAAAAGATAACATGGAGATTTCATATAGTTAGACAAAGCACAGGGGGTATTTTTGCATTTAGCTCATACTATATGTCTAACCTGTTAATAGCGTTGTTCACTGTATTGTTCTCTGACTTCTTCATTGAGTTATTATCGGATTTTGTATCTGGCTCCGGGCCCTCCCAGACAACCTCGGTAACTGGAGCAACACTTAAAGTATCTCAGGTTAAATAATAGAAGAACATCAAATTTAAACTGTGATTCAATGAAATTATAGTAATACCTTCTCTTCCACGCTCGTCAATCCGAGTCTTCAATACCTTTCTTCTTTTTGGTCCATCATCAGTTGCTTTATCTTTGATACCAGCCTTTGTTTCAGGAGCAAGAATATTGGTCTTATCTGTAGTGGAAGACTCGAGCTTCCTGCCTTTGCTTATGTCTGGGATTTCCTCTACCGAAAGTTGATTAGCTTTTACATTGGGTTCTTTCACTTCCTTAACATTTGGTTTATTTACCTTCTCCTCTTCAAAACTCAAGTTGCTCCCAAGGCCTGAAACAGTTGAACTGTTTTTTAAACCTGGAGTAGATTTTTTTGGAGGTTCAGGAGAAGCCACATTAACTGCATCTTGGTATTCATCTTCTTCATCAGAGTAATCAAGTACAACTCTTCTCTTCCTACTGCCTTCACCATTTGAAGTTCTTTTCATGTTAAAATTTTGGCCATCTTCATCACTGCTCTCATGTTGTACTGCTTCACGAGCACAAATTTGAGCATCTGCACTACCTGATTCCAGACCAAACAAAGAACTTTAGATATAGTGAACAGTCAAACACCAACTATTGCTGGTGGTTTCACAAAAACATAGAGGGAAATGGAGTAATTGGCACTTTGCACCCTCGAATTGCATATTTTTGGCAAAACAATGGGCATTTGCACCCTCAATAGGGTGCATTTTGCCAAAGGATATGCAATTCGAAGATGCAAAGTGCCAAAATTTCAATATGAGGGTGCTTAGAGCCAAAATGGTGTATTTTTGGGGTGCAAAGTGCCAATTACTCAGGGAAATGCATAAATGTTTCTTTAGCAAGTGAATTAAGTAGAGGAGATAACCAGCAGATTTTTGTAAGGAGGTATCTTTCGGTGGCAAGGGAACATCATGTTTCGTCTTTGTAGATGCACGACCCCACATGCTAGCCAATGCACCTCCGGTTCCAGAAGAATTTTTATCATTTTGGCCCTTTTTCTTGTTAGGGGGCTGCTGGGGGGCTTTTTCTTTATCAGAAGCAAGTTGAGCACCTTGTTCTGGATCTTCCTTTACATGACTCTCAGTTTTGACATTTTTTGCAATGTCAAGAGACTGCACAATATTAGGACTTGATTGCTGAACTTTTTTCTGTTGATCTTTAAATGACCCTGACACTCCTGTATTCTTCACCTGCGGAGTAGCGGAGCCTTTGCTCGGATTTCGCTTAATGAAGGAATTTGAAACTCCACAAAACCTACAAGTAAAGGTTACTGAAATTATAGCAGATAATAGGTTGACAATGTGTGCTTACATATGCCTAATCATAAAAAATGAGAATAAAGCTACGAATAGAGTAATTGACCCTTTGCACCCCAGAATAACACCACTTTGGCACTTTGATCCCTTAAATTGAAACTTTGGCACTTTGCACCCTTGAATTGCATATTGTTAGCAAAACAATGGGAATTTCGCCATCCATAGGGTTCATTTCGCCAAAGAATATGCAATTTGAGGATGAAATGTGCCGAAGTTTCAATTACAGGGTACAAAGTGCCAATTACTCCCAAGAATACTACCGACCTTCTAATTTTTCAGCACAAATAAATTTCAATGCAGTGAAGATTTAATGTTGAAATAGAGAATCAAAGAACAGGTGATGGACCTATTATCTCGCAAACAATTATCAACGGACAACGGCTGCTTAAAGAGATCTTCAGCTTGAACAAACTCATGATTCCAAAGGGTTGCTGGATCTTTAGGAAGACATGCTTGTACACTATAGACCTGAATGGAACAATTTTCATCAAACTCTTGCTTGGCATCTGCATGTATGGAAATAAAAGTGTCACCAAAAAGAAAAGTTCATTTCTCCATGCTCAAAATTAGCAAGTATTAGATAGAAAACAAAGACTGTTTCAGCATTATTCCTTCAAACTAAAGAATTATCCATAACAATCACAAGAGTACAACCCTGTAACTTCAATATACATCTTTAAATAACTAAAAAAATTTAATGATCATACATGTACAAGGGTCCTGCTGTTCCTAGAAGGACACTATTGCAAGACCACGACCACGGTTTTGTATTCTATAATCAAGTTTTCCATAAGGCTTCCAAATACAGCTGAATTAGACAATATCTTTAGTGGAGGATGTTTTGTTCTTAGTTCTTAACCATACAATTATGCATTCAGATTACTAGACTCATAGGTGGGATAAATAGAGCTCCATACAATCATCAAAATACCACATGATTTACTTCCCTTCACAAATGAACTTTGGATGCATCTCAGTCAACCTAAATCCAAATATAGGATATCAATCACCCACAACAAAATCCAAGTAAGCTGTATGAAAATCTACTCAAATACAAATGTAGCTGTATTATACTTTAAGCACTACCTTACATAAGTCGTACAGATTAAAGTAACCACATAACCCAGCTTCAGTGCCTCGAAGTTAGATCTCACATATACGTTAGTAGATAGTTGGTCAAATTTTCCACTCTACCATAATACCAACCTTACTACTTTAACGGTTTAACCTGCCAACTAAAATTAGAAAATGGTGCAGCCAAGAGTACACAACTAACCAAATCAACTACTACGAGTATTGCTATCACTCATGCATTAAGCGTTGCTTTCCCTTGTCAGTGGTGACAGAACCACTGCAGAATTAACTCAATTGGTATGTTATAACACCGCTAGTACGATTAAAGCTCACTATGCCACACTGTGGCCACATCTTGAAAACATGCTAAGTTTGCAATCCCAACCCAAGTAGAGGGCTGAATCAAAATGCCCTGAAATTGAAACATCCAACTATCTATTTTCAGTAAGGTTGACTCAGTTGTATTATATCTGAAGTTTGGGTGAAGTTTGAGAAAGTAAAAACTATAAATTCCTCCGAAAACTGCCACTCTCCCTGTCTTTGTATAGATGCTGTGTAGTTTATGTTCTGTTTTTTAATAACAACATCCCTCCTCCGAGTTGTGAATAATCTAAAGGTAATTAGACCCTTGAACTTCTATTGAAATTAGATAAGAATACCAACATTGCAATAAATGTGGTCATACAATAAGATCAAACATGTAAACTCTAACTTGAGTAAACTGAGAGCCATCCATATATTGCTGTACCATGTAACTTCAAAACAAGGCACATAATGAAGTAAAAACATTAAATACACGAGCATAATAGAAATAACACGTGATTAGCTTCTTCAGTTTTTCATTAGATGAGACTTTCTAGTTTTGCAACACAATATGATTACAAAATCACCTGCAAGCTTTTGTTTTGACACAAGCCTTATATGGTAAGTTGAAGGGTTATTTTTCAACCAGCCAGATAATGAATAAATCACTTCTAATCCATTCCCATACTTTCCAACAAACTCTTCCAACAAGCTGAGCCAAGAAATACAAACAAACAGAAACTTTAGCACCCAGGCTAAAAAATATACCAACAAAAAATGGCATAATAGTTTTGTACACTGTTCGATTTACCTCTTGGCAGCATTAGAGGACACCGAAAAATTCCGACTTAGCCATTTGTAAGAAACCTAATTACAGAAAGGGCTTCAATTCTATATATATAAAAAAGCACCAAAAACAAATTCCGCTAAAAAACAGGGATTTAGATTACTTAATCGGAGTTTTAGAGATGCCATTTAATAACGACAGTGAGTAGAAAGTTTACCACTTGAAGTTTATCGGCGACGATGGACTGAATCTCTTCGACAATACCTAGGGTTTCGATATCAGCCATTTACGAGTCTGATTGAGAGAAGAGGGGCGATTCGATTTTCCCTCTCAAAAAGGCTTATTGATTTCCCGCCACTAGGCAATGTTGGTAAAATGTTTAGGGTGGATTTTGGGCACTGCAAATGGCGAAATGTTAATAGTCACACCTAGTAAAAAGCATAAAAAGTTAAAAATCACTTGTACTTTGAAAAACTTGCACACAACTCCCCGGTATTAATTATATTGCAAAAAATTCTCATTTGATTTATGCTATAATGAAATTAATATTGGAGAATTATGAGTAGATTTCTTAATATACAAGTGTTTTATATATATATATATTTTTTTTTAATAACCCAAACATGTCATATCCAAGAATCCTTAGCCTCACTGGAGTCGTGTTTGTGAATGAAAGAAAAGTGCGAACAAGTAAGTTAGTAGTAGTTTATTTTTATTTAAAAAAAAAAATTAGTAGTAATTGATTGAGTTGTAAATTGAGGTGAGCTTGATTTTCTTTATTTGAGCTTCCAGGGTGGAGTTCTACTCAGTTACACGGAGCCAGGAATTTAAACCAATAGGGGCGAGCCTTGGAAAAAAAAAAGTGTATCATAATTATTCCAAAAAAAAAAAGTACTTAACTAGAAATTTTCAAGTGACATTTTCTTCAAATATGTTGATAATTTTTATAATGATTGATACATACATACATATATATATATATACATACATACATATATATATATACATATATATATATATATATATACATATATATATATATATATATATATATATATATATATTTGAGTGAATAGCATTTTTGGTCCTCTTATGTGTCAAATCTTTTATTTTCGTCCCTCTTAAATATTTTGTAGCAGATTGGTCCCTCTTCTAATACACATTCTTCCATCTTAAATTTTTTGTAGCAAATTAGTCCCTCTTATCAATGTAGTTTAACACATTAGTCCCTATTAAATACAAAATACATCAATTTTTTTCCACTTTAGGGAATTTAAGTGATGTATTTTGTATTTAAGAGACACTTATATGTTACACTGCACTGATAAGAGAGACAAATTTGATACCAAAAATACTACATTGATAAGAGGGACCAATCTGCTACAAAAAAATTAAGAGGGACTAAAGTGCAAAAGTCAATACATAAGGAGAACCAAAAGCGCTATTTACTCAAATATTTTTTTATAAATAAATCTAAAATCCTTGACCTGCCAAAATATTCAAAGTTAGAATTTATATTTTTTGAGATAGTAAATAAAATATTATATAGGCCTTAGTCTTATCATTAAGCTATAGCCTCTTCGACGAAAGTTAGAGTTTAACAATTCAATAATCATAAGTTAACTTGACATTTGACAAGTAATTAATGCACAACGAACGGGGAATATGGATGATAAGAAACTATCTCAAAATCCGTAGAAATTCAAATACTAAAAATTTTTATTCATTCTTTAAGATGAATTAATTAGGCATAAAAATCATACAATCTAAATCAATTTGTGAACATATTTGAAGATACTACTATATTTTTATGATAAAATAAGGTAGCCACGTACCTGAACTCAAGGAAGCAATCATTGAAATTGTAAACATCATATGCAAACACTGGTGATACCGTTCTACAAATCGAGCCAGCATACAGATAGACCATTCCTATGAGTCGGTGTGAGCCGAGCTTTAAATGACTCGAACTCAAATATTGTCGGGCTTCATAGGTATAGGCTCAAACATGGTTCATAAATTTTTTGATTTCTTTGGCTCAGAATCGGCTCATGTAATTTTTCGGGTTTCGAACCTATATTGGGCTCATATCAGGTTTGTTATAATTATAAGCAAATTTAGCTCGACATATTAAAAATTAAGATTACCAAAACACATATGAATAGACGGGTTTTTTGCACTTTGCATCATGAAAATATGGAAAATAGGTACTTTGCACCCCTGAAACTTAGATTTAGCACTTTGCACCCTCGAAATATAAAAAATGCAACACTTTGCACCCTCTTTTATTTTCATGTAAAAACTCAAGGGCAAAATAGGTAATTTAATTATAAATCTTTGGCACTTTGCGCCCTCAAAACATGAAAATTTGGCACTTTGTACCTCCAAAATAAAATTAGTACTTAACATCCTCTAACTAAGAATAAATCAGCAATTTGCACCCCAAAACACAATAAATGGGCATTTTGCACCCCAAGATACAAAAATTAAAACTTAACACCCTTAAAAAAAACTCAAATCCCTTGTTTTTCTCGTCAAAGTTGACCATCGGGTGTGAAAAAATCTAAGGCAAAATAGGTAATTAATTTTTTTCCTTAAATTTTGCAAAATACAATTATAAATACTAGAATACTCATTTCTCTCTCCATCTTTCTCTTCATCAATATATATATCCATAAATAACTAAATAAAGTACAAGTAAATTTCTCAAAGACCCATTGTCTACTTCAAAGTATCAATGACCCATAAATAATTACCTATTTTGCCTTAATTTTTTTTCACCACAATGGTCAACTCTGTCGAAAATTCTGAGGGGTTTGAGTTTTTTTTTTAATTTGAGGGTGTTAAGTGCTAATTTTGTGTTTTGGGGTGCAAAGTGCCCATTTATTGTGTTTCGGGGGTGCAAGTTGCTGATTTGTTCTTAATTAGAGGATGTTAAGTGCTAATTTTATTTTGGGGGTGCAAAAATGCCAAATTCTCAAGTTTTGAGGGTGCAAAGTGTCAAAGATTTAAAATTGAATTACTTATTTTGCCCTTGACTTTTTGTCTGAAAATAAAAGAGGGTGCAAAGTGCTGCATTTTTCATATTTCGAGCGTGCAAAGTGCTAAATCTAAGTTTCGAGGATGCAAAGTGCCTATTTTCCATGTTTCGAGGGTGCAAAGTGCAAAAAACTCTGAATAGACTTCTGTTACTTACTACAATAGTATATAAAAATTCCATACATGTACATCATAATATAAAACAAAAAACTATATTTAAACTGAAAGATCAAGTCATGATGTGGCCAAATTTTTTAAGATACATTTGATTTATATGAACAAACAATAGAGTTTTAAAATCCTAAGAATTCAATTTATTGACCTTTTATGTTAACTTTTGTCTTTTTTTTGTTAAACTTTTTTCCTTTGAGCTTTGGTCTTCATTATGAAAGTGATATACTAACATATTTGTGGGTTTACAATATAACGTTTTACAAAGTTTTCTTGATCCAAAATAAAAAAAGTAATTAATGATATAACTACAATACAAATAATTAATCGTAATATTTAAAATAATTATATTTTGGGCTTTATTCGGGTTGAGTAGTATTATGCTCAAACTCACTCATAAATTGATCGGGCTTAATATAATGGCTCAAACTCAACCCGGTTCAGAAATATTCTTATTTGGGCCAATTTTAATCGGATCGAGCCATCATGCTTTGTGTAGGCCCGTCTCAATTAACAACTAACCCTTCCAAGTCTCCGAAGCTAATTAAGTAAGATAAAATAACAAAACAACAGAGTGGACGCATGATTACTAATCTCATAACCAAATTTAAAAGTTAACAACTTTAACCGTAATCATTGTAATATAAAAAAAATAATGGAACCTGACAGCTGCGAACCCAAGTTCAAATCACATTAAGAGAGATTCTCATATAATATTCTTGATATGTCTCGAAAAAGATTGAGTCCAACCTAAACCCCGAACATCATTGAGAAATGGAAAAAAGATATATTAAGTCATCTAAAATACGCTCCAAGTTCATATTTAGCACATATGTCAAAACTTAGATAAAATGCACAGATACATCTATAAATCTTTCACAAAAATATCAATAGGTTATTGGTCAAGTAGAATGGATGAGTAGCTCGACAATTAACGAACCCAAATTCGAATCTCGAGAAAGATTCTCATATAAAATGTTTGATACATCTAGAAAGAGATTAATCAGACCTAAAATCCAAATATCATTGAGGAGAAAAAAGGGTACATATTAAGTCTAACTGAACTACAATTTCATATCTCCAAACTATGATAAAATGTACAAATACCTTTATAAACCTTCACAAAACTATCAAAACTAATTTTATTAAATTTTATTGCATAAAATTGTCATGTTTGTTTTTCCTTCGCACACTCTCCACATCCAATGTTAATAAATTAACTCCATTGATTTTGGAGTCAATCATTATTCTCCATCAAACTCTTCTTCAACCTAATAATCATTCAAAATCTTTTTTTAGATCGTAGTATGAAATTGCTGACAATAATTTCATTGGATGATAATTAGTTTTACTATTAGAAAAGATTATGCAAGCAAAAAAATAAATGAGTGTTTTGAATAACATAAAAAAACTTATATTTGTATAGTGGTTACGTACAATTTAATTTCCATGCACATTACAAAAAAAATTAATTTTAGTGATAAAATTTTATGTGACGATGTTAAAGTTGTCACTTCTTGTATACATTAAGTGACAAATATTGTCACTAAAATATTTTTCATAAACATACTAGTGACAAGAATTGCAAAAAACTTGTCACTATTGACATTTAGCGATACCCCAAAAGTGACAATAAAAAAGTTGTCACTAAACCATAGTGACAATATTTATTGTCACTAGGTTGTCACTAAAAGGGTGTCACTAATTGTCAATAATGACAACTTAAGTCACCATATATTTGTCATTAATAGCTAATAATGACAACTAAAAAACATATTTTGTCACTATTGCACTTGTCACCATTATTATAATGACAAAATTAATATTTTTATCACTAAGTGCATACATAGAGTGACAACTTCCACATTATCACTTATGCTCAATTTTTTGTAGTAGCAAGTAGTGATGTTTGGTGATGCACTAGTAACTTAACTTCGTAACAAGCCACATCCTCCTAGCCTTTAAGTGAAACGTGCTAATTCAAGAACCAGCCTACATTCATATATATGAAAAAAAAGTCAAATAGTTAAGGATACTTTCTAAAGAACAATATATTTTTGACAAAGAACAATTTAATTTTGAAAAAGATCTTTTAATTGGCTAAAGAAAGAAAAAAATGATTTTGAATATTTTTTTTCTTTTTTTTTAGAACCAAACAGAGGAATAACATTAATGATCAAAATATTCAGAGATAACAATGTCCTGAATGAAACTAGGGATAGAATTAGTAAAAAGAAACACTTGAGATGCTAGTTTAGCAAGGTGATGTGCTACTAGGTTGTTCTCCCTAATTGTATGGAGGATACGAAAATCTTCTAAGCCCAAAGCTAATCTTCTAATATCATCAAATATGGCCCCAAGAACATTCATTGAGGAAGCTGGGCTCCGAATCCTTGAGACCACCGACAAGCAATCACCTCAAGTATCAAGCGATTCCAACCCGATGCAATACTAAACTCTACAGCACGGAGCGCTGCCGTTCTGCTGCTTCAGGGTCTAACGGTAATGGTAGTGAAGTTGCTTTCCATCCCAAGCAATGGCCTGAACTGTCTCTTGCAATAAAACCGAGTCCAATAGTTGAACCATCCTTAGAGATAGCTGCGTCCATGTTTACTTTGACAAAGCCTTCCGGAGGAGGAGACCACCGAGGAACGGATCTGTCCATTGGAAGATTAGTTCTACAAAGCAAGGCCAATTGGAAACGTTCGCTGAAATCTTTAGCAAAGCCTATGAGTATATTACGCGAAATATCCTCGGATTCCCAAACCCATTTATTTCTACTGAACCAAAGCCACCAATTTAAAATAACAACAAATCCTAACTCCCTTGCATCAGATTTTGAGCATAAGAAACGAAACCAAGCTTCCGTGTCTTCCGTCTCCAAGTAATAATGCGCAAACGGAGAATTTGACAACGCCCATACTTGCCTTGCATAAGTGCAGTAAAGAAGACAATGGAGGACTGTTTCTGTCTCGAAACCCCAGCGAGGACAAGTGTTTTCGGTTGAGACTCATCTTTTCAAGAGAAGTTGTTGAACCGGGAGAGCCTTTGAACAACAACTCCATACGAACAATTTAACTTTTGGCGGAACATGGAGCTTCCAAATCCAACCCCAATCTCGAGTGCTTCTCTCACTTGGACCACCAGATTGTGCTTCCAAAGCTAAGATCTTTAATTCCCGAATCAAATGATAAGCTGATTTTACCGTATAAAAACCGGAGCGATCGAAGTGCCATAATACTATATCACTGCCTTGTCTAGTGCCCAGGGGTATAGATAAAATACTCTTGGCCTCTGATTCCCAAAATAAGTTCTCAATCAATTCTTTATTCCAGCTCCCACTAGACTCATCAAAAAGAATGTTTACCTTACTGTTTAGATCAACTTGGTGTGGATGTGAGCATATTTTGAAAGCATGAGGATGGGGCAACCAACTATCTTTCCACATTCGGATAGAATTTCCACTTCCAACCCTCCAACGAAGTCCCGAATCAAGAATCTTCTTTGTTCCCCAAATGCTTCTCCAATTTAGGGAAGGATTCGACCCCAAAGGTGCTTCCAAAAAATCACAATTCGGAAAATATTTCGCCTTGAGCACTCTACTCAAGAGGTTATTCGATCATGTGATAATTCGCCAAGCTTGTTTTGCCAAAAGAGCCGAGTTAAAGGAATTTAAATCTCGAAATCCAAGGCCTCCGTCCCTTTTACTATAACACAACGAATTCCAATTAACCCAATGTATTTTTTTGCATCTTTGTCGTCCCACCAGAAGTTAGCAATCATCGAGTTAATCTCTCTAATAAGGTATCCCGGGAGTTTGAAGCAACTCATTAAATATGAGGGGATTGCTTGAATAACTGATTTGATGAGTACTTCCTTAACAACTTTAGAAAGCGATCTAACTCTCAAGCTTTGAAGACGTCTCCAAACTCTTTCTCTAATAATACTTCCCTTTTTGAACATCCGACAACTAGAGGGAGCCCCAATTTTTTTTTCCGTGCCTCAGTTCTCTTCTAATTGGAAGGTAACCCAAAATAGAAGCGATATCCTCTTCACAGGTATCTCTAGTAAATACCACATTAGATTCATAATTGATGTCTTGGCCTGAAGCGAGTCCATATGAGTAAAGAATGTTTTGTACACAATAAGCTGCTTCCGCTGTAGCCTGACATAAAATTAAAGTATTATCAGCAAACAACAGGTGAGATATCCTTGGAGCATTTGGGCTGACTGCAACTCCACATAAATGTCCCCTCATTTCCTCCTGGTAGATAAGAGCACATAAACTTTCTGCGCAAAATAAGAATAAGTATGGGGAAAGGGGGTCTCCTTGACGGATACCCCTTTCCGGTCTGACAAAACCAACCTGAGAACCATTAAAAATAAAAGAATAAGTCACTAACGTAACACAAGTCATAATCAACTTAACAAATCTCAAATCAAAACCTAAATGGATCATAACTGTTCTTAAAAAATCCCACTCTACTCTATCGTAGGCTTTACTAAGATTCAACTTTATGGCCATTTGGCCACCTTACCACTTGTTTTATTCTTCATATAGTGGGTCGTTTCGAAAGCTACAAGCACATTATCAGTAATTTGCCTACCCAGCACAAAGGCAGATTGGGAGTCGGAAATAATTGAGTTCATAATAGGTTTGAGGCGATTCGTTATAGTCTTAGAGACAATTTCATAAACAACATTACATAGACTAATGGGACAAAATTGGGATAATAGTTCAGGTTCAGCACATTTAGGGATAAAAGCAATATTAGTAATGTTACAATTAGGATCAAAATTGCCATTATTGAGAAAATCGAGCACCTAAATAACAACATCATTACCTACTACAGACCAATATTTTTGGAAGAAAAGAGGGGGAACCCATCAGAGCCCGGGGATTTGAGGGGATAAATAGAAAAAAAGTGCTCGATGTACCTCATCTGCAGAGAATGGCTGAAGAAGATGCTGATTATCCTCCAAACTCGCCCTAATTCTCAAAGCACTCATTGCCACGTCCATTTTCGATTCCGAAGGATGAGTCAAAGTGAAAATATCCTTGAAATACTTCACAATAGCGGATTCCAGCTCCTTATCCGTTTTACACGAAGAACCATCGGTCTTTCTCAGATTCTCAATCTTATTCTTTTTCTTTCTACCCGAGGCCATACTATGAAAGTACCTTGTATTACGGTCTCCCTCCCGCATCCAATGTGCCTTGGCCCGCTGCTGCCACATCTTTTCCTCCTTGTCTTAAATATCTTCAAGTTCCATAGTGAACATATGCTTCTGATTATTAGACTCAGTTGTGACCACCCCTGTTTGAAGGACATGGATTCTCTCTCTAAGTTTCTTAGCTCTCTTAAGAATGTTTCCAAATGAGTTACTACTTCAAGCTTCTAATTCTTTCTTGCATAAATCCAATTTCTCCCAAATTCTATTCCCACGGTTCTGTAAAACCCCCTCATGCCAAGAGTTTTCAATCACCCGAGTACTCTCCGAAGCTTCTGTCCAAACAGATTCAAACATAAATCTGTTTGCCTTACTAGGACGTCTATCCGGCTCTTGGTCAAGAATACGGAGGAGTATTTGGGCATGATCAGAACCCCAAAACTTGAGGTGTTTAACATGGCTAAATGGAAACTTATGAAGCCACGAATGAGAGATGCAGGCTCTATCTAGACGTTCATTAACTGTGCGAGGAAACTCCAACCATTTGACCAAGTAAAGCATACCCCGAGAAACCAATATCTGACAAACCCGCATCGAACAGTGCATTTCTAAAATCCCGTAATTGGTATCCCGGAGTAAGATTTCTTCCTTCTTTGTCGGAATGAGTCAATATAGCATTATAATCACCGATATACACCAACGGCAGAATACTCATAGCCGATAGTCGTCTCAAAAGATCCCATGATTTTTTCCTTTTTGAAGTATCCGGTTCCCCGTAAAAGCCCGTTAACCTCCACCATGTAGGATTATCGTCCTCTAAAATATGAACATCAATGTGGTTGATAGAAAAACTTTGAAGCACCACATTAACATCCTTCCTCCAAAATAATGCAAGACCCCCTGATTTACCCCTCGAGTCAACACTAACACCATTCAAATCAAACATATTTTTAAAAACCATGGCTATGTTTGTTTAGGATTTTAAGAATTCTAAATTCCCAAACAAACAATATTTTCTCATGTTTCTTAAGAATTGTGTTGGATGTGTGTCACATTTTTACATAAAAACTCAAACTAACAATTGCTTTCAAATATTGGAGGACATCTCAAAATTTCTCATAAATCCAAACAAGTTGTCCATAATATCAATATTGTAAAAAGAGTTGTAAAATTATTTAAATATAATTTATTAAACTAGGCTAAAGGAACAACAAACTAAACTAAACATAGTGCAATCAATAGAAAAAAGAGTATGGATTAAGAAAAATATTTCATTTTATTCTTCATTCATATTGTATAAATTACATTATAATTATGGCCATCTATTAATTATACAACTAGTAATTGAAGAAGACATCAAAAAGTCAAGAGTTATAATTCTCTAATAACCACTACATCAATACAAAAGTGACATATGACCAAATCCTCTATTTATGCTATTAAAGAAGACATCAAAAGGTCAAGAGTTACAATTCTCTAGTAATCTCTATTTAGTCTTAATAACCACTACATAGTCATCTATACAAGAGTTACAAGTGACTTATAATATATGGATATCTAAGTTTATTTTTATAAAAGATACAATATTTAAAATTAAGATAAATACATTAAAGTGGCGGAATTATCAAAAGGAAAAATTGCAAAAACTCGTCCCAAATTAATCACTGATTTTGGATTTTCGTCCCAAACTATTTAACTTGGCTAATTTCGTCCCATAATTTAATATTTTTTTGGATATCGTCCCACCGTTAATTATAAGACGGAAAGTTGCGCATTTGCCGTTGAATTAGCACATGGCTGCTTACGTGTCATGACATGGTAAATTTTAACATGAATAATTTTATAATATTACAGAGTTCGTCCCAAACTAATTACAAGATTGAACCGTCATTTTCATTAAATTAGAAATATAATATTGGGACTAAATTAATACAAAATGGTAAATTATGGGACGATATTCGGCGAGTTGATATAGTTTGGGACGAAAAATTAAAATTAGTTATTAGTTTGGGATGATATTTCAAACAAATATTAAATTGCGGGATGAAATTTGATGAGATAATATAGTCTGGGACGAAAATTTAAAATCACTAATTAATTTGGAACGACAATTTTACCTAATCAAAACATCCGTGAAAGAAAAAGTTGCGACAGGTTCCATCACATTTGTTTGGGCCGCTTTTGTTAAATTACTTGGGCTTTTTGTTTAGAACTGCTTGGACGTACTGTAGAACACATATGAATTATGTCACTTTCACTTGGACTTGATTTGATCCGAAGAACAATATAAAGTCCTAGTGCTGTCAATGGGGCGGATTTTAATCCGGACCCGATTATATTTTATCCGATTTATTAGAATATTTAATCAATTAGGTATTTGATGGATCTTATTTGATTAAAAAAGTTCGTAGTCTGAAATAAATGAAGCGAATATGAATTTGACATGATCCAATCCATTAAAAATCTGAATATTACGAACATATAGAATCATGAGATATTATTTATTATTTGAATATAAGCTGAAGAAAATATTAAAAAATTGCCATCAATTAAAATTTTAACTCCGTTAGATCCCAAAAAAAGTTAAGTTAGAGATAACCCATTGAATTGGCCCACTTCAGCATAATAGACCAGCTCAGCCTAATGGTTTTTTTAACCTAAAAGGCGCTGCTTTCGGCTTTCTTCCTCTACCCCCTCTATCTCTCTCTCTAGTTTTCTTGCTAGTTATCCTTTCTCTTCTACCATGAGCTCTTTTTTTCTTGAGTGAATAGCATTTTTGGTCCTCCTTATGGAACAAATTTTGCATTTTCGCACTTCTTAAATTTTTTGTAGCAGATTGATCCCTCTTATCAATGTAATGTATCACATTCGTCCCTCTTATAATACATTCTCCCCTCTTAAATTTTTTGTGGCAAATTCGTCACTCTTACCAATGAAGTGTAACACATTAGTCCCTCTTAAATACAAAACTGTGAGAATATGTACATAAATGAAATGGTTTACTCAATTTCATTGAAGATTACACAAGCAAACAATGAGTTTAGATATGATAACAATGTTAATAGTCTAAAAGATTGTATGATTAGAGTTAAATAGATAATTCAAGATTTGGTTTATGGGTATGTGATAGTAGTATCTGACAAAATCAAATTGCAGGATTAGAAAATCTAATTTGTCAAAGGTTTTGACAATTTAGGGAGGAAATCCTATGAGGATGCGTTCTCTCTCTCTCTTCTACGATATTCAAATCTTACTTAATTTAGTTTAACAAGCATTAGATACCTAGCGTGGTAATCTCTCCAACACATGATAAATACATAGCATGATAATCTCTTCAATAGGAATTCAAACATAAATTGGACAAGTTATGAAACTAGTCCCTTCCACTAAACCATCACCCGTTGAAAATGAAGATGGATTCTCTAGTGACTTTGAGGTCGTATAATACTTCTCATTCTTATTGAGTTTATATTCCTTTGTACTTCTTGTTTTGATTGTTAATAGTTTCTATGTGAAAGTATTTTCTTCTTAGGAGTTTCAACTTTTCTGGTTCATTAGAATCCATAATTGGATGACAAAAGCAAAACACAAAAAAATAAGCAACATAAGATTACCTTTATATATTGCACAAAGCTGCTGATGGATCTGCATAAACAGAAATACTATCATAAACAAAGACTCCAAAGCAAAACAAAGACTCTAAAGCAAAAGGAAAATAGGAAAAGTAAATCCTTCGGGGAATATATCTTTAATTTCATAAGATTACCAAACACATATAACTTCAAAAATAACTTGAAAATAAATATACAATTATACCTATATACGCTTTACAAGTGCAGTCATGATAGCTATAAATTTTATTTTATATATATCTATATCCCAACTCCATTAATTTTTGACGAAGAATAGACTCACGACACGTTGCGTAAAAATGCTTTATAAGAACACACGTACCCAAAGTACTACCAAGCAACACAAACTAAGAGAAAATAGAGGAAGGGAGCTACACAAGCCAGCAAAACCAAAGCCAAACGTAAACCATAGCTGCTAAAGGAAGCCCAATCATAAGCGAAGGCAAAGAAGGAATTATATAATATCATAAACAAATACCATCCATGTGACGGCCCGACTCCTCGGGTCCGTTGGATTACAGTCGAACAATTATTATTTTCTTGAAAAAGTGTTGAAATATCAATTTTTTTTAAGAAAATGATAAATTAAAAGTTTTAAAGCGGAAGCAGTTTAAAACAAAATAAGAACAATTTAAATTACTAAGTTTTTTGACAAAAAAATAAAATCAATTTTCATAGTATAAGGTTTTAAGCGGAAGCATTTATTCACAATATATTAAAAGATTTGAACAAAATCAACTGAGAGATAGATAATTAATTTATGAAAATATAAATCAACTTTAACGATTCAAATATTCTAAGCAGGGTTTTAAACAACATCGAAAAATAACATAAATCAACAACAACATACAACTACTCTCCCAAATACTAGGGTGACACCGCAACCGTGATGACCTAATCGCAACTCGACTATTGTTTTCCAGAATACCTGAAACTGAAAAGAATGAAACATGGAACGCATAAGTTGATCATCCAACTTAGTGAGTTTTCAGTCAATTATAGATGACACCCAAGACTGATTTGGTTTAACATTCAATAACTTGCGAGAACAACAAATAGGTTTTCAGACATGAACTTTATTTGAAGAGGTCAGTTTGGAATTGTGTATAAAGGGAAATTATCAAATAAAATCATGATTATTGTGAAGAAGATTATATATTCTGATTTTCAAATGGATTCTGAGTTTTGTCAAAATTTTGAAATTATTACAACTTTAAATCATGGAAATGTTGTCCCACTGCTGATATGTTGATGAATGTAACTACAAAGAAAATAAAAACCAGAAGTACTTGAGGATCAACTACAAACAACTCAAAGACACTAAAAAGTAAAACACTCAATAATCACACAAAACTTGAGGATAAACAACGGCTTTGGGCTTGAGAATGCCTGTAATAACGTTGTTTTCACGGAGTTATCAGTGATGAAGAGCAACAATTCAATTTGGAAATAGCCAATTGTATGGTATACTACTTTTAATATAAGAAAAATAATTGGATATCAGTCTTATGAAATATCTCAATAGTTGAAGCAAAAATACTAATAAAATTATATGTATCTGTAAACTACTTTTAATATAAGAAAAAGAATTGGATTTCAGTCTTATGAAATATCTCAATACTTGAAGCAAAAATACTAATAAAATCTTATGTATCTGTAAACTTGAACCAAAATTTGCACCAAATAGATGTAATTAAAAGCCTCTCGGTGAAGGTTACATAAGATTAAAATTCCCACCACTAAAGAAATCAATGAAACCATGCTCAATCTAATAACTAAACACGCATTAATTAACAATCTATATAGTGGATTGACTCTTTGACGCATGACACGAGTTTCTACCACTAAACCAGATAGCTTACAAAGTTGTACTTTTAACTATCTACTTACTGACAACCGCATATACTTAGAGTATCGTATAATAAAAGAAATTGGAGCATCAAGCATGCTAGTCTTATTCATTGCACCAATGACAAGACACCTTGAAGCAAATACAAAAAAAAAACTAATAATACCTCTACTTGACTCCGACTAAATAATCAATTTGTAAACTCTTGGTCAAGTTCTTTTCAACTAGTTTACAACTTCATAATTATATCCAAATTCAAAAACCATCAAGTCTTTTCAATCAAGTTATAATGCACGTGTACTATTTTCGCACTCAATATATATTTCCTTTGTCAAGCACAAATGTATGAGCAACCTGATTAAGATTGAACAGGAGGAAGCTAAAAGCCCATAAAGGAAATAATATAAACATGTTAAAATATGTCAATTCTTCAACGAATGAATATGCAACACAATTATGCTATAAAATAGTGAAACAAACAAATTTAATTAAGATGGACCAAAAAATAACCAAATAAGGAATTTCTCTAAATAAGTCAGCCCCTTTGGTGGATTTAGATCCTCTTTTAATCGCTGTCTATTGGGCCATTTTCTAATATCGGGGCCCTAGCTTGTGGTCATCCATCGACATTTACAAAAATATTTTGGGTACAAACAATTACTACATCTTAATTTTCACCAAAACTTTGTCTATCGGGCCGTTTTCTAATATCAGGGCTCTAGCTTGTTGTCATCCCTTGACATTTACAAAAATATTTTGGGTACAAACAATTACTACATCTTAATATTCACCAAGCTACAAAGATCACCCATGGTGATTAACTTCATCTCTTTTTGGTTTCCTTCGGAATCTTTCCTATTCTTCTCATTAAGAGTCAACATTATCTCTTCAATGGTATCTTTTACAATCATCTTCACTATCTTGTAATCACTCTTCTGGCAGATTCAATCCCCCAATATCGGTGTCCACCATGGCTCCATCAAATAAAATGTTGTAATTGCCACTGAGTCTATTTCAGTAATTGAAATATTTAAACTGTCAAGAACAACTGTAGGCCCCTTCGGTTCCGAGCTTCCGAACTTTTTGATAGCTACGCCATTTTCTTTTGCAGTCAATGCTCTATATAATCGGAAAAACTTAATACTAGCTTTTCTTAAGAATTTTTCGAGCACATAAAAACAATCGAAAAACTGTGAGAATATTTTTCCATGATAACCCCCATCTAAGGTGACTTTAGCTCAACGACTTTCTCATAGGTTTTTACGTAGATCTTCTCGAACCCCTCTAGTTGATCCATCATAAGCCCCTCCAATATCTCCAAGTTATGCTCGATTTTCCCGAATCGACTCTCCGTCTCCGCGAGAGCATCTCGGGTACGAGTCCGGCTCCTACCCTGATGCACGGTCTAGACGTTCTTCTCCTCGTGGTGCTCCACCTCCGAGCTCACGTGTTCGGTTGCCATCCCGATTTTCATACGCAAACTTCCCACAATATACTCAGCCCTTTCGGGCTCTGGTACACCTGTCACGGACTTAAACTTCTCGAAAGTTTATCGTGTGACACTTAGCCACAAAGCCTTCTAGCGATTGTTCCACCCCTCTATCGGATTGGCTAAGTCAGCCTCGCCTCATCCCTAAGTAGGGTTGCTAAGAAAGTTTGTAAGTGTGAAAGTAAGAAAGATTGCTTGAGAGAACTTTGGGAATGCTCAAAGGTTCACTAACTTGGAAAATGCTTGGATAGATACAAATGACTCCCTACCAACCTATTTATACAAGTTTGCTAGCCTATCTAAAATGTTCTTACATCTAGAGTATTTTGCAAAGTGCCTACTACATCTATATTCATTATTCTTGAACATTCCATAATGTTCTATTACCTACTACTACATAGTTCTAAAACCTTCCGCGAGGTTCTACTACTTTCCATCAACCTCCATAATCTTTTAGAATATTCTGGACCCATCCGGAACCTTGTAGAATATTCCGAACCCTTTCGGAACCTTGTAGAACATTCCGGACCCCTCCGGAACCTTGTAGAACCTTTCGGGCCCTCCCGGAACCTTTCGGCGTCTTCTGGTACTTTCCGGAGCTATTTGGAACCTCCAGGAACTCTCTTGAACGTCTCGGACTCGTGTGGAGCCCTCTAGAATCCTCCGGAACCTCTAAGGGCCGGTTTGGTACTTCAAAACGTCTAGGGCAGCCCCCTGGGATGCCATCGTGCCACCCGACGGGTCGTGTCTTGCCACACTTCCTTCCCGTCGCCCATAACGGTCCCTGTCTTGCTCGGGATGTGCCCCGGGTGATACGCTACACGCCCGGCTAGGCCTCCTGCCTTGTCGGCAGTCCCATGATGTCCCTTGGGCCTTTGCCTCGATCAAATGCCTTGTCTGCTCGGCCCTCACGGTCGGGCAAAGTGCTGGGCGTGACAGTACGCTTCATAAAATGGAGTCTCCTACAATGAAAAATCAACAATTATATAAACGGTAATTTATTATAATAATCCTACAATATAAAGGTGTGTGGGGTACCATGCACAAGTTTTTCACAATTTCCAATCCATTGCTCTTGATAGTGTTTGTATTAGAAACCAAGTAATATCCGAGAACGTTTCTCAGGTGTGAAAATAGGGCATGTCGCCGCTTTAGTCATTCGACCTTAGCCATTATTTTCTTTGTAGTGAAAGAATGATGGAAGAACACATTAACCTCATCACGAGCTTTCTTGACCACGTGGCTCACCCCATAAATAAGAATTCCATTTTCATAGTAAGAATCATTTGATAAAAACTCAATCAAATATTCATCAATTTTTTTGGGCCATTTTTCCGTGTAAAAGAAATGGGACCAAGGACGAGGTTCAAATTGGCCATATTGGAAGAATTTAAGTTTTGTACACACTTTAATAATTTTTAGAAGAGGTTTTGATGTATACCAATGTCCTTTGTAGGGTAAGGAATTTGTACTAGTAATGAAGATACCCAACAATATAAATCTTATACTATGGGGACCTATGTGCAATTTTATCAAACTAGACCCAATATGTGTTATCAAATAATAGAAAAGCCCATATATATAGAAGCAGGATTCTATTCTAAAGTCGCTAGATTTTGGCATGCAACAACTTTTGCAGGGAATATGGGGGTACTTGATTGTTGTTAACAAACACGTGATTTTTATTTTTGTGGATGTAGGGGCACAAGAAACTGAAAAAAAGCAACAACAATAATGACGTAACCCTAAATTTGGACTTTGTATGACAACTTAGATGTTGTCTGTTTGTTCATGTAAACTTTTACCCTTAATTATTGAGGACTTATTTGTTTGTAATTGATTTCTTCCAGAATATGTGAAATAGTATATAATACCATACTTTAATAAACATAGTACCCATATCATCATATAGACAAAATACTGACATAAACATAATAGAGCTTTGTGTGATTACTTGCACTTACATAAAATCATTCAAGGTAATCACAAACACAAACATACTTGTTATAAAATTAAATACATCATAAACAAATAATTATCCAGCAAAATACATAATTAAAAACATGCTAAAAGTCATAAAACAACAAACTATTAAGGTACGGTTTTCCAAACAACATTAAAAATTATCTTCAACAATCCACAATTATTTCTCAAACATGCCCCAGTCATCACCTCCAAAGCTTGAACCAACTTCACGAGCTGATTCTGAACCAACTTGCACTCCGTTATTCTCAACCATCACAACCTCGTTCCCTCATCAAATGGAACAACAGTCACATAACGCCCTGTACCAACTAGGACCACATGAAGCTCATCATCATCCGAGTTTCGGACATGTATGGGCAAACTTGGTGATCCAGTGAGGTCCTTGTGGAAAATACCGATCCCTTTTGTGTCAAATATGTAGCTTAGCTTTAGGTAGAATGGCCCACCATGCAGCCTAAAATGCTTAAACCATTCCGTCTGATTCTAGAAAAAACACATAAATAATGGATTAGAAGTTGTATATTCAAGATGTAGGAATGTATTAAAAATATGATGCTACTCATATTATAACTGATAACTCTCCAATAATCTGTGTTCACATGAGACTCACAATTCTAGGCATCGTATCTGAACCACAAGTGTTTCCAAAAACTTATTGAAAGTGTCATTCCTCTTTCTAATCTAACTTGTTTTTAATACTAATCAAACTGAACCTCCTATCATACATAACAGACATTTTGGATAAGATAAGTTGACAGGCCCCAGTCAGAAACTCCAAATCCAGTAGATCTCCTCTTTTGCGCTCTTGGTAAAGCACTTCACAAACCTAGCATTATGTTTAAAACTCCAGCCATCGTTCAACTTTTGTTCGTCACTCCCCATTCTTCGTGTCCTCGGCATAATGGATAGTGTAGCACACTGAAATTGAAAGAACTATATCAGATGAAGACATTCAATTAAATGAAAAGTATGTATTTTAAAGAAAACAGATTTACACTTACAAGTTCAATTTTCTTTGACTTGTGGATGTAGGGGTGCAAGAAACTGAAAAAAAAACAACACCAGCAATGATATAACCCTAAATTTGGACTTTTTATGACAATATAGATGTTGTCTGTTTCTTCACGTAAATTATTACCCTTAAATATTGAGGACTTCACTAGTTTTTAATTTATTTAATCCAGAATATGTGAAATAGTATATAACATCATACTTTACTAAACAAAGTACCCATATCATCGAATAAACAATATACTGACATAAACATAATAGAGCCTTGTGTGATTACTTACACTTACATAAAATCGTGCAAGGTAATCACAAACACAAACATACTTGTTATAAAATTAAATACATCATAAACAAATAATTATCCAGCAAAACACATAATTAAAAACATGCTAAAAGTCATAAACCAATCAGCCATTAGGTTACTATATTCCAAACAACATAAAAAATTATCATCAACAACCCACAATTTTTTCTCAAACATGCCCCAATCATCACCTCCAAAGCTTGAACCAACTTCACCAGCTGATTCTGAACCAACTTGCACTCCGTTATTCTCAACCATCACAACCTCGTTCCCTCATCAAATGGAACAACAATCACATAACGCCCTGTACCAACTAGGACCACATGAAGCTCATCATCATCCGTGTTTTGGACAGGTATGGGTCAACCTGGTGATCCAGTGAGGTCCTTGTGGAAAATACCGATCCCTTTTGTGTCAAATATGTAGCTTAGCTTTAGGTAAAATTGCTCACCATGCAGCCTAGAATGCCTAACCATTCTGACTCAATCCAGAAAAAACACATAAATACTGGATTAAAAATTTTATAATCAAAATGTCGGAATGTATTTAAAATATAATGTTACTCACATTAGAACTGATAACTCTCCAATAATATGTGTTCACATGAGACACGCAATTCTTGGCATCGTATCTTACCTCAGGTGTTTCCAGAAAATGATTGAAAATGTCATTCCTCTTTCTCATCTGCTTTAACTTGTCTTTAAAACTAATCAATTGAACTTCTTATCATACATAGCAGACATTTTCTATGAGATACGTTGACAGGCCCCAGTCAGAAACTTCAAATCCAGTAGATCTCCTCATTTGCACTCTACGTTGCACGGATACGAACTCGGCGACTTGGACTCGACACGATTCGGATTCGGCGACTCATTTTCGAAAAAAAATTAAAGATACGACACGACACGACATGGATACGTATATCTTAATAAAATAAATTTATATAGTTATATATTAAAAAAAAATACCTTAGCATCAAAGTCATTGAATAAAAATTCATTCTAATATTCATAACATAAAATTAAACGAAAAGATCAAGAAAGATGTCTAAATTCACTCAAAGTACATGGTAAATGATTCAAAACAAGTCTCATATGCAAAAAAACATTAAAACAAGTCTCATAAGCAAAATAATCACTCCACGTACATAATTATTATTCAATTGCACAACAAGATCATCATTGGGATCTTCATTAACTTCATCAACAAATAACATTGATTCCAACTCCGGTTCATGAAGTGAGAGATTTGCAACCGCTAGAGTCCCAACATCATCTAAAGGCTCATGGGTATCCCCACCCACATCCCACATCCTAGTTTCCCCTTCCGCATATTGCGGAGTCTTTCTTGACAATAGACAAAGAGTACTATGTACGAATACCAAATCTTCAGCACTCTATGGAGTGATTTTATTCCTCTTTGTTGAGTGTATGAATGCATAAGTGCTCCAATTTCTCTCACAACAAGAAGAAGAACAAACTTGACCAAAATAGTTTAATGCAAATTGATTGGAGGTTAGGGGACGCTGGACCGTGAATTAACCACCATTGCAATGGAGTTAGCCTTGATATATCCTTAATAGAATCCTCATCACCAAACTCACCAAGGAACCCAAGAAATTCGGCTAGCTCCACATTTGCCTCTTGCCGAGTTTCCTCACTAGGAAAAAGACGTTTCAAACAAATTTTTCTCATCCTAGAAATTTCTGGATCACTTCGAGGTGAAGCAACATGAGGATGTTGATTTTCTCATTCCTTTGTATAGCACCTATAAAAAAGATTAACAGATAAAAAATATATAAGACTTTTGAAAATATCCAAGCATGTATAACTAAAGTAATATAATATCATTTTGAAAAAATAAAAGCTTCATCACCTTGGATTTAAAGAATGAGCCAAACAATGTAAAGGGTTACTACTTTTACTCCATCTCTCCTCCAAAATTATGCGCACAACATTCCAAAAACTTGATTCTTGGCCTTCACTTTTCATCTCATGGGCATATATAATCTTCTTTACATCGCGTATGGTAGAATCCCACATTTCATAAACCAAATGAAGGCAAGGTTGGTCCGTATCACAAAGTTTAAGCATAAAATACATAGGCTCCGTGAAAGTAAGAATATAATCAACATCACCCCACCATGTATCATCTAGTAATTTGTCTTTAACAAGTTTTGCTCTAGTAGTATCATCCTCACGATAGCAAGACCACTGATCACTAATGACCAATGCTTTTAAATCTTTTTAGCATAACAATCATAGAAGCAAAACGTGTATCAGCAACAAAAAGTAGTTTGAGTTTTGAGAACTCATTGTACATGGCAAGCCTCATGGAATGATTTACAATAAAGTTGCGAATCATAACAGCTGATCCAATAAGCTCACTGATCCAACGACATTCATAATACGTTTCTCCATTTGTCTCTATATTCTTTGCAACACAAATATTTTTGAAGGCAAGATTGAGATTATGCACAATAAATGGAGTCCAAAAGATATGAGGGTACGTTTGTTCAATCAACAATCCAGTTGCTTTACAAACGGAGGCATTGTCCGTAATAACTTGAACTACATTAGTAACTCCAACCTCCACTATTACCTCTTTTATCAAATTGAAAATGAAATGTTTGTCTTTATAATTCCCTTGACAATTAATAACATGAATAAAAATTGGTCCACGCTCATTAATAGCCATAAAGTTAATAAGAGGCCTTTTTTGGGATTCTGACTCTGACCAACTATCAGATACTATGCTCACTCCTTTGACTTTCCATGTTGATCTAGCACTCTCAAGCAAACCATCAATATTAACCTTTTCTTTTTCCATCACTTTTGTCCTCAAAGCATTATAGCCCGGGGGTGTATAACTTGGAAGATTTGCCTTTGCAATTGATTGAATACATCTATGAAGTAGGGATTCCTTGCAAAGTTAAAAGGAATTCCACCAGAATAAAACATTCTTCCTACCTCACTATCTAATTGCTCTTTAACTTTCAAGTTAAAAGCATTTTATAGAGGGGTGTTCCCATATGTCTTTCTTTTCTTTGGCTCATAACTCTCTTGCCTAAAAGAAGAATGACCTATAGAATCCATTGAAATTGAACACGAAGAAGCTTGACTAGAGGGAATTATTTTCGTCTTACTACTTTCTATTCTTTGTAATGCATCATCTTCTAACTTTTTCATTTCAGAGACTTGTCCAACCGTTAGTTTTGAACATGCTCTTACCCCTTGCTCTGTAATCTTTACCGAATGTGCTTTAACTCTCGAGTATAAACTTGTGAATATTCCTTTGCAGAAATTGCACATGAAATTTTGATTCCCACCTCCCGCACTAGTTTTCTCTTGCTTTGTAACATATTGCTACAATGGTCGATTTGGATCTATAGTTGGACTTGGAGTAGGCATAGGAGTATCAGAAGCCACATTACTTGCACAAGTAAACATTCCAAGAATCTGAAAATCAACAAAATAATCTAATGTGTCATTCTATGTTTTATCACAATTCCAAAACCATATTCTTACTATAACAATCTTTTTGGTAACTAAAGTAAAAAATTAAAAAAATGAGAGAAAACTAGCATGTGGCCATCCTTAATAACAACATAGATAAAATTAATGATAGAAAAGGAAACTAGAGCATTGTATTTGGATACAAATACAAATAGACATTTAATAAAACTTGCCAGTGGCCATCCTTAATAACAACATAAACAAAATTAATGCTAGAAAAGGAAACTAGAGCATTATAAGTAAAACAATTTAAAAGGAACAAAAATAGACAAATTTCATTTCTTGAGTCAAAAGTTCAAAACCTAACTGAAATCGATAGTATATGAAGCCCCTTAGGAACGTGACAATTGATTGCCAGACTCAATTTCGTCATTACATCTCATCCCATCTTTTCTCTCCATATATAAAACATACTCATTCCCCTTTCTCAGAAGTAATTCAATTATCTCAATGGGATTTTCGGTTGTGTACACAGACTTATTTCTTCCCAAATTACTACTCTACTTCTTAACATTTCTCGATAAAATAAAATATAATTGCACAAAAAAGTAGAGAGAAAGAGTCGAAGAAGAAGAACTTACCTTTGAATTGGTATTTGGAAGAGAAAAAATTCTTGAACTATGGCCTAGGGTTCATGTTAAAATTGGGGTTCGGTCTTTAATTTGAGGTTTGTAGATTTAGAATTGGTGAATTACTTAATATTAGAGTGTGGGTCGACGTGGTCTGGTGAGTAAGTGAGTAATACGTAGAAGAAGGAGGGGGTTTGTAGATTTAGATTGCAGAATTAGTCATGGTCTGGGTATTGGAATTTGGAAGTAATGCGTAAAAAAAGAAGGGAAGTAGGGAAGGGAATTGTAGAAGCATTTTAATTTTTTAATATTTAAGCTTGGAATTTGCATTTTCAACCCAATATTTTGTCAAAAATTGCAGAAAGCCCCCGACTAGTCCTTGACCGTGTCGACTCAATAGTTGACCGAGTAGGATTCAAGTATCCGATCCAAATTTTATTTTATTTTATTTTCTCGGACTCGCCACTCGCCACGTGGCGAGTCCGACGTGTGTCCCAATCGTGTCGCACGTGTATCCGAGTCTTCGAAGAGTACAACTCTGCATCTTGCTATTTTTTGAAGTATCCGTGCTTCATAGTTTGCACTTGATAAACGTTCATCTCTTTGGCATTATGAATGACCTTGCCATGGGTAATTTGACGGCCGAGACTAGAGAACAAGTAGCTCAGAAAGATTCTGTGATGAGTGTCACCCTTCGTTTTGTGGTCAGCCAGAATATACCACACGAATGGCAGCCTAATTGATTTTCAGTCCGTAGTGAACATCTATCATAGTGTGGAACCTCTTCATGGGCATGCTATCCAGTGAAAATGTGCAATTTTCAATCGAAAATATCAGCCATCCTCTGATATTCATCCTTCAGTTGGTTCTTAATGTTACCAGCAAGGATCTCATCCTTCTTCGCAATTAAAAACTCTGCTTCATACAGTTCAACCAACGTTGAAATTTCAGTCATACCTTCAAGGGACAACTTGTACTTTTCATTCAACAGCTTTGGAGTGATGCATACATCCACTCCTCCAACCTTTGCTCGAACTTCCATCTTCTCATGGTTCGGCTTAGAAGCAGAGCCATAGTAATCCATGACTTGATCTTTAAACACCATTTCCTCATGAGCCTCCATGAATTCTACGAGCGAGGCAACCTTGAACTTTTCTAGAAGCTCCTTCATCAGAGGAGTTCCCGTAGTAGGTGGCATAATTCAGATATCTTCCTTCAGCATTAGTTTCTTTTGAACCCATAGCGAATTTTTGGAAAAGATTGAAAGAGACGAGAGTAGATTTGCAGAAAATAGGAAGCAAAAATTCTCTCTAAGTGTTTGAATATTTGAGGGTGCGTAAAAGACGAGTAAGCTGATCATATCTGGTTTTATAAACATGGAAACGTTTCGGTTTTCGTGTTTCACGCGAACCGTTTGATCAGTTTCTGTCAGATATGATCGTGTGAGCGAGATACGCGGATTTCAAAATTAAAAAACAATCAGCTGACTGGGTGGGAATTTGAACCGTCCTAGTCTTTTACTTATAAAAGTGTGTTTTTTAAATAAACGTCTTTAGTACATTCTTTTATAAAGCATCAAAATAGTAAATAAAACAGATTACTTAGCTGTCAGATGACTGAGCTGATTACAGATATCACCAGTGAAAGCCAATAGCTGGTAATCTTCCTTTGCTGTTTGTCAATCCAGCCAAAATAATTAATCTTCAGTTTCAAAAATTAAGAACAAATCTTCCAAACACGTAACTTCAACTAACTGTCATTAACAAATTTCATCTTTAATCAAGAGTACCGCTAGTCTTACACGTTCCCCCTGAGTTCAAGAATCCATTAGTCAAATAGTCTGTTTAAAGTCAATCTTGAAGATGATAACTGATTTGTAAGCTGATGAACTTGAGTCTACTAATAAGTTCCCCCTCAGCTTATGAATTAAAATTAAGTAGACCTAGTTCCGCTTTTAGAGTAGAAAACCTTGGATCACTTAGTGGTTTAGTGAAGATGTTAGCAATCTGATTGTCTGTATGAACATACTTAATAATGACATTTTCTTTTTCGACATGATCTTTGATAAAGTGATGTTTGATCTCAATATTCTTTGTCATTGAATGACTTGTAGTATTCTGAGTAAGAGAGAATGCACTCGTATTATCACAGTAGATTGTAATTCCACTCATCTTGATATTGTAGTCTTCTATTTGGTGCTTCAACCAAAGTATTTGTGTACAACATGCTCCAGCAGCAATGTACTCAGCTTCAGCAGTAGAGATAGATACTGAAATTTGCTTCTTACTCATTCATGAGATCAGACAACTACCCAAAAATTGACAGGTACCTGTAGTACTCATCGTATTAATTTTGCAGCCACACTTCTTAGAGAAGAATTTATGGTTGGACATGAAAGAACACAACATTGAACTGGATGAGGTTACTGAAGCTGAAAAGACCGATGAGGTCAAACAAGCTGACCCATCACCATAGGCAGTAGGAGAACAAGAGCGTGAAAGTGCACCAGAAAGTACACCAATACTTCGTAGGTCAGAAAGACAACATAGAGAACCCGAGAGGTACTACGGTTTGCTGCATGAGACTGGACAGTGTCTGAACGACCCAAGGACTTACGATGAAGCTATGTTGGACATAGATTCGGAAAAATGGCGTGAAGCCATGGAATCCGAGTTCGACTCCATGCACTCCAACAAAGTATGGACCTTGGTAGATCCACAAATGGGAATAAATCCGGTGGGTTGCAAGTGGATCTATAAGCACAAGCTAGGAGTGTACAGAGAGGTAATAACCTATAAGGTGCGACTAGTGGCAAAAGGATACACTCAAAGACCAGGCATTGACTTTGAGTAAACCTTCTCGCCCGTCGCAATGCCTAAATCCATTTGAATCTTGCTGGCCGTAACTGCATGGTATAACTACGAGATATGGCAAATGGGTATAAAGACCACCTTCCTCAATGGAGATATTGGTAAGGAGATCTACATGGAGCAACCGAAAGGATATGCATTCAAAGGAGATGAGCACAAGGTGTGCAAACTCCAGAGGTCCATTTATGAAATCAAGCAAGCTTCTCGAAGTTGGAACATACGTTTCGACGATAGTATCCAAACTTTTGGGTTTATCAAGAACGTATTCGAACCTTGTGTGTACAAGAAAGTCAGTGGGAGTACAATTGAATTTCTAGTACTTTACGTTGATGACATTCTTCTCATTGGAAACAATGTGAAGGTATTATCAGAAATGAAAAAGCATGGTTGTCTACACAATTCTCAATGAAGGATTTGGTAGAATCATCCTTTGTACTAGGTATAAGGGTCTACCGAGATAGATCAAAATGACTGTTGGGCCTCTACCAATCACAATACATAAAAATACTGAAGAGATTCAGTATGGAAGAATCCAATAGAGGATTACTTCCCATGAGGGATGGAATTGCACTCTCTATGTCTATGGCCCCGATGACCCCTGAAGAGAGAAGCAAAATGTCTCAGATACCATATGCCTCCGCTATAGGAAGCATAATGTATGGTATGTTATGTACTAGACTAGACATAGCCTACGCATTAAGCGTTACTAGTCGCTATCAGTCTGATCCAAAAGAGCGGCACTGGATAGCCGTAAAGGCAATTCTGAAGTACCTGAGAAGGACTAAAAAATTGTTCTTGGTATAAGATGGAGGAGAATTGAAATTGGAAGGCTTTACAGAATCGAGCTTTCAATGTGATGTAGACGATTTCAAGTCAATACTTGGATATGTATTCTACCTCAATGGTGGTGCAGTAAGCTGGAAAAGCTCCAAGCAAAATACTACCGCAGATTCAACCACCGAGGTGGAATATATTACAGCATGTGAAGCGGCAAAGGAAGGTGTTTGGATGAAAAAATTCATCCAAGAACTGGATGTGATACCTAGCATTGTTGAGCCCATTACTATTTTTTTTATAACAATGGAGCAATAGCTCAAGCTAAGGAGCCGAGATCTCATAAAAAATCCAAGCACGTACTTAGACGTTACCATTTGATAAGGGATATCACTGGTAGAGAAGACATAAAGATGGAAAGTGTAGACTTGGAAGAAAATACGGCGGACGCGCTTACAAAGCCACTGCCCCAAAAGACATTCGAGAAACATCTACAAAGATGGGACTCAAGAACATAGAAAGTTGACTTTAGGACAAGTGAGAGATTAATAGAAATAGTGTATGGCAAGCTAACTGTATCAATTTTTTAACGAGGATTGTTCACAAGATGGGAACTAGATTTTATGAAATTAGGAGTTGGGGAATAATAATGTAGAGTGTGTCTTATTTATTACTAATTAGATGGAAAATAGATTTTTATTATTTTAACCCAATTTTTAACCATTTCCATATATTTTTCTTCATCAATTTAGGCCTTCTTGAATGATTTAGCCCCTTTTTTCACCACTTTCATCAATCTTTTCACATATTTAGCCCGTATATGACCGATTTAAGCCTATTTTGATTGATTTAGTTCATTTTTAATTATTTTCATCGATTTTTCACCATATTCATTGATTTAAAACTTTTTCACCGTTTACGTTGATTTTTTAACCTTTTTCATGTTAATTACGTGATAAGTTTATCTAACTGACCAATTGTATTATATATGTTTTACTTGAATTTCCCTTTTGATCATATTTTTTTGAATAATGTGATAAACAATAAACTTTGAGTGCATATGAGCACGCACATGTACTAACAAACCATGTAATACTTATTATAGAGGTGATGTTATGTTATATACTCCATTTGAAGGTTATATAAAAAAAAAAAGATAAATCTATGAAAAATGGTGTAAATCGATGAAAAACAGTGAAAAAAAATCAATGAGAATAGTGAAAAAATGAATTGAACAGAGGAAATGGCTAAATCGGTGAAATTGATGAAAAAGTTGATTAAAACGATGAAAAAACTGGCTAAATTGGTTAAGAAAAGGCTAAATTGGTCATAAATCAATAAAAAATTTGAAAAATTGTTCTAAATTGATGAAAAACAGTTGGAAGCGATGAAAACAAATAAAAAATGGGCTAAATTGATCTAAAATGAGCTAAATTGGTGAAATATAGATAAAAATGTTGAAAAAGTGAGCTAAATCAGTGAAAACGGTGTAAAATGATGAAAATGATGAAAAAAAATGCTAAATTGGTTGAAAACAGGATAAATCAGTGAAATTGGTGACAAAATCGATGAACACAGCAAAAAAAGGCTAAATCGATGAAATTGGTGAAAAAAATTCTATAAAAATGGGGCTAAATCGGTGAAAATAGTTAAAATTGATGAAAATGGTGAAAAATGGTTAAAACATCAATGATAACGATTATGAAATGGGCTAAATCGGTCAAGAACAGACTAAACCGACGAAAACGGTGAAAAAATTGGCTAAATTGGTAAAAAAAAGGGCCAAATCGATGAAGTTGGATATAAGTATTAATGAACTTATTAAAATTTTAAATGAGTTTATTTTTGAAGAAAAATACTAATTTATGTTATTAAAATCATATATAATAAATCAACTTTTTTAAAGATTTTTTTTTTGAGAATTTAAATGAATTATATTTTTGTAAATTCTAAATGACATTGACTCCGTAAGAGACTAAGAGGTGTTAATTTATGTTATTAAAAACTGTATGACCTTGACGTTTTAAGGGATGTTTTTGTAATATGATTTTACATTGGGAGGATTCTTGAAAATATTTTAAACAACATATTAAGTTTTTTTAATTATGCTTAATATCAGTGGATGTCTATGTAATTTACCCTAAAACAAAATATCAATTGTTTTAGCTAAATAGTAATTAATTAATTTTTAATGGTTCAATATGCAATTTTGGTAAAAATTTCAGGTCAAAATCCCCAATTATTAGTAATGAACCCGCACGTGATGAATTTTTTTGCAATTGAGCCAAAATGAGACCAAAATTGCTTGACTTTTACATATTATGGGTAAATGTTTATCTCATGATCAATTTTTTTCTTGCGAAATTTGAGTTGAGAATGAATGATAGCAATAAAATTACAAGTATGACAACATGAAATCAACGCAATAATTCAAATATCATGTTATCACACTTGTAATTTGAATTATTGAATTATATAAAAAATATATAATTTTGTCATTGAATTATATAAAAAAAAAATAAAAATACTTGAAGTTTGTGAAAAATATGACTTTTCTAATGAATTTGATACTCAAATATATTTATATAACTTATTTATTTCTTGTTGAAGTTTAGGGCATATCCTATGTTGGAGTGGGAAGCTGGATTTTGATTTGAAGGGATGGAAAAATCAAGTTAAATGAAGAAAGGGGTTGTCAATGCAATTTTGCCTTGATCAGCCCCTCCACCGCTTGAATCGGTTCGCGGTGGATCACTCGTTGGGCAGGCGAGTGCACTCGCCCGCCCAGCAGCAGGTGGCTGACACTTGTCGGCCACCTGTTGATCCTTTTTTTTTTAATTTTTGTTTTTATTTATTTTATTTAATAAAAACCCTTTTATTTTAAAAAAATTATTTAAAATACCTTATTAAATAAAATGTAACTCTTATTTAATCTTAGTTTTATTTAATTTGTGTACTATTTTTAAAAAGTTAATTTTAGTATAAAATGTAACTCTTATTTAATAAATTGAAATTTAATTTATTTTGTTTTAATTTAAAAAAAAATCCTTAAATTTGTGTATTATTTTGGAAAAGCTAATGTAAATATTAAATTATTTTTATTATTGTTATTAAATTTGTATATCTAATTGTTATTTATTATTTATTTATTTATTATTGTTTAATTTTTATTATTATTGCTATTATTATTATTATTATTAAGTGAGAGTGGAGAAAATGAGAATTTGAATTAAATGGAATTGATAGATTGAATCATTTGAGATGACTTATGAAAAGGAAAGGGAAAGTTGGACTTGGAATCTGAGGGGAAGCTGGATTTGGGATGAGGGCATCACTGGAGATGCCCTTAAAGGTCGCGATCCGTAGCGTAAACTTTTTTATTTTTATAAGTGAACCAGTGGTTCAATCGGTTCACTGGTTCATTGATTTTACAGGATTTTTGATCGTTTTTTTTCGGTTCAAACTGGTCAAGAACAAAACTGGTTTTTAAGGGTTAATCGAACCGAATTGACAACCAATTACCCGTTAAACCGATCGAATCAACCGGTCCGGTCCGATTTTTAAAACACTGGTATTATTTTTGCATTTTTCCCAGCAAAGCTACCTCATTTTGTGCCTCTCAGGTGCGTATTTAACGGACCAGGGACCATCTTCCATTAAAAAAACTAACGCAAGTATATTTTTTGGCAAGTTAATATGAAACCTTAAATTTGGTCAGTTTGATTGTATCAAAATTGAATTTTTACCTTTAAATATTTCATAAATTTCATTATTTCATGTTCATTACTCACATGGCGACTTAAGAAGTACAATAGTTTAGATAATTTATATGTTTTATTGTTTCGTCTTAGATTACTCACATGGCCACATGAGAATCAATCCATGAGCTGTTTGATATTCAATGTCGAACTCATTATTTTATGATAATCAATCTAGATCTGCTTATTTTTCTACTTCAAATCCATGTTCTTTAAGGGCATCTCCTATGTATCAAGGTGTGGCTGGATTTGGATCTAGGGGATGATCAAAATGTGAACTAAAATGTAGAAAGGGGAAAATCCCTTTAAAAGTTAATTATTAGAAACTCAAATTTAATTTAATTAATAAAAATGAAACCTTAAAAGAACTTTTTTTTTTTTTTATAATAACCTTAAAAGAACTTAATGAACCTTGCATATGATTCGTTAAATTAAAAACGATATAACCATAACAATTATATCTTATTGTTATTTATTATTTATTTATTTATTATTGTTTAATTTTTATTATTATTATTATTAAGTGAGAGTGGGGAAAATGAAAATTTTAATTAAATGGAATTGATAGATTGATACATTTTAGATGACTTATGAAAATGAAAGGAGAAGCTGGACTTGAATTCTGAGGGAAAGCTGGACTGAATGAAGGGAATCTGGACTTGGGCTGAGGGATACATAGGAGATGCCCTAAAGGGCAAAAAATATCATTGATAGATTGATCCAGGATTAATATTGTAAATTTTCCATATAAATATAAATAGGTGTGCTTGCATTGGTGAAAGAACAAAAAGAGAAAGAAAGAAAGATAATTCAAGAAACTGATTTTTTTTTTAAATCCTCCTAGGAATACATAACATGGCTTATTGGATTTGGTTCACGGCAATATCATCCATTCTCTTCCTTTATATCTTTTTTCCTAAAAAAACAAACAAACGTGATCTACGGCGCCCCCCCTGGACCAAGAGAGCTTCCAATCATAGGCCATTTCCACCTCCTTGGTAAGAATCCCCACCACGATTTACATCGTTTGGCCCAAAAACATGGTCCGATCATGTACATGAAGTTCGGGCCTGTGCCCACAATTATCGCCTCATCGGCCACCGCTGCAAAGCTCTTCCTCAGAACACATGACCTTGTATTCGCCAACCGTCCTCATCACGAGGCATCATTTCAGTTACACTATATAAACAAAGAGACTTAATCTTTGGCAAGTACAGCAAGTACTGGCGAGACATGCGTAAACTCATGACCCTGGAGCTGCTAAGCCACCGTAAAGTGGCTCAGTTTCAGTCAATGAGAAGATCTGAGCTCGAGTCACTAATGACATCACTTAAACAGGCTGCTGATTTGCGCGAAACCATGGATTTGAGTGACCGAGTTGGGGCACTTAGTCAAGATATGATTTGTTTGATGTTGTTAGGAAGAAAGTCTACGGATATAGTATATAGATCAAGTATTTGGTACAAGAAAAGGGCTTAAGGATTTGATTAAGGATGTATTGGACGAGGCTGGGGCTTTTAATATTGGGGACTATTTCCCCTATCTTCGGAGGCTTGACCTTCATGGTATAGCTCGACGGATGAGAAATAAGAGAAAGGCTTTTGATGAAATTTTAGACAAAATCATAGATGAACATGTTCAGAACAAGAAAAATATTAATACTAAGAAGGCCGATTGTCAAGACTTTCTGGATACAATGATGGATATTGCCAATTCGGGTGATGCTGGATTTGAATTCGACCTACAAGACATTAAGGCTGTTATTTTGGTAATTAATTCTCTCATTAAACATTTCAATATAGATGTAAATATAGATATATTGTTCTAGGCAAAAATAGTACTTAAAATCTGACCAAATCCCCAACAAGATCAGAACTGAAAGCACGTTAAAATTAATGGATTTGAATCCATATCTAGAGTGACCAGTTTAAACATATGTACCCTAACATATTCATCGAAACAAATTTTGTGCAGGATTTGATATTAGCTGGGACGGACAGTTCATCAGTATCTGTTGAATGGACACTTTCAGAACTTATTAGACATCCTTTAGTAATGAAGAAACTCCAACAAGAGTTAAAACAAGTCGTGGGCATGGACCAAACTGTTGAAGAATCACTACAACATTTAAGGTCTTTCCCGGCGCGTAAAAAGCGCCGGGAATAGCAAAAAAAGCGCCGGGAATAGTATACCCGGCGCTTTAAATGCATCCCACTGCCGCCGGGAATAAAAAAACCGCCGGGAATAAGTTTTACCGGCGCTTTCTAAGATATTCCCGACGCTTAAAAAGCGCCGGGAATGAGCATAGGTTTTCCTTTTTTTTTTTAATATAAAACATTTGTCATTTTTAAGATAAATTTTGTGCTTTGCTTATTAGTGCGCGCGCGCACACACACACACACACACATATATATATATAACCCAAATCTAAATTCAATAAATATTTTCTAATTATCTTTTAACACATTCAATCAAAATAAACATATTTTTCTAATCATCCAACAAATACAATCAAAATATGCATCTTTTCCAAATCATCCAACAAATGCAATGCCCCAACAAATTTGCATTGACCAATCTATCAAACTAAAATACAAAATAATGTGCGATCCAACCATCCATGTTAAATCTTCTTCCTTGGCAACACCTTGCAATTACAGAAAATGAAAGTGTTAGGAACTTAACAACAACGAAACACAAAGAGTCAATCCATGAAATGAAACCTATCATATAGAGGAGTTAAACAAGATAAACCAACAATAAAATATAACTCAAAATACTCATAATAGTCCACTTGATAAACAGAGCATCTCATTCTAAAGAATAGTCATCAGTTACACAAATAAACACAAGTCAAAATCTACAATGCATAAAGGGCAGTTCAATACTTAAAATAAAATCTAAAAAAACAACAAAACACCAACAATACCAGGCATTTAATCAAGTATCTCAAAGCAACAAGTGTTCTTGAATGAATAATGCCAAATAATTTTACATCATTCTGCACAAAGATAATAATTTTGTAAGAGTGAATAAATCAATTGATCAAAGAACAAATATAAGTAGGATATTTGGAGTTTGAGAAGTTAAAGGGCTGTGGAAGAAAGAACTTACAAGTCCTAAAAAATAATCTATTTATTCAAGCTTAAAAATGAAAGCTAAAAATTGTAGCTATGGAAGTAATGAACTTAGCAGTTCATAAAACTTGTGCAGTTACCGATATTGTCTGGTATAGTTCCGGTCAAAGTATTATTCCTCACATCACTACAGCAAAAAAGAACTCACGGTTTCAACAAACATAGTAAAACCATAAGTTTAATGTCATAAATAAAAAGAAATTCACCATGTGAACTTACAAATACCAAAGGCCAGTCACTTGACATATGTCGGAAGACAATGTTCCTGTTAGCATGTTTCCTTGCAAACCACTGTACCAAAATAAAAGATGATTGTCAAAGAACATATTAAAATATGCAGACAACGTAAAAATAAAGTACCCACAAGTACATATTACTTGAGGGTGATAAGGATGTAAAGAATGTAACTATTTTACTAGCAGCTACTGCAATACTTCATTCCAGTAGATCAATCTCGGTATCTTGCCTATAAGCTGGTTTTTAGCAAGATCTCTATAAGAAAAATGACAGTTTACACTAGATTTTAAAATAAGAATTTTAAAAAATGTCACTAGAGAAATAGTTAAGGTCACTTATAGTGTCTTCATATTAGGAATTGTGTTAGTGTAGGGGCCAGTTAATTGGAAATTTTTCGTGTTCCTGATGCATATTAACATTAGTACAAAAGTCCTTGGATAAAAACAAGAATTAAATGAATAGTATTACGAATATTACTTACCATAACTCAAGTTGCTTAAGCTTAGACACTGAGAAGGGTATCTCTTGATAGAGCATGTTATCTTACTCAAGCTGCTTAAGCTGCACAAAACGAAAATGCCAATGAAATTCAAGATGAATATTACTATAACAACCAATATAAAAAGTACCTCTCGACGAAAAGTAAGAAAGGGGAACATGTCCTTGCATAGCTGAATGTTGTTCTCACTGCCAACTGCTTGTCAAAATTTTTGGGCCCTTAATGTAGTGATACAAAACTCTTGTTATAATATATTCGGGAAGAAGGATATCAAATGTAGTAACTAGCATGCTGCATATCAGCCTCCATTCTCATAAGAAGAGACAGCATTCAGCCCGCCTGAATTTTCTTTAGTAGAATTGCTTGATGAAAGTAAGTTGACCTGTATCAGCAACAATTCAACATGAACATTACAAAACTAAATGGTTGAAAAGTTAACAAACATGTTAAAAAACAACCTCACACTCACAGTAAGAGAAAAGATTGAAATAAATTATGAATTTGAATAAACTCTAGTTAAACCTAAATACAAAACACCTCAACATAACTACAAGTTGATAAGATTCAATAAAAACATACCTTAATAATTTCATATTTTGAAGTCGGTCGAACAAACGCTGCCAGGACAGCCATGTGAAAATGCCGCAATTAGAATAAATGATGCAATTAGGTAATGAGACTATAGTAATAGTTGTAGTAAAAGTAGCACCAACCTGAATTCCAGCAACTGTCCGGATAATGTGAGCAAACTTTATGGAAAGGCTTAGAAGAGAGAGATTTCGAGGCACTGAGAAATGGAGACTCCCATACTGCTGTGCTGCTGTAGCCTTAAAATCACAAGCGAAAATACTCAACGGGTGAAATTCTATGGGTTAAAAGAAGTTCAGTAAGGGGAATTTTGTATGGCTGGCATCCTAAAATCACGGTTCGTTATTAAGTATCTACTCACTAAACTGAAATACAAGAACCAAACATAGACATAAATTTTAGAAAACGAAAAACAGGCAGTTTACTAGAAAATTCCATTAAGGGTTAACTGGAGAGCTCTATAGACAAATAACATCATGGTTCGTTATTTCGAAAAAGATTAGTGGTCATCTTAATTTCTTCAGAATGGAAAAAGGAATTATAAATATGACAGTTTTGAAATTGTTGATGTTAAAAATGACACATTATTTGCAGAAAATTAAGCACATGCTCAGTTATATTGAACTTTCCCCCTACTTTTTCTTTATAACTTCATCAATGTTTGAGAAACAAGAGACGACCTTCTGCTGCTGCTGTAGCTTTGAAACCAACTCCGACCTTCTAAAAAAAACTGAAAGAATTGGCTTAGATTACAAGAAAAGTATTAATGACCTGAAATGGGCAGGGATGCAACCAATCAGGAATTTGCATTAAAGAACAGTACTTGAATAATTGGTAGTATTTCATAAGAAGAAAAATGTAAATGCAATGAAGGAAACCAACTGAGCTTTAAAACAGCATTCAGTTTTTCTTTTTCTTTTTGGATCGATACAACATTCATATTTCAGAGTCAATAAAAATGGAAGCAACACAAAAATTAATTAATGATCAATCAAATAACATGTGATAAGCATTAAGATTAATTTAACAAGTAACAAAACACATGTTGTAAAAACTCCCAATTAAAAATATCAAACTATCACGTAAGCTCCGATCCTTAAATCTCAAATCATCAAAATCATAAATAATTATTTGTGAGAGTGACCATTAGTTAAAGAACTTGCTCAAGGTTTCTGTTCTGGCTATTATATACAAGTACTTAATAATCAAGGATCATACATTATGTAATGCTCTGATTCTTCATTTCTAATTAAACGTTTGCTTAATCCTCAACAATAGCAGCATTGCATTATTCTGAACATATTCTGAACACAATTCTGGTTTGAGTATTAAATGCTTCTTAAAAAACTAATTAGGATAAACAGCATATCACATATTAGGCTGTTCAATTACGTCATGTAATTTGTAAAAACCATTTCACTTAATAATAATAATAACAATAAAAAAATAATAATATGAAATTTATGTTCAATATAGTTCCAATTGAACATAAATTCCTTTCCTTCTATATTCAAAGATCTCACCTTATCGGAGCAATCGATAGTGAAGGAGGCGGTGGAAGTGGAATAGACGGCGAAGATGAAAAAACTCTAGCAAATCGAAACCTAATTGACGGAACCAACTGAAATTGAAAATAAATCGAGTTGATTGACTGAAATTTTGATGAAATCCGAGCAAAATTTCGAGAGATTAAAATTTGAGTAGAAAGGAGTGTTAGGGGTTTAGGGTTTTGGAATTTCATTCATCCGTTCTTTTAGAAGATACGGAATTAAAAATAGAATTTTAAAAGAAAAAGAATAAAAGAAAAAATAGAATGCAAAATTTAAAAAAAAAACGAAAAAGGATATAGGGTACAACTGGAAATGCGCTGGATACATCAGAATATACCCAGCGCATAAAATCCGCTGAAATTGCGTCGGGTATAGTTGGGACTATACCCGGCGCTTTTAAAGCGACGGGAACAGAAAAAAACGCCGGGTTTACTACTTTTACCCGGCGGTTTAATAAACGCCGGGAAACATGCGTCGGGAAAAGTGGAAAATGTTGTAGTGGACGTACACCTCTCCAACCTCGATTACTTGAATTGTGTTGTGAAGGAATCTCTAAGGCTCTACCCTGCCGGTCCGTTATTCCTCAATGAGTCCATGGAAGATTGCCTAGTCGATGGCTTTTACATACCAAAGCAAACAAAATTAATAGTGAACTTACGGGCCATAGGAAGAGATCCGGAAGCATGGAATGATCCAGAGCGATTTTCACCTGACAGGTTCATCGGGAGCAATGTGGACCTTCGAGGTCATGATTTCAAGCTTATACCTTTCGGAGCTGGTAGAAGGGGTTGCCCCGGATTACATTTGGGGCTAACTTTTGTCCAACTAATTATGGCACAATTAGTACATTGCTTTGACTGGGAGTTACCTGATGGTATGTTGCATATGGATTTGGACATGACTGAGAAATTTGGTTTAGTGTGTCCTAGAGCTAAACATCTACTTGCCATTCCTACTTATAGGTTGCATAAATGAATAGGGAATGTCAAGATTAAGTTTCTACTTTATTTATTTTTATTTTCAAGTTTCTAGTTTGGATTTGTGTTTCCATTTTCTGATTAAGATGTTTGTTTTTGTTCAAAGTGCAAGTGATTATCCCTATAAACTTTACGTACTTATGACAATGGAACGGAGAAAGAATATCTCAAGAAAGTAAGCATTTTGTTGAGTAAATGTTTTTGGGTTCAAGGACATTTGGTAATGTTACTAGCTAATAAGGGTAAACTAGTAATGATCCTCTTTATCATTAATTTTTTACAGAGTAGTTCTTCTTGTGTTTTTTTTTCACGTTAGTCTCCACTATGAATTATTTGTTTCACTTTGATAATTTTCAGGTGGTCTAGTGAATTAAAGTGACAAACATTTTTATGAGTGACTAAATTGATAAATAAACAGTTTTATGAGGGACTAAATTGATACAAAATAATTTTATGGGGGACTAAAGTGTAAGACTATAAGTAAAAGACCCCTGTAATAGTAACTCACTAACATAGACAAGATTAAAATGAAACTTGGGGATGTAAAAAGATATTTTTGAGTGTTAATTATGAAATTAAACATATATCACTAATTTGATGAACAGAAAAAGTACTATTATCAGGCAAAATGACAGTAGCATCACTAATAGGTTTTAATGCAGAAAATAAGTTCATATCATGACAAATAGGCTTAGTAGCATCTAAGTCCATAATCCATGCATTGGTATGAACAACATAATTAATAGGGACAAAAAAAAAAAAAAAAAATACCCGAGACACATGAAATGTGTGTAGAGTCAGTGGATGAAACTGTACTATTTGGAATGTGCATATGAGTGCTGAATAAGTTCAACAATTGTTGACATTAGTCAGCATTTAAACTCTGGAGTAATGGAGTGAGAGGATTCTAAGTAGAAGTTCCAGAGGATTGATAGGAGGGGTGAAATTAGAATATCCATCTGTCATGTTGTTTATAGTATTCATGTTATTATTATTGGATTTCTTGTTGCCCACTGGATAACCATGAAATTTGTAGCATTTGTCCATGGTGTGACCAAGAATGCCACTATGAGTGCAAGTTGGTTTGTCTTTTTTCTTGTAGTTTGGGTTAAATTTTGGAGTTCGTGATTGATATGATAGTTGATGAAACTGATTGTATGGCCTTGGGATATGGTGGTTGTTGTAGGAGTGGGGGTAGGAGTTTTGGATACCAAAGCCAAGGTGTTAGACAAATCTATTAAATGTTGGTGGTCAATTTATTTCTGTCTTTCTTCTTGAGTAGCAAGAGAGAAAACCCTATCAATATGGGGGATGAGATCCATGAGTAAAATCTGACTATGGAGATTGTCATAGGAATCATTTAAACAAAGTTAAAAAATAAGAACAAAGTCCACTTGGTAATGATCATGGATCTTTTGATGAACACCACAATTACAAGAGCTCAAGATTGGCCTGTAATTGGCCAATTCATCCTAGATTGCTTTGAGTTTAGTAAAGAACATGTTGATAGAGAGATTGTTCTGATGTAAGTTGGCAAGTTCCCTTCTAAGTTACAATTTTCTTGGGCAAGTAAAAGAAGTCTTCTAATGTGAACAAGGTTAGAAAGATTCGGGAAATTGGTTAGTCACACAAGTGTGAACCCAAAACTCTGGCCACTCTCTCTCTGGTAAAAAGCGATCCAACCTTTTTTTACCTAGTTTAACCTTTCAATTATATTGTATTCTAGCCGATCAATTTAATTGAAGTTCTCGTGTAGTGTGGTATATTGAAGAATAAATACACAACATGTGGGACGTTCAAAGAAAGCTATGAGAGAATATCCAAAAGATGAACGGGATCAATTTCGAGTTCCTTTAGTTCTACACATATACAGAGTTTGCTGCGGATTTGCTAGGAGTGAGGTACAATTTTTATTTTACTTTATATAAATTATGGCAGGATTCCCAATAGGTAGCCTAATGTTTTTTGAATTCCTCTGCCTGAGGCTCATTTTCCTTGTAAGAATCCCAACATGGTCCAATCATATGTTAATATAAATCACATCCACATTTAATATCTCAACATCAATGATCCGGATTGAGATCATTGAATTCTTAATTCTCGGTAAACCGTACTAGTAGTAATTAGTTAAATATCACCTTTAATTAGTTTTCATTGAATTAGTTTACCCTGGATAGATGAGGTTATACAGTACGACTTGTGAATCGTACCGTTCTACCTATATATGTATCGTGTCAGTTCGTGTGTCTCGTATCATGAATCGTAAGAATAACCATGATTGAAACTAATTTTTTCGACTAAATCAATCACCCATTATTTAAACAATTTTAAAATACACATCACCAGTACAGAACAATAATAGGAGCACTAATTATTAGCAAAGATACTTTTTCATCATCCATTAAATTTGTAATTTGATTGGACATTTCCAAGCCATTTTAATTTTCTTTTTCTTTTTTGTTGTTTTGGGGCTGCCTCCATTTTGCAACACACTAACTTCCAATGTCTCTTTTCACTGTTGTTAATTCACGAGTGAATTTTTTTAGTTGAGAATAAATACCCCCGAACCCAACCCCCCCTAACCACCCCCCTCCCAACCCAAATCCCAGGCCGGCGGCGGTTTGGGACTGTCCATTTTTAAACATAACTGGCACGTCATCAGTTAACGTCCATTTTTAATGGCGGTATCAAAAGTGATACAATTTCTTTAATTGTGGTACGTACCAAATGTGTCGGCCTCGATTTTTATGGTACCACAAGTGAGAATCAGTATATAATTTGGTACTACAATTGCAATTCTTCAAACTTTAATCCAAAAAATATATTTGATAACAAACTTTTTCAAAAAGTCACATTTCATACCACGATTAACATCGTTTTGCCGTAAATTTTCGGACGGAATACAACACGTGTCGCTCAAGTGTCTGTTTAGTTAATAATGGTAGATTTTTAAAATATGTGCTTATTTTTCCTCCCATTGTCAACTTAACGGGAACGCGAGTGGCATGTGCTGAATTTCGTCCGAAAATTTACGGCAAAATTAAATGTGTCAAAGGGTGTGAATCATTGTATAAAATTCATTTTTTTCGAAAAAAATTTGATACCAAATGTGTTTTTTAGACTCAAGTTTAGTATTAAAAATATTTTTCCAACATTTAATTAACTAGGAAAGTGCACGTACTATGTACGTGTCTAGATAATTTCATCGGTATTTTTTGTAAATTAGAGTAAAATTAATTTTATTATGGCACAATATAGAGTAAATTAACCATTTTCACCTATTTAATTTATTAGTTTAGTTCATTTTTCACCAGTTTAACCTTATTTATTTATTTTTTACCAGTTTAATATTTTTTTAACTTTTTTTTTATCGGTTATAAATTATTTTCACTCTTTTTACAATTTTGTCCGTTTTATACCATTTTTCTACGGTTTCACCTTATTTTTTCGGTTAAATATTTTTTTACTGATTTAACTCGTTCTTATCATATTAACTCATTTTTAAACGTTTTTATCAAATTAACCCGTTTTATGTTATCACAGATTGCACCTGTTTTTAATGTTGTTATTCAATAGTTTCATCATTTTTCACGAATTACACCTTAATTTTCATCGATTTCACATGTCTCTATTGATTTCAGGGACACTTTATTGCCGATCTCACACAATTTTTCAACAATTTCGTCAATGTTCATCAATTTCACCCGAATTTTCATCAATTTCACATGTTTTCAATGATTTCATATTTTTTTTATCGATTTCACAAAATTTCATTGATTTTTCACCATTTTCCACCTATTTTATCCGTTTTTCATGAAAATAATATCATGAATTAAAGTTTGAGGTTATGCATGTTTTGATATTATTGAATATATTTTTTTATATTTTTTCTATTTTAGCCAAAGTAAAATTACGTAATTAGCTAAGTCATAAGCATTTTTTATTCTTTCATAGTAAGATGTGATTCAATTTTTGTGTTTTTTTGTAACAAAATGATATTTAAGAAAATTTCATTTAAATTTTTATATTTAAGAGTGTTTATGGCTTATATTGTACTAAATTTTTACATTAACATTTTCTTACTTAAATAAATATTGATGGCTTATATTGTACTAAATTTTAAATTAATATATTCTTCTTTAAATAAATATTGATGCTAAAATATAACAATTTTATATATATTTTAGGGGCTATATAAAATAATAATATTTTTAATGGTTCGTTTTTATTATATTATAAGAGAAGAAGATTAAAATTACAAAAATTGATGTAAGAGAGAATTTATAAATTATAGGAGTGTATGTAGGAGATAAATTAAATATAATAAGACTTCATGTCTAATTATACCTCTTTAATTACTTTTACATATTTATCATTGAATTATATATCAATTTACAATTTAAACTGAATAAGGATATTTTAGTCCGCACCAAAAAATTAAGAAATAATCATATTTTTATAATTGTAGAGATAGAGATGAAGTACATGATTTCCCTCCGCAACACAAATAAATAAAAGAAGGGTTCAAATATGGGATTGAAATAATACATATACATCATAACATCATGAAATAAAAAGAAAAATTTTAAATTATACCATGTAACGATCGACCATCAAAAGAAGAGCATTTTTCTTGTGCACAACAGCTCCTGGCTCTGCTTCTATATCAATATCTTCTTGTCTTACTCCATGAGGCAATTTCCAGTCAAATGAGTAGAGAAGATTGGCAAGTGCCAACTCCACTTGTGTGACTCCCAAAGAATATCCCGGGCATCGTCTTCTTCCCGATCCAAACGGAATAAGTCCATAATCGTGACCTTTAAAATCGATACTACTAGTCAGAAATCGCTCAGGCAAGAATTCATTTGGATTATCCCAATACTCAGGATCCTTGCCAATATCCCATACATTCACCATTACTATGGTGTTTGGTTCAATTTCGTATCCATCTAAGTTACATCTTACCGTCGTTGCTCTAGGTAGTAGTGGAGCTGGTGGATAAAATCTCAAAGTTTCCTTAATAACGGCCTTAAGATACGGAAGTTTATCGATATCATCTTCGTCTACTGCACCTTTGTTTCCTACATGTCCTCTGATTCTTCTTGTACTTTCTTCAAGGTGCTAGACTTCTTTATTAAAGCAGTCATTACCCAAGTTATTATGGCCGCAGTTGGATCTGTTGCAGCAAGAAATATATTCTGCCAAAAAATATTGAAAACAACAAGTTAGAAATTGTCTCACTAAAAGGATCTAGACAACATATTGCATGACGAAAATATAACAATTAAGTTAAGATGGTTCCTTAAGAAAATTAATCTCTCGTTATCCTATTATAATATCACATAACAATCTATCTTGTTTTCGAATGGCAAAATACTTAATTATAAGCCTAGTTAATACAAATTATATATGTTTATGTTGGTAATTCTACGAAATTAAATAAGCACTTACCATGAGTAGAGCCTTGATATTGTCCCAATCAAAAGGGACTGAAGATGAGTTTTGCTCTCTGAATTGAAACAAGATATCTAGAAAGTCACCATCCATATAATGTGGCCTATTTGGACTAAGATGTTCATCAATAAGTTGTTGAAACAAGGTATCCATATCTTTAATAACCTTATCAACTCGAGAAATCTTACCAGAAAGTCGATCAATCCAACCTAATAAAGGATAATAATCACCCACAAAGGGAAGAAGTTTAATGGCCTGAATTTCATTTAAAAGTTTTTCAAACCTTGTTTTTCTAGATCCAGTCTCATCAAACCTCTTCCCCAATGTAACCCTACTCGTGACATTGCTCGCAAAAGACATTGCAGCCTTGCTTAAGTTGACAACTCCATTTGAATTGGCTTGTTGAGATATCTCTTTTATCATAAGAAAGACTTCATCTTCACGACCATGACGAAAGATATTCACTTGTTCCTGGGTGAAAAGACGACGAACAATCATTTTTCTCATATCCCTCCAATAGTCATTATAAGGCGAAAAGATGATATCGAGATTGTTATAAGAGAGTTTTGCTAAGCTATAACTATAAGGCCTGCTTGAAAATGCGAGATCATTATCTTTCAAGGCTTCTTTGGCCAATCTTGCTGAAGAAATTACGATCATGGGTGCACTAGCTAATTTCATGTACATAAGAGGGCCATATTTTTTGGATAGTTTTGATAGGCATATATGAACATTTGAGGGGTCATATTGGAGCATGTTTCCAATGATAGGAAGCCCCGGAGGGCCAGGCGGACGGCGGAGTTTTCCGTCATGTCGCCTATTGAGTCGACGTAGTGCAATAAGGACAATTACAAAGATTAATGGGAGAGCTGCTGAGAAATGATAGACCACCATTTTGAAGTTGTAAGTTCTGTGTATGAAACTATGGAATTAACAATCTAGTGTAGATTTACTATTTTCATTTGCTTAATTATACATGTTCGTAGCTAGATCTGAAGAAAAGACTGAATATTCAATTATATGACGTGGCTTTGATTAAAGAAAGATCCAAAAAGAACATGCATGGAGCAAAATAAAGATGTCTTCGCCGGTAGTGTAAGAATATCCTAAATCTACCGCAACTTAATGGGGTCTATATGTTGGAAATAACTGAAATTTCCACGATGCATGAAATTAATATTTTCAAGAAGTAGTTAGATACATGAATGTATCTATATTAATTTGTTGGAAATAATTGAAATTTTCACAATGCATGAATTAAATTGAAGAGTCACTTTATATTAAAGAAATTAGTATTTTCAAGAAGTAGTTAGATATATGAATTTATCTATATTAATTTGTATCTAGAGTGTTCTTAGACTAGTATAAATATGGTTTCATTGTGTCATTTATAAGTGAGCAACTTCAAGAGAGCAATGGCTCCCTAGACCACCAAAGTGGCCAGTCACTGTAATCACAATTGGCGCAGACAAAATATATCAATGAAGAATGCAGCATGATTGCATATATCTTCCATTAAAATAAAAATTCCAACATTATATTGACCAACTCAAGGGCGCAGTACTTCTCAAGGTTCGGTTTTGTTTTTGTTTTGAAGGCTTCGGTTTTCCTCTCTGTCTTAAGACTTAAGAGCGCGGTACTTCTCTAATCGTCCCATGGGAGGCTCTTGCGCACCGGGGTACGCAGAATTTTCCTCTTCGCCTCAAGACGCGGCACTTCCCAAGGTTTTCGTTTGGGGGCTTTCGGTTTTTCTTTCCGCCTCAAGGGCGCGCGCGGTACTTCCCGAGGTTTTAGGTTTATTTTGAGGAAGTCCCTTTGCCAGTTATAATTCATGTCTTCGCTGCATGAATTATTAACCAAATATAGTATTTAATTTTAATTTAAAGACATAAAGTGCAAAATTTACCAACACCTTTGGGTGCTCAGAAATTTCCTTTTTTTGATTACGTGGTGCTCTGAAAATTGATGAGCTATTTTGACGTTTCAACATATTAAAGGGGCAATTATGTGGATTTTACATAAATTTGGGGATATCTCTGCAATTATCAAAGCTCCTGAGGCAGTTCTCCCCTTTCCAATAACTCTTGGGAGGAAATTTAATTCAGTAAAATGAAGGGGCGAATTTGAAATTCTGGCAAACTGTTGGGGCAGCTAGGTAATTTAATTTAATATCCTACTATATCCAAATATTTGTTGAATCATGGGCTTTTTGTGTCCATAGGACCACCAGCCAATTTAAATTATAGAAATAATTAAGGTCAATATTCATTCCTTCACGTACCATAGGGGGCATTTGGTAGGAACTAATAGGGTAATAGATCATATTATATGAGTTAATATGGATTAATAGCGGAGTCAGGTTCGAATTTCTGTTGGGAGAGGTTCCCATTTTATGTGCCCGACGCGACTCGAAAGGGATTAAACCCTTGGGAAACAAAAAAAAAAAAATACAACGTTTGGTGGCATTGCCCTAATACCGGGTCAAATAGATTAATAAATTCTTACGACCCGGTATTAAGACTAGATTATAATCCATCCAGGCCTGGGTGGATTAGTTAATTCGGGTGAATATGGATTAAATAAAATATCACTTATAATTTCAAATTGAGATATTTTCTTTTTAACATATGATTAAATATCATACATTCTTCTCAGATATTTGAAAATGGAAACACATTCTACGTAAATAAATCACAAATTAAAATTTATATAAATGTACAATTAACATGGAGGCATTCAAACTAAAATATTGAACAAACATTGATCAACTCATACTCTTATACATATCAAACAAATGGCTTCAATGAATTGATATATCTTAACTAACATAATATTTTCAATTAAGTAGTGAAAATATATTAATATATGTCTAAACTCATAATTCTAAAAACATATTATGGTAGATTACTTTAATGTAACATGACTCAGTCAAATCTATCAAACGTAGTTTTATTATGACCTTCAATCTGACTCCAATCTAATCCACCTTAATCTCATACATCCTACCAAACGGCCCTAGCATTAATTGACTTACCATTTTGTCTTCTAGACAACAAATTCTTTATCTAGTCTGTCACATTTTCTTCCCTTTTTATTAGGGAATTGCATTTTTCCGTACCAAATTTTTACTTACTTTATAAATTTGGTATCAAACCTTCAAAAGGTCACATTTAATACTAAAATTTAAGGACATTTTTCACATTTCCTTTCTCTGTCAATTTTTGGGGGCCATTAATACTCAAATAATAATTTTTTGTTAAAATTTGTTCTAAAATATATTTCTTTCCAATATTATTTTTAGGATAAAGAGTGTCAAATTTTTAAAGTCAAATCGATATATTATGCAAGTTTAATTTTAAATATTAGACTTTTATACATAATCATTTTAAAATTTATTAATCTCTTAGTTTGTTAGGGCATCTCTAATGATTCCGACCGAAATGCGTCTCCCTCTCCCCCTAGTTTTTTAGTTTTCTCTAATAACTCATTCTATCAAATTCATTTAATTACAAATTTTATTCTTCTTCACTTTCACTACTACTACTTCTTCTTCTTCTTCTTCTTCTTCTTCTTATTATTATTATTATTACACCAAAAATAAATTTAAAATTAACATTGATTTAAAATCAAAACTACATTAAGAAACATAGAAAATAAAAATTTACATCAAATATCCCTAGAAAATTATATAATCCGCCATCACCAAAGATGATCTGCAGATGTCAATCGCGAACTGCTAAAGGACTTAATCAACATGTGTGGGACACACAAGGTCGAAATTAAGGTTTGTGTTTCGCTGTATGTAATCGTATTTATCAAAACGTATTTGATTTCAATATGTAATTCGTATGGTTGTAATCGTATTTACAAAAACATGATTAATTTCAATATGTAATTTTCATGATTGTATTGTATTATTTTAAATTTTCAGAAAGAATTATTTTTGGGTGATAAATACAACCACAAAATTAATAAAACTAATTAATATTAAAATAATAGTGTTAATTAAATGAAATGAAAGTTATATTTTTATAATTAAAAATAATTATCTCCAAATAATATACAAATTTTAGGAATTTTTTTTTAAAGATAAATACAACCCCAAAATTAATATTAAAATAATAGCGTTAATTAAATGAAATGAAAGTTATATTTTTATAATTAAAAAAATTATCTACAAATAATATACAAATTTTAGGAATTTTTTATTTTTAAATAAAGCTAAAAAAAACCAAATAAAACAAAATAAAAAATATAAAAAATAGCATGTGAGGGAGAGGGCTTTGACGGGGGAAGCCGCCCCTCCCCCTCCCCCTCCCACCAAGTCCTTTCCACGGTCCCTCTAGCATGTATGCCCTCTTCCTCCCCCCTTCACCCCCCCTCCCCCACCAAGTTATTAGAGATGATTCTTTCCCCCCACATACCTTTTAGGGCATCTCCCCACTAATTATTAGAGATGCTCTTAAAGACTAACGATATTGTCAGAGCATGAACTATTGCTATCAGAACAATTATAAAAGAACTCCATATATGCCCTTTAGTCATATTTATCACTTTCTCCTCGTCCTTACACCTCCTCAATATAACCCCATATCTTTAAATTAGTAAATTTTAGTCCACATTGTTGACCAATTTTATATTTGGCTCGAATAAGACACGGGCTGATAAATTTACTTATTATGTTTACATATCTAAATTTAATTTTATAAACAATATTAATAAAATGAATAATACTTTAATAAAAATCCGACAAAAAAAAAAAAAAACATATCAAAACCCTAAAATTTCTCTAATAGTATTAATATAATTGATATTTATTAAAATAGGGAATTGCACTTTTCATAATAAACTTTTGGTACATTTATACATTGCATACCATACTTTTCAAACTGACATTTAATACCAAATTTGACCAACCTTTTTCACTTTTGGTTTGACCGTTAATTTGTTGATGAAAAATGTCACGTGCGTGGCACATGCCCGTTAAGTGAAAAAAGGCGAGAAATGCAATTATTAAAAATTGGGCAGGGGCTTTTTGCAATTTCGCCTTCTTCTTCCTCCTCCCATACAATCACCGGCTTCCAGTGGCTGTTGGTCGAAATTGGTTGAGGGGTTTTGTTCATGTTGTCGTGGAGAACTTGTACATATAAAGATCTTTTCAACCCGTTTGAGATTTCAAATCGTGATTTCTCCTTCGATTCTCAACCAAAATTCGTGATTCTTGTTACAATAGTTTGCCATGACCATGGGCCTCATTTTCCATGGGGTTATTATAGCTGTCGTCGACGGTTGAGCTCCACCCAAGATTTTTTGGGCTATTCATGTTGACAATATAACCCATATCTTCAAATTTACTAATGATTTTAGTCCAATTGTTGCCCAATTCTAAATTTGGCTCGAATAGGACACGGGCGGATCAATTACTTATTATATTTACATATCTATTTAACTAGTTTAATTGTATAAACACCAACAGGTGATTGGTCTAGTGGAAGGGACTAGTCACTACAAAGTAGCGGACTAAGGTTCGAATCCCTTTTGGGAGAGATACCCACATTAATGTGCCCAACCAGCCTCGAAAGGGATTAAACCCTTGGGAAACAAAAAAAAATTAATTATATAAACAATATTAATAAATTGAATAATACTTTCATATAAATCCGACAAGAAAAATAAAAAAACATGTTTTTTCAAACCCTAAAATTTCTCTAATAGTATTAATATAATCGATATTTATTAAAAGAGGGAACTGCACTTTTCATACCAAACTTTTGGTACCTTTATAAATTGCATATCATACCTTTCAAACTGATACATTTGATACCAAATTGACCAATCTTTTTCACATTTGGTTTGACCGTTAATTTGTTGATGAAAAATGTCACTTGCGTGGCACATGCCCGTTAAGTGAAAAGGAGGTGAGAAATGCAATTTTTAAAAATTGGCAGGGGCTTTTTTCAATTTCGCCTTCTTCTTCCTTCTCCCATACAATCGGCGACTTCCAATGGCTGTTGGTCGAAATTGGTTGAGGGTTTTTGTTCCTCTTGTTGTGGAGAACTCGTACATATAAAGATCTTTTCAATCTGTTGAGTAATCTATTCGATATTGATTAGGTCAGATCATGGCAGAAGATAGGTCGAATCATGAAAAAATTATTATTATTTGGTATAAAAGAAAAGGTCGGAGTAGGGCTCGGTTGACCTACCATGTAGTTACTTTGGGTTCGACTAAACACTACAAGAAAAACGCACTTTTCCGACGAAATTTCCGACGGGAAATTTGACAAAATCCGTCGGAAATAGGGATCTCCGACGGATTTGGTCCGTCGGAAATCCCGTAGGAGATCAGTTTGTCGGAAACTTTTCCTACGGGATTTTCCGACGGGTGTTCTCCGACGGGGCTGACGTCGGTAAGACCGTCGGACTATTTTCCGACGGGATATTTTCCCGACGGGGTTTCCGATGGACGTTCCGTCACAAGTAAATTTGATTTTTTCTTTTTTTTATTTTTTAAACACTTTTCCGACGGGATTACCCGTCGGAAATTCATTTTATTTTTTATTTTATTTATTGTTTCCGACGGGAACCTCCGTCGGAGATTGTTTCCCTTTTTCCTACGGATTCCCCCGTCGGAAAACAGGTTTATTTTTTTTGGCAATTATACATTTTCCGACGGGTTTGCCCGTCGAAAAATATTTTCTTTTTTATTTTTTTAAAAGAATTTCCGACAGTGTATGCCCGTTGGAAATTCCGTCGGAATTAATTAAATTAAAATCAATAATTAATTAAATATTTAGTTTTTTTATATTCCCTAATTTATAATCTATTTAATCACCAAATATCATACAAAAATTAATAAATCAATAAACGCGTGAAAAATCATAAAATATCTTATAAAATCAAATTACTCTCAAACAACAAATATTTATAACAAAATAAGTATCCAAATATCACGAAATATAAAATTTAAGTTTTAGTCATCTTGGGGCGGATTTTGTGGTAACTTGTTAGATGTCATGGAGTTAAACATACGTTGCATCTGCTCCATATTTCTTCGGTATTCCTCAATCAATGCTCTGTGTTGTTCTTTCTCTCGTTCCCGTTCTTCTTTCTCTCGTTCCCGTTCTTCTCTCACTCGTTCCTGTTCGTCCCTATTACGTTGACGTTCCTGCTCCAACATTGCTTGAAGTTTTTCTCTCTCTCGTTGACGTTCCGCATCAGATTGTTGCAATCTTTCTTCGAGAGTTAGAACTCTTGACATGAGCATCGGGTCGGATGAACCACAATGTTGTGAGGTCCTCGAGGAACTAGGTTTAACCTGAGCAACCTTACCAGCCAAACCATAAACCGTACCCTTCTTTCCGATTCCTACGGTGTCTACCCATGCCTAAATAACAAACAAAAACATGAATTAGATGATAAATATATATAAGAACATAATAATTTAATTAAACATGATAATTATATGTTACCTGTAGTTGAACTTCTTCCGAGATTGGTTCTGATTCACCCGTTTCAGATACTTGTGAAGCAGGAAGTTTTTCTAAAAACGTAGTCTAAAAGACACGAATTTTAGAATATAATTTTTAAACATAACATATATTTATCAATTAAGTTGTACGATTGTAAAACTTACATATGTATCCTTTGAACGAGTATCGACCCACTTTCTTCTTTCTCCAGTTTCGTCTAATTGTGAGTGGGTATACAAAAACAATTCTGCTTGTGTGGGTTCTACTCCATCTTTGGCTTTGGTCTGCAACACAATAAATTATTGATTGTGTTATATCAATATATAATATATGAAAAAAAAATAAACATTTTACAAACTTACTAGTCTTCGTTCATGCTCCGAATGTGTGATTCTCCCACCTGTGTGCTTTGGAGCTCCTAGGCCACCACAGTCGGATGCTCGATTTCTCTTGTTTTTCCGACTTTTTTCTTTAAACTCATCTGAATTCCAGTATACAAGTAAGTCGTCCCAATGAGCCTGGAGTATCCAATCTGGCTTTCGGTTCTTTTTACGAAATTCTTCTAACTTCATTCTAAGCGAATCTGCGACTTTATGATCATATATCCGTCTGATCATCCCATCATAACGAGGTTCCCAGCGATATTTTCTCTGCAAGTAATTACATATTATTTAGTGTAAATAACAGAGTAATAAATTATTTATGAAATTGTTTAAATCAATACCTTAAAATTAGCAAACTATAGGTCCCTCTGCCTATCACTAGCATCCGTGTAAGAGCGCCACGGGCCTTCCCAAACCGTTTGGAAAGATTTTCCAGCCTCTCGAACAATTGAACCATGGTCAGAACCCTCAAATCTACATCAAATCACAAAAATAATCTAATTACATATACGAAATTAACGCGCATAATAAATTTGAAATTAATAAAATTAAGGTACATACTCGAATTTATATCTGAAACTTGGAGCAATTACCATCCGCGTATCACGAATGTCCTCAATAGGACCATCACTTGAACTAGCACCACGAGCACTCGAACTAGCACCCACAGCACTCGATATACCATCTAATCCGCGTGAACTGTTTTGAGGACTAGGAGTTGGAGTTGGACTTGGACTGGAGCTACGAGTAGGATGCATAGGTGTAGGCGTATGGCTCAAAGTGGGAGTGGGAGTGGGAGTGGCTCTCGAAGTGGGAGTGGGAGTCGCTCTCGAAGTGGAAGTGCTAGTAATTTTAGCTTGTGGCAAATAAGATATAAGTCTAGATGAAACTGGTGTGGGTACGCTCTTAGACTTTTTAGAATTTCCCATCTGCAAAAAAAATGAAAAAGAAAAAATATATACAATATAATACAAAAATTTGAAATAATTACAATTATAACACAAAAAAAAAATTAATTACTTTCATAATATTTCAACAACGGTAGAAAACAAAACAAACAACACAAACTCTAAAAGAAACAAAGTGACAATAACTAAATTATAAACTAAACCAACAAACAAGAGTAAAAACAAGGAATTAAAAGAAGATTTGACATATAAAAAGAAGCTATCAATCTTCTTCGTCTTCGTCCTCGTCCTCGTCCTCATCCTCGTCCTCGTCCTCCTCATGGTCCTCGTCCTCGTCCTCCTCCTCCTCCTCGTTTTCTTCTTCTCCGTGTTCTTCTTCTTCTTCAACAATTGAATTTAACATGGTAGGTGGTTCTTGCAAAGCTTCTTCTTGTATATTATAACTTTGATCCACTCTACTTCTTGGTCGTGTATTTATTACAATACGCCAATTTTTTTTATCTCTTTTTTTTTCCCGGGTAAGGTACAAAGTATACTTGAGATGCATGTTGAGCAAGTACGAACGGATCAAATTTAGGATATTTTTCTTTTACGTTGATCTCAACAATTTCATATTGTGGGTGTATCTTAATTCCTCTCGAAGAAACCGAGTCATACCACTTACATTTAAATAGTAGAATATTTGTATCATCAACCCCCGGATAATGTAATTCTACTATGTCTTCGAGTATCCCATAGAACTTTGTTGACCCATCACCCTTCACACATATACCCGCGTTATAAGTTTTTCTAAACTTCGCCTTTTTTTCAGTATGAATGTATATCCATTCACAACACATTGTTGCCACGTTCGCACAATTATATTTGGACTCCAAGATATGCTCTTTAGATGTTCATTTAAGACATTGTTATCAGGCCAATATACCTATACATCAATCATTAAGTATTAAGTAATTAGCGTTAGATATATATTAATGATTACATGTATATTAATATTTGACTTCTTTTACTCACAAAATCGTGGAACCATTTTATGAAGTGGTCTTCAATTGATTGTTCAACATCCGCCTCGGGACAATTTGCTTGAACCAACCACGAAAAATGCCTAAATAATATTTTAAATGATCGTAATTAAACCAAATTTGATTTAAAATTAAAAAAAAAAAGTTTAGTGCACAATTTAATAAAACTTACTCTAAAAATGGCACCACTTCTTCGCAATTTCTAAGGACATGAAGGGAAGCTGCTTTTAATTCTTCCTCCGTTAATGTCTTTGACAAACACTTGCCAATAGGACACGCATATTGACTAAAAATCGAAAGAGGGTGTGGATTTCCATCGACTTGTTCCCCACATTCATTTCGTTTCATCCTCCTACTCCTTGTTTCAATGTGTTTTTCGAAATAGAACGAAGTAAAAAATTGTGCTTCTTGGATTATGTATCCTTCGCAAATCGAACCCTCAACTCTTGATTTGTTCTTAACCATTCCCTTTAGGTCATGTAAAAACCTATTTGAAAGGCATCGAAATTATGTTATTCTTTTTTGATGATAATTATATTTTTAACAAATAATTATTAAACTAAATACTTAATTAGTACCTCTCAAAAGGATACATCCATCTATATTGAACGGGGCCGCACATGATGGCTTCATATGGTAAATGAATTGGCAAGTGTTCCATAGAATCAAAGAATCCACATGGAAAAATTCGCTCGAGCTTGCAAATAATGAGAGGAATATCTTTCTCCATTTGTTGCAACTTCTCCATACGTAACTCAATTGAACACAATTCCCTAAAGAACAGACCAAGTTCTGTTAATGGCTTCCACACATGTTCTGGGAGCATACTGAATCCACTTGACATCAATCGTTGCATAAACACGTGACAATCATGACTCTTCAAACCATGCAACTTCAAATTAGTGTTATCCACGCATCTAGCCAAATTTGAAGCATAACCATCGGGCATTCTTAACTCCTCGACCCACTTGCAAAAATCTTGTTTTTCACCCTTAGATAAAGTAAAACAAGCTTTCGGTTTGTACATATTTCCATCATCTCCCTCAAAGAGATGTAATTCCGGTCGACTACAGTACTCCTCCAAATCCTTTCTCGCTTTGTCGTTGTCCTTTGTCTTACCATTAACGTCCAGGACCGTGTTAAGCACATTGTCAAAAACATTCTTCTCAATGTGCATAACATCAAGATTGTGACGAACTAGATTGTCTTTCCAATAAGGCAACTCCCAAAATATACTTTGTTTGGTCCAACATTAATATTAGGTTGTGTCGTTGGCTCAACCTCTCCATGACTTACCCAATACCAATAATTAGCCACAAACCCATATCTATATAAATGTACTTGGACTTGCGCATCAGACGCGTATTGCATATTTTCACATTTCCGACAAGGACACCGAAGTACTCCATTTCCTATATATTCGGGTTGCGATCTTGCATAGTCAAGGAATTGGTTAACTCCATATAACCACTCTGGGTTGAAGTCATTTCCGACTCTCCTATTGTACATCCAACTACGTTGAATCTGAATATTCATCTAGCTTCTACATTTTTTGTACAATTTAATAAATTAGTTAATTCATTGCATTTTTATATATAGAAGATCTATATAACTTCAATACGAAAATGGAACACAAAAGTATGGACATAATAAAATAAAACATTGAAAAAATGATGGTGGACTAGAAGCATTTCATATTAGAATTAGATACTATCACATTCCAATTTTCTTGTTTGTTGCATGAATTTCCTGTACTAAATGGTCAAAAATCAAGAATTATGTACTACATCAAGACTAGTTGTACAAGCTAAGAAATGAGGAGGACTGGTCCTAATGTAATTTTCACTGGACATAATAAAATAAAACATTGAAAAAATGATGGTGGACTAGAAGCATTTCATATTAGAATTAGATACTATCACATTCCAATTTTCTTGTTTGTTGCATGAATTTCCTGTACTAAATGGTCAAAAATCAAGAATTCTGTACTACATCAAGACTAGTTGTACAAGCTAAGAAATGAGGAGGACTGGTCCTAATGTAATTTTCTCAAAATTGATATTTTTTATGAAAAAATCGAAGGTTTCACACATCAAAACATGTAATGCAGTTCAGATAAAGTAACACCTTACCCCTTTTTCTGTGTTTCCTCTTGTCATTATCTCAAATGGCATAATATAAGTTCATTCTTTTATACACTTTTTGAAATAATTTATTTATACTTCGGTAAAATCATAATATAAGTCAAGAATTAAAATCACATTTCCAATAATTAGGTAACAAGTACTAATATATGAATTCCAAAACCCATTTATGTGCAATACTCAATTTAAGCTCTTTCTGTATCAAAAATTAAATCCACTTCAACACAGTATCAATTATAAATCAGAAGAACATTAAAACAACATACACAAATAGATATCCAGTACCAGAAGCAATGAACAATCACTCAAAAAAACAATTAATTTCCAAGAAAATCAAAGCATGAATTGAAGAATAAGAAGCTAAAAATCTGACCTTGCCCTGTTCCTTAAAATCCCAGATGAGAGGCTTGATAACAACCCTTTGTGTTCAAATCCCAGAAAATGCAATCTGAGATTCAAAACACACAAGAGATTGTCAAAGAATCAATCAAATGCGTAATAGTATTGCTTAAATAAGAATTAAGGGTGCAATATAGAAAAGATAAAATACCAAAAGGGTACGGTGGAGCAGCACGGCGACGGCGGAGCAGGGTACGGTGGAGCAGCACGGCGACGGCTTAGGGGTCCGAAATGGTTGGGTTTCAGGGACGGAGGTGGTGACGTCGCGGTGGGTAGGTGGGTGGGAGAGAGAGATCTAGAGACGGAATCTAGAGAGAGAGAGACGGAGGTGGTGGCGCGGTGGGTAGGTGGGTGGGAGAGAGAGGCCACGCGGTGGGTGGGAGAAAGAGACGGAGGCGCGGCTAGCTAGGGTTTTGGGGGGATGAAATGGTGTGAGAAAGAAAGGAAAGCTGCGCGGCTAGGGTTTTAGTCGCGCTGCTTTCCTACGGGAATTTCCGACGGGATTGACGCCCGCCCGTCGGAAATATTTAAAAAAATCAATTTTTTTTTCTTTCTCAAATTAATTGTTAATTAAATGGAGGTGGGTGATTCATACCATAATCTAAGTAAATGTATTTTCTTGTAACTAGATCGGTTGATATATTCTCGAGTTGAAAGTCTAATTGATCAAAGTCAACACTGTTGACCTCGGGGTTACGTACACTGAGGTATTCGTAACTATATCGATCGATTCTCGAATTGAAAGTCAAATTGACCAAAGTCAACACTATTAACCTCAGGGTTATGTACATTGAGGTTATTCGTAACTAGATCAGTCGATATATTCTCGAATTGAAAGTCTAATTGACCAAAGTCAACACTGTTGACCTCGGGGTTATGTACACTGAGGTTATTAGTAACCAGATCGGTCGATTATCGAATTGAAAGTCCAATTGACCAAAGTCAACACTGTTGACCTCGGGATTACGTACACTGAGGTTATTCGTAACCAGATCGGTCGATTATCGAATTGAAAGTCTAATTGACCAAAGTTAACACTGTTGACCTCGGGGTTACGTACACTGAGGTTATTCGTAACTAGATCAGTCGATATATTCTCCAATTGAAAGTCTAATTGACCAAAGTCAACACTGTTGACCTCGAGATTACGTATACTGAGGTTATTCGTAATTACATCGATCGATTCTCGAATGAAAGTCTAATTGACCAAAATCAACACTGTTGACCTCGGGGCTATGTACATTGAGGTTATTCGTAATTAGACCCGTCGATATATTCTCGAATTGTTTAAATATAATTTTCAAAGCATATATATATATATATATATGTAGGTAAATTTTTTTGTAAAAAATGAAATTTTTGACGGTCGGTACCCGTCGAAATAGTTAATCAATTTCGTTTTTTTTTTTAATTTATTTCGACGGGAGCGCCTCATCGTAAAATGTTAATTTTTTTCTTTCTTCTAAATCAATTTTCTTCTTTTCTTTAAATCAATTAATTAATGGTTTAGTTTGTTAAAATTATTTAACCAAGTAATTTTCTTTTTTTACTTAAATTTTTTTTTTTTAAAATGAGTATTTTCCGACGGGTACTAACCGTCGAAAAATTAAATAATTTTTTTAATAAATTATCGGAAACTTAAATAATTATGTTTTTATTATTTTTACATAAATATTTCCTACGGGGGATATCCGTCGGAATATTAATTATTTTTTATTTACGTAATGAATTTCCTACGGGAAACTCCCGTCGGAATATTAAATAAATTTTTTATTTTTTGTTAAGGTTTCCGACGGGTAGTACCCGTAGGAAATGAATTAATTATTTTTCCTTTACTTTTTAACGATTTCCGACGGGGTATCACCCGTCGGAAATTAAATAATTATTTTTTATTATTATAAAATTAAAATTGCGACGGGTATTACCCGTAGGAAATGTATTAATTATTTTTCCTTTTCTTTTTGAATATTTCCTACGGGGATTTACCCGTCGGAAATTAAATAATTATTTTTTATTATTATAAAATCAAATTTCCGACGGGTATTACCCGTAGGAAATATATTAATTAGTTTTCCTTTTCTTTTTGAAGATTTCCTACGGGGTTATACCCGTCGGAAATTAAATAATTATTTTTCTAATTATTTTTTATATATTTTCCGACGGATGATACCCGTAGGAAACAATTTTTCCATTTTTTATTTAATTTTAACAGTATTTCCGACAGTTTTTATTCTCCGTCGGAAAATCCGTAGGAAATCACTCTTAATTTCCTACGGATCTTATCCCGTAGGAAAATTTCCGTCGGAAAAGACTGTTATTCTTGTAGTGAAATCCGATGTGAATAAAAATTTCCCAAAAGATCGTATATACCCATAGTTTGTAAAAGATTGGACCTATGTGGACTTGGGTTTGACTACACATTTGCCTTTGGACAAACTTGGCTTCAATTAGTATTTATTTTTTGGAGAAAAACTTATTAATTATTTACCCTAATTGTGAATCCCAAACTTTTTATCAATTCCATAGCTCGATAAATAAATATGATGATGCAGCATGCCTATAATTACTGATTATGAGAATTGCGATTACGATTAGAAAACTAAAATGCAATATCATGAGATTGAAAATACTCGGCGAACTCAAAAATACCCTTATGCTTTTTATTGTTTGCTCTATGAAAAATGTATATTTGTTTTTTGTTCAAATTGAGATTCTAAACTTATCATACAATTATATTATATATTGTTTAAGCTTGATTCGATATTTGAATGTATGAGCGAAATATATATTTCAGTTAAATATGTATAAATTCGTAGCTCAAATTCATCTACCATCAAACTCATTGCTATGAATATAACTTTAGCAACCATAAAACTTGTTGTGAATTTACACTTAGTGACCATAGTTGATGGTTACTCACAACCAACTCAAGTAAACAATCAAAGACCATTTTAAAATTATTGTTGGGGATATAATTATAGCAGCCATCTAAAACTCTTTGCTGTGAATTTACTCTTAGCAACCCTGGTTATTGGTTGCTAACATTTAAATCAATAAAGCAAGTAGTGACCATCTCAAAAGTGTTGCTCTTAATATATTTTAGTAACAATCTTAAACTCGTTGCTGGGCACTCGTATTGAGCGACCATCACAAATTTGTTGCAGGGAATTAACGCTTAGCGACCGCAATAGTTGGTCGATAAATCTAACTTAAGAAAGCTTATAACGACCATTTCTGAGTTGTTGCTATGAAAATAACTTTAGCGACCATGTCAGACGCGTTACTAGTAAATTTGCACTTAGCGGCCATAGTAATTGGTTACTGACAACAAACTCAAGAGATCATGCAACGACCAATGGACAATGGTTGATATTAATATAATTTCAGCAGCCATCTAAAACGCGTTGTTATGAATTTACTCTTAACGACCATTGTTATTGGTTGCTGATATTTAAATCAATAAGGCACGTAGCGACCATCTAAAAAGTGTTGGTCTTAATATATATTATCAACCATCTTAAACTCGTTGCTGGGCACTCGCAGTGAGCGACCATCATAAATTCGTTGCAGGGAATTTACGTTTAGCGACCGCAACAATTTGTCGATGAAATCTAACTCTAGAGGGTGTATAGCAACCATTTTTGATTTATTGCAACGAAAATAACTTTAGTGACCATGTTAGACTCGCTACTGGTATATTTGCACTTAGCAACAATAGTAATTGGTTACTGACATCCAACTACGAGAAGAAATGCAACCATTCAAAATATTCGTTGCTGAAAATGGTCACAATAGATGTGTAGCCACAGCGACCAAATTCCTCGCTATGAGAACAAACATGGTTACTATACTTGTGTCAAATCTTCAGCGACCATTTACAGCCACCAACTGCTCGTTGGTCACAAAAGAACTGGCGCAGGCGGATTCTAGTGACCAATTGACTTTTGGTTGCAAAACATGGACATATAGCAACCATCTCAGCTTTGTCGCTGATACTTTGGTCGTTAAAGACAATATTTGCTGTAGTGACATAAGTTTTAGAACCGACATGATTACAAACCATTACCTAGAACTCGTAAAAAAAAAAAAAAAAAAAAAAAAAGAGGAGTTTATGTGAACTCAGGATTTAGACCAATTCGCATATGATCATCGGTTGATATGTTCTAGAACCATAATATTAGCGGTCTCTTATTTACAATTCTAGATCATCTCTAGTCCAGTCCTATCTAATCAAATTATTCAAAGCCCTTCCACATTCGATGTCTCTACATCAGTAATCGGATCAAGATTACTACATTGTTAATGTTATGTGAACCATACTTGTAGTGTTTATTTTAGGACACTCCACCTGAGAACATCCTACTTTCAGATGAGGTATCATCCGCTTGCGATCGATTTGTCTTCTTTCCAATAGAAAGTCGCAGGAACAACCCAAAGAAATAAACGAACACAACCATGTACTAATCTTGCAATTAATAGATGTTAAAATACATGGACCAGTACATGGAAAGTCTCATTACACGACATGCAGCCGATGCAATTTTGAATGTGTATAGAAAATTAAAGGAGAAGAAGAAACGAAAAATAAAATCAAGCAAAAGAATTTTCGGCTGCTTGTTGGGTAATGAGATTTCCATGTACTGGTCCATGAACTGGCGGAGCTACGTTGTGAGTAGGTGTGCATGGATCCCCTGAACTTTTCATCTTGTTTAAATATAAGTATAGTGTGTTAGGTTTAGTTCTAATTTTTGTATTGTCATCTTAGTGGAATTTTTGTTTAGCTTCAAAATGATCCCATTAATTAAAGTTCTAAACTGCATATTAATGGGTCCATACTTTAATTAGAGTGACATTTTAAAGCTAAATTTTCATTTATTATAAAATATTAAAAAATTGGATATTAGATAAAATATTTTTATGTATAATAAAATCTAACAAAGTCAAAAGCCACAAATTTGGCTTCAACTCAAATACCAATTATCTTTTTTACAATATTTGAATCATAATAAAATACAAATCACAAAATTTAAGATTGGGTGATACTTTTCCAATACTAGGAATCACTTCAAATTCATATCAAACTCTCTCAATCCAAAAACATTTTGTAGAAAGAATCTTGTCTACTTAAATTATTTTGACTTGAATTAATTTTGATTAGCTTTTCAATGTCGTGGTTGATTTTTTTTTTTTTTTCGAATTTCTATTTAAGATTTAAATTTCATTGTAATATTTAATTTTATAATGACCCCAGTGAAAATATTTTCTAGCTCCGCCATTGAGTCCATGTACCTTATCATCATCTATCAATTGCAAAATTAGTATATGGATGTGTTCATTTATTTTCTTTAGACCATTCCTGCAACTTTCTGTTGGAACGAAGATAGGTCGTAGGCGGATGACACCTCATCTGAAAGCAGGATACTTTCAGGTAGATTATCACAAAATGCAAGGACGGATTTAGCCCTTTCTTGGGGCCTTGGTCCTCCCAAGAATTTTGGGGATTTTTTTTATAATGCGATTATTTTATAATACTTTATTAAGCTACTAAACAAATTCAAGTTGAAATGTCTTATTTCCTAAAATTTATCGGCCCATTAAAGTTCCACCAAGGAATTAGATTACTTTTCGGATCTGGCCATACTAAATTGTTAATTCAATTAAAATCTCTGCACATACTTAATATAAAAGAAAGAATTATAATTAATTCTAATGTTTAGTTGATCGTTTAATTCACTAAATATTAACTCTTTTTGCTATCCTCGCAACAACTGAACAATTATTCTTAACATCGAAGTTGGTGAAAATAAACTTAGAAACAAAATGAAAAATTAATACATGTTAGATTGTTTGATTATATACATTGAGAACAAAATCATTGAGAACTCTTTTTTAATTGAATTTTATCATAAATGAGTTTTATGTGAAGAAAGAACATTGCGTACTACTTTGATAATTTTTTCATTAAATTATTTTAGCATTTTAAATTCAAGATATAGTTGTCAATAATAATCTATTTTTATGAAAATAAAATATATTGAATATTATTGTCAATTAATTTCAGCGATGGTTAAATTCGCCCATCCCCCCCTCTGATCTCCGATCCTGAATCCGTCCTTGGAAAAATGGTATCAGAGCTTCAGGTTAAAGATAGAATATTAATTGCGAGTTATCCCAAGTTTAACTCACTACAAACTTTTTATTTTATTAACTATAACTTTAATCCTCCAGTATAATATGTGTACTTAAGTCGTCATTATTTTAATAGACTTGAAATTTTTTATGTTTATATTATGCAATAAATGCATAATTGAAATGAATTTCGGTTTTATTTATTTCAATTAATGAATGTAAAATTCATGCTTTAAAATAAAAAATAAAAGTATCATGTCTAACAATTAAAACTAAGGTGTTATGGAGTTATGTCTTAAAATTGATTATGCATTGTTAGATATGTAAAATTTGTGATGAGTTGGAGTTTATTATGTTCTATATGCGTGCCTATTTTTCTAACTAACTACATGTTTGATTTAATATTCTTCTTGAACCTTAACGGGAAGATGTTGGGATTAGATAACAATATATAAATAATGTAAATAATGTAATTGTGGGTTTTAGGGGTTGGTGAACTGGGTACAATGAGCCTTCACCTAAGACAATTATACCCGTTTTGTGAGGTTAGATCTAGAATACGAGAGCAACTAAGAAGTTTAAATGTGTTGGTAGATCTGGTTGTAATTGGAGCATGCAATGATAAAACTGTCTTGAAATTTGAATCCTCGGTAGCCCACGCAAACTAGCGTAGAGTAATGCCGACTATTAGAAAAAGGACAAATTTCGATAGAAATTTTGACGAATTTTTCATAAAATTTTATCGAAATTTACATATTTTGATTGAAATAGGCCATCGAAAAAAGTGTCGTCGAAATCAAATTTTCGACGAAATAATTCCTACTTAATGTAACTGACACACTTAAAAAAGAATTAAATCATTGGGGAAAAAAATAAATAATATTTATTTACTTTCTTAGTTTTACCATTCGTTTAATTATTAATCTCCAAATCTCCTGTTAATTAAGTACTTTAGGAACAAAAAAATTGACATCTGATACTTTGATCACTTTATTACTTGATAAACATACATTTGCATTAGTTATTAGCTAGGTTGCACGGATATTCCGAAATTATACGCCGTGCAGTATCGTATGCGTATTGGATAGTCGGATACTTAGATACTCGTATGATACTTGTGTAATACTCAACCGTGTCGATTTCAATAATAAGAAAATAAAAATAATAAAGATACATATCGAATACAAAGGAATGCATATCGGAAACACCCAAAATACTTGAGAGCATGTATTACTATAAATAATTTCTATATTATGTATATTATCAAGGTAAATCTACATAAAACGCTTGAAAATTTGTATAGGGTCAAAGAGTTTGTCTATGATATTAATACTATGGTTTACTTGAAAATTTATATAAGAGGTAGATAGCATTATTTATTTTAATATGGAATAAAAAGTGAACTAAATATATTACATAATTTTTTTAATACATTTTAAAAAAAATATTTCTTATTATAATATATTTTTAAATATACAGACACGTATTTTTGCCGTATCGAATCCTATAAATTTTGAAAATCTGTATCCCCGTACTCGTATCGTATTATATCGTATCGACGTATCCGTATCTGTGCAATCTAGGTTATTAGAATTCACCACATGATTTAGACCAAATCCACTTACATGACTTGTATCTAACTCAACCTCAAAAGCTAGCTTATAAGTTGAGAATTGTCCAAGACCTTATAAGGTGGACTTAACTATTGTTTTCAACCAATGTGAGACATTTAGTCTCAATACTCGCCCTTCACGTGTGGACGGATTGAATATATGGGTAAAACAAGCCAAACACGTGACATATTAAAAGCCAATATATGCAAATTAACATGTGGGTAAGAATCCAACATACGGATTTGCCCAGACCATTTGGGTGAAGAATAAATTCCATCATGCTCGCAAATAAGAGCCCATCACTAAAAGAGGTAGCCCACTTGAACCTGGGCTTTGATACCATAGTAAAATTCTCCACATGGTTTGGACCAAGTTCACTTACATGACTAACTCAACCTCAAAAGCTAGCTTATAAGGTGAAGTTTGTCCAAGATCTTATAATGTGAACTTAACTATTATTTTCAACTATTGTGAGACATTTAATCTCAATATTAGTTATAATGTCGATCATAACCCTATAAAATAAAAATAAAAATAAATTATTAATTTTATGTTCTAACATACACTAGTCTTAGTTGATCAGTTATTATATGTAAGGTGACTTTCATATCATCCCCTCTACAAATCCCCATAGTTCTTTATATGTACCATCTAAGAAAATATAAAGCGGTTGAACGAAGACGAAAAAGTAACATTTATTTCATTTTGCTAATTAATACCAATAAACAAATATAGATCTGGCTCAACTTAATGTAACATTTATCTTCATAAGACATCAATTATAGAATCTTTTTCTTTAGTCATTCCACTGTTGTGTGTCATGTGCAGAAAAAGATAACTACAAATAACATGAATGATCCTTCTTATTAACAACATATTCATCCCATCAATAAACAGTGGATCATCTATCATATTTTGGTGTTATAATTTATGTTATACATGTAGATTTATTGACAAGTGTACAAATTTAAAATTTGCGCGGATCATACATAATTAAGTACATATATAATAAATTCGGAGAAATCAACTAAATTCTAAATCAACCAAAATGAGTACTCTTTTCTTGTTCAGCCTTTTGGCAACACACTTCAATTTCAAAGAGCGCACTCTAACATTTTTCTTGTTCAGCCTTTTCGGCCCAGAATATACCCTGTCTATGGAGACGCACTCGTCAAAGGTTTCTTTTGAGGTTTCAAAGAAAGTTAATGTACTCTTTTCGGCCATGCCTAAGCATCAAAATGTGTGTATTTTGCAACCTAGAGGTTCATCATCTAGTTTCCCGAACCCTATTCTTTCATCGGCTTCATGGAGGTCTTCATGGTATTCTTCAGCACCGTCTCTTGATGAGTTTTATCATGTTTCAGGTTACTGGAGTGAATTGAAGATGTCTCCGCAAAGAGGAACAAAAATATTCATCGAGCTGGGATACATGATGCAGTTTGGGCTTCTTTGTTCACTTAAATCGACGAAAGCATCATTCGCACCTTCTGCGACCTATGGAGTCCATCCACCAATTAACTCCACACAACGGTTGGGGAACTATCCATATACTCAGTGGATTTCCCCTTCGACGTCTATTCTATGACGAGGTGATTCCATCAGCGAAGGAGCTTCTTGAATTTGATGGAGAGGGCAAATCATTCCTTCTTCTAGTTGTTGACATTTTTTTTCGGCATATCATCATTTAGGAGGTGGCAATTATGACGGGTTAAATGTTCTTGACTGGGTGCAGTTCTGGTTCAAAGGTCCTATCAGATATCGAGAGCCATATCAACGATCATCTAGGAAAGGAGTAACAAAGCCTCGACTTTCTTATAATCATTTAGGGGAGATTCCCGCTTCTTTCGCTGGCGATCAAACGATAGAAGAAAATGCCCTTTTCGGTACCCTTGGGATTGCAGAACCTGATAGAGAAGACACTTACATAGCTGCTTTATTGGTGTGTTGGATATATAGATTTCTTATTCCAAGAAAAAATGTTAATCACATCCAACCAAGCGTCTTCAAGGTTGCAAGCATGATGACTTCTGGAGAAAAGTTTTGCTTAGTCATTCTTGTATTGGCAGGCATATATTGAGGGTTAAGAGGACTGACTTCATCTACTAATTGAGAGAATGCGATGCCACTTTCCCGATCCACTACGTATACGGCTGGCTTGGTAGCAATCTTAAAACACATTTTGATAACACCGAGACTGCATGAAGGGCTAATTCCATGAGAGCGAAGATGGTTAAGTTAGCAGGAGAGAAGATGGCACGAAAATATAATGCAGCGGAGGCTAAAGATGTCTTTGAGCCGATCGAATTGGGTGGCATGATGCCTTTCCCAATTTGTGAAGAAAAAATGCGGGTTTTCTTCGATAATGGAAATTTCTCTGAGGTCGATAGGGATCTATTCATTAGTCTTCGTCCGTGTTACCTCGTCTTGCAACTTGACAAACACTACGTAGTTGAGTCCTATAATCCAACTAGATTTCGGAGGCAATTTGGATTTTGTCAGGATCTTCCACACGGATTAAGAACAGAGAGAGAGCCTCAAACTTTGGAAGCGGTCATGCAACTTTGAGAGTTCTCGACTCGAGTCTATACTGGAGCCAAACTAACTTTCCCTCGTTCAACTGAGCAATTGGCCACGCATGAGTATTTTCAATGGTGGTCGAGTACCCCGCAATCCTTTCAAAGATTCCCCTAAGGTCGTTTTGAAACTTCCGAACGGTGAATGTGATTCTTCAAAGGAATCAAAGAACAAAGCCATCGATTCTTCTAGTAATGGTGTACAAAATGAAACATACTTCTGTTTCTAAATTGGTACCCAATGGTACTTCGAAACATGAGGTTCAAGCGACAAAACTTAAACGAAATGTGGTTGAATCTTCGATTTCCAAAAGCGACTACCATGGAGTTCAACAAGCAGACCTGACTTCTTCGAGGAGTGAAATTGTGGTAATAACTTTCAAGCCGCCTGTTCGAACATCACCATCTTCAGTTTCTACATTTCGATGCGATGAAGTAGTGGCACGTATCAAACGCAAAATGATCGAAATAATGTGGGATGATTTCTTTCAATAATTTTATAATACATCACTTGATGGGTTACATTTTATTAAAGATGAAGCGAATGGCATTCTTCAAGTTATGAGTCAACATGGAGGCATTGATGTAACAAGTTTACATGGAAGGGTGAATGGTTTTCTTGGGAATGCTAATCAATATGTCGAGGAGACTCAGTTATTGTCCCAAAAAATGAAGAAGGAGTTGTTTGACCAACAAATTTCTTGTGCTAATCAACGTCTCAAAGATATGCGAGTGCAAGAAAGTGAACACGCCATTCAAGCTCGAGATCTCTTAGTGAAGCTTACTGAGTTGGGGAAGAAGGAAGATAACTTGAGGAAATAACTTGAAGAGATAGCGAATCAAAAGGAAGAAATAGGTTTGTTGCTCCAAGAAGATGAAAAACAATTGCTTGATACCCAATCTGCCATCTCTAGAATAGAAAATAAGGTTTTCACTCTTGAAAGCAATCCACCTTTATCTAAGGATGATCTTGCGTGTCAAACGAATCTGAAGAAGGAGCTAGAGACCAATCTTCAAGATTTGAAGAATTTCAAGCTTTTCCCTTGATATAGATTTAGTTGCTTCATTTTCTTGATGCGACATATTCTTTCTTTTGTATTGAACTCTTATATATGAAGATGAATAAAGTTGATTTCTTTTCTTTTTCCATCTTGATTTATTTCACTCCTTGTTGAAATTCATTTTCTATGGTTGCACTTAGGGGTGGCAAATTGGGTCTGGGCCCAATGGGCAGCCCATGATCCGCCCAGACCCACTATGACCCAACCCATTAATGAACATTATTTACTGGGTTGGGTCGGTTCGGGCCTAACTTAAATATTAATGGGTTTTCTATGGGTTTGCTAACGGGTCGTTAACGGGTTATTTACAAAACAAAAGAACCCATCTCTAATTTTCAGATTTCCTCTCTCTCTCTCTCTCCTCTTAGCGACTTCTCCCCAACTCACTGCCGCCATCTCTACGGCCACAATACCGCCGATTACGGCCGTCCCATCCAAAACCCAGATCGTCTCTCCCTCAAATTTCTTCCCGTGGGTTCAATTTCGCCAATTTATGCCCTATTTGTTAGATTGCACAAAACCCCCAAAATCGCCATCTTCAATTTTTTCCCGATTGAAGTGATTCCCACCGAGATTCTGAATTTCTGAGTATGGAAGGTGAAGGTAAGTTACTTTTATATTTATGGAATATGTTGTAAATCTTGAATATTGGGAGAGGTTAGATAAAGAATATGGCGTTTTGGTGCTTTAATTTGTTTGGATTTTTGTTGCCTGTGTAACTGTGTTTCTTCCTAAAGCGTTCAGGATGTATTACACTTATAGGAAAATTAATATGGAATTATGGAGTCTGTGATGTAAATTTTGTTTTATTTAATTATTTTTTAATTTGTTTACATGCTCTGTTAATTATAAATGAACTGTATTGAATATGGCAACTTGCCTTCTGTTCTGTTTATGCGTGCCAAGAACAATTAGAAAAAATTTGTTTTAACTTCAGTTTGTTACATTAACAAATCAAACTTGATGAATATCATTTATGTTTGATAATTTTTGGATTTGGGTTAAATTATTTTATGTACCATTTACACAAAAAAATAATTAATTTTTTGTCCCTAATCCTACAGCTTATATTAGATTAACCCTCACCTCTCCCGCCTTGAATGAAAATGAGCACCTATATTAAATTACCTGATTCAATAACTAAACCTCTCTGCATATTTACATGGGAAAATTGATAAGTTGAGTTGTGTATACTTATAAAAGGACTAAATATTTAATGTGAGTTGTGTATACTTATAACAGGACTAAATATTTGATGTGAGTTATGTATAAATAATATTTTTTTTTTGTGTGGATTAGATTTTGATATAAATTTAATGGAAATAGAAGATGATTTGACCGGGGAAAGCTCAACACGAAGTAACCAAAAAACAAGGAAGAGAACTTCTAAAGTTTGGAAATCTTTTGAGAAGTTACCTATTGATGCCGACAAAAAAGAAAGGGCAAAGTGTAAGAAGTGTGGTGCTGTACTTTTATGTGGTGCTGGTAATGGGACAACCAGCATGAAACGTCATGTCAGTACCCATTGTCCCTTTCGTGAGGAGATTGAGGGTGAGCTACATAGATCACATGACATTGATCAAAATGTATATCGAGAGCTTGTAGCTAAGTCGGTAGTTCAACATAATTTGGCATTTCGATATGTCGAATATGAAGGAATAAGAAACACCCATATCTACTTGAATCCTAACGTACAATCCATTTCAAGGAATACACTCAAAGCAGATATTCTAAAGCTATATAAAAAAGAAAAAGAAAAACTTAAAATAGCTTTAGAGTCGGTGCCTAGTCGTATATGTCTGACTTCAGATTTATGGTCTTCGATAACATCAGATGGCTATATGACTTTGACGGCACATTATGTTGATAAAAACTGGGTGCTTCAAAAAAGGGTTTTGGTTTTTTGATATGTCCCCCCTCCTCATAATGGCCCAGTGTTGGCAGAATGGTTGATTGATTTCTTGAAAGAATGGAATATCCAGAAAAAAGTATTTAGCATTACTTTAGATAATGCAACATATAATAATGGGTTGGTTGATGTGCTTAAAGATCATTTTATAATGAACGGTTCTGCTATTTGTAATTGTGATTTCATGCACGTGAGATGTGGTGCTCATATATTAAATCTCATTGTGCAAGCTGGGTTGAAGACTATCGATGTGGCAATTGAAAAAATTAGGGAGAGTGTGAAGTATGTGAAAGGGTCAGCATCGAGGTCCTTAAAACTTGCCGAATGTGTGAAACAACTTTCCCTTGAAGTGGGGAAAAAGTTGAGACAAGATATGCCGGTGAGGTGGAACTCTACTTATTTAATGTTGGATAGTGCACTAGCTTACACTCGAGCGCTTATTAGATTGGAGCGTGTTGATCCAAATTACAAGTGGTGTCCTTCGTTGGAAGAGTGGGATAGAGTTGAAAGAATTGCTAGGTTTTTGAAACCTTTTTATGATATGACTAAACTATTTTCTGGAAGTTTGTATCCCACTGCAAATTTGTATTTTCATAATATATGGCGGATTCAATTGCTTATTCAAGAGGAAATGGAAAGTGGGGATGCGGTTACGAGTTTTATGGCATATGAGATGAAGCCTAAATTTGACAAATATTGGAAGTGTTATAGTGAGGTGTTGTCATTTGCTATCGTGCTAGATCCACGCTATAAGATGGAATTTGTTGAGTTTTGTTATAACAAGCTTGATTCAGTGACATGTATTGCAAAAGTCCAAGATTTAAAACAGAAGATGCAAGTTTTATTGGAAACATATTTGCTAGAGTCACCATCTCTTGGTGCACAATCTTCAAGGTTTAGCACAAGACCTCATGATGAGGTGGCAAAACAAATGGCGGTAAGTCGAGTTATTTCATTTGTTTATTGTTCATTTATTTATTTTCTAGTACTAATTTTTATAGCAAATGTTATATCCTTACAGGAGTTTAATGCTTTCAAAACTCGACATAAGGTTGCAAGACGAAAGTCGCAGTTAGATTTGTATCTTGAGGAGGAATTACTTGATTGGAATGATGTTCCAAATCTAAATATACTCGACTATTGGAGAGAAAATTGCACTAGATATCCCGAGCTCTCACTTATGGCTCGTGATATTCTAAGTATCCCAATCACTACAGTTGCTTCCGAATCTGCATTTAGTCATGGAGGTCGGATTATTGGAAAATTTCGAAGTAGGATATTGCCGGAAAATGCGGAAGCAACTTTATGTACTCGCGATTGGCTCGAAGGTAATTCAGAAATTTTATATAATGTTTTATTTTAAATTTTAATATTTTATTATATATATTCGTAACATTTCATAATTATTATAGGTTATAGTTCTGATGAAGAAGATTATGACAAATTACTCTCCACGGATATTGAAGGCTTGGTTGCGGAACTTGAGAGTGCTCATCTTAATGATTAGAAATGTTTTAGTCAAATACTTAGATTGAAAATTATTTTTTGTTGAAGTTTCTACTTTCTATTAATTAAGATTTTGTGATGTAATTAAACAAATTTAAGTATATTTGAATATGAGCTAAAGACTTGTAATTAATGCTCCTTATTTTGCATTTTGATTTTATTATTTGGATCCTAATTCTTGAATATACAGTACAACTTTTGAGAAAAAAAAAAAAAAAAAAAAAAAAAACGGGTCGGCCCGACCCGACCTGGCCCAGGCCCGTTTAAGACCCGGCCCATTTAAGGCCCGACCCGTTTATGACCCGTTTTTCCCAACCCAAACCCGACCCAACCCATTTAGCCCAGACCCGAACCCGACCCGACCCGCCCGTTTGCCACCCCTAGTTGCACTTGATCAAATCCAACTTTCACTCTTTAATTTCACACTAAGAAATTAATCTAAGTAATAAATAAAGAGATTTGATGTAACTGCAAAACAAATCTGGAAGACTTTGTTTCGTGTGAGCTAATGCCCCCTAATGACCCTTTTTAATACAAACCTTTTTTTTACGTGACTGAACTCAGAATTAGCTTCCAAGATGCCTACGTATCTCATAAAGAGAATCAAGTAATAACGTAGATCAAAACAACTTTTGATTAATAAGCGGGGGGATGGGGCGTTCACATTTTATACTCATGCGGGCTAGGAGTATCCATTTCTTAACCATCTCAGACTAGGTGGAGATTTAAAATTTGACTACATAAATCCCATTATTGGAGTAAGTTAATATTTTAACCACATAAATTACTATTGGTGGAGTAAGTTAGCAGTTTAACCACTTGCAATACCATAAGTGGGTAACATTCACAGTTTATACTCATGCGGGTCAGGAGTAACATGCAGTTTAGGCTCGTGCGTCATGGAGCTGGTCTTCTTGTAGGCTTAGGCATAGTATTGCTTTAAAAATTTGCCGTTTATAGGTCCAATATGAAGGCCATCTTCAGTGAACAGCTTGTACGCTCCACTTGTATAAACTTCTTTAACGATATAAGGGTCATCCCATTTTTATTTGAATTTATCGCCCATACGAGGTTTAGTATTAATTGGTCTTCTAACAGCAAGCACTAAATCTCCAACTTGAAAGGACTGCGGTCGCACCCTTGTTGGGATTCTTACGGGAAAACGATCCTCAGACAGCGGAAATATGGTACTTTTTAGGCTCCCCTTGAAAATCTTGCAAGGATACAATCCGATATTTATTTAAACTAATATAAAATAAGAACATAAATACATATCTAGTTTATACCTTGTTCCTTGCTAATCCAAAGCAATGTTGAACTCTATAGAAGTAGTCATCTCATTTGCTTTGCACCTCTGGTCCCAAGCTTTAGTTAGTGCCCCACGCGTTGCGCTCTACGGTTCAGTACACCACATACACACGAAAACATTGAGATCTCTGATCGGCTAAAACACAGAAGAAATCAAGATACGAAACTCGAGAAAAAAAAGGCAGAAGTCGATCGACTTCTGTCAGGGTAGGGGCGGCGACAGCTAGGACTTAGGGAAGAGTGAGATTTTCTTTTCTTGCTTTTGAAGAGTTATACAAAGTGTATCCATTGTATATTCTTCCAAGACCTAATGAGTTATATATATATATATATATATATATATATATATATATATATCTTTTAATCCTAGCCCTAATAGGATTCTTAATAAGATCTACTTACAAAATGGGCTAACCCTTTTAATTAATGCAAGACTTCATTAATTAAATGGTCTTGTCTTTTAATTAGTCTTAGGCCCATCTAAATCTCCAAGATTAGTTGGCCCACTAATTAAAAATTCATTTATCCTAATTAATTAAATTAGACTCCTAGCCCAATTAATTAATTCCCATTAATCTTTATTTATTTAAGTTAAGCTCCAAGCTTAAGTATTTAAATCTTCCTCTCCTCCATTAATTAAATCTAATTTAATTAATTATTCTTATCAAATTTAAAACTTATTTAATTTGACATCTCGATCTAATCTAATTGGATCAGATTCTCGCGTCCAAATGGATCGACCCAGTCGAGTCCAACTTTCTTCGCTTCCTGTTTCCTTTCGATGTGTTTGTGTATGTCCCCATAGGTTCACCACATAATTGGCCGCGAGTTATAAATAAAAATACATTCAATTATGCGAGTAAACATATACTCTAAATCAATCGAACACTCTGTCGATTGACCATTCCAAAATTAGCACTCCTGCTAATTTGGGAATTCTCCCACACTCCACAGTCGATGTCTGACCACAAGCCCATGGAGCCCAATCACTGGTGAATTAATTCAGTGAACCTTTAACTTTTACAATTACCATGTATGACTTAATTCTTTCATTAGTTGGTCTTCCAGTCAAGACGAAGGTTATGGACTTTCATCAGTTTCCTTACTTGTCTCTACTATATGTATTCTGGTCTCGAAACTATTCCCTTTAACTTAACCTTTATGAGCTGTTTTCATAAAGCCGTCAGTTACCTTGGCCAAGGATTTACCGAATTATGTTTCTCATAGAGATTCATAGGAGAAGCTTCCAACCTATCACTTCGGGTCAACGGATCCTCTGTTGATGATATGAACCTGTATACACGTTCCTCTATACCCAACATGAACCCATAGAGACCTTCTGGTAGACTCCAGTCAGTCGGGACTCATATCAAAGCATAGACATTCGCACACCAGATAAACCTTATTACCTCACGTGATAAGGATCGTTTCTCGTACTCTATTGTAAATAGGAATAACTTCATCCCCGATATGCTACTACCGCTTTCATGGTGAGTTATTTCCTATGTGGGGTATTCAGTGCGCTTGCCATCCCAGCAAGCCACCCAATCGTGTGTATCGAATATCCCAGTCACGCTCGTGTACCCCATCATCCTCCAGTTCATCGGAGTATACACACTTGTGAGGGTCTGAATCCATTGATGTCCCATCTCAAATGGATTCTACGATCCTTGAATTAATTTTAGATCACGGCCTTGGAGATCAGTTCACGGGTTGTTCCATAGCCCTGTGATCTAAGGATTTCAATCCTTATGTTAGATAATTATTGATAAGATGAATGTAACCATATAAATAAATGCATTTATTAATCGAATCGAATAGTTCTTTTTATTTTTAACAAATTAAATGCAGCCAAAACAGTTGGCTTGCAGGACATTATTCTATCAACCCTTTTGTTGAAAGCTCGAGTAATCCGAGTTTGGTAGCATTCAGGCGTTGTTTGGGCTTCCAACCTTTTCTCATCAAGTGCGTCGAGTTCTTAAAGACGTAGACTTGCATTTTCTTCATTTGTAAGACCCTCTTGGATAGCAATCCTCAAGGATGGAATTTGTTGTTCGAGAGGCAGACCCGCTTCTACACCGTATACCAGCTCATATGGAGTTGCTTGAGTTGGGATTCAGTAAGTTGTTCGGTATGCCCATAGAGCTTCTCCAATTCTCTTATGCTAGTGTTTTTGGACTTCGCTAATACTTTCTTTAACAGATTGGATAAAATTTTATTGAAAGCTTCAGCGAGACCATTAGCAACAGGGTTATACATAGATGAATTATACTGGTTGAATCCAAATTTTTGGCAACGATTGCTCACCAAACCATTGCATAAGGGTTTTCCATTATCGGTAATGATAAATCTTGGAATCCCATAGCGATAAATGAGAGCTTTTGGATAAAATCCGCCACACTTTTCTTGTTTACTTGTTAAAGGGGTATAGCCTCAGCCCACTTCGAGAAATAATCAGTTGCAGCCAAAATGTACATGTGTTGACTAGATGACTTTTTCAAAGGTCCAATTGCATCTAGCCCCCATGAATCAAACGGCCAATACGAGATAGTAGGGTGCAGTGGCTCTGGTAGTAGATTAATGAAATTGGCATGATATTGACAAGCTTGACACTTTCTAGCATGATCTATGCAATCTTTAACCATTGTCGGCCAGTAATACCCCATCCTTTTAATCCTAAAGTACAACTTTGATCCTGATTGATGGGCTCCACAAACTCCAGCGTGAGCTTCTGAAATTGCTGTTTACGCCTCTTCATCTCCCAAACAATGAAGAAATATGCCATCATAAGATCGACGGTACAAATTTTCCTTGTAGTAAATGAAGCGCAATGCTCTACGACGAATATCTACTCTTCTTTAAAGTCATCAGGCAACTTTCCATGTCTGAGAAGTCGATGAGACAATATCCCCAATCTTCTTAGTCAATTTCAAAAACCGAGACCGCATTGTTTTCAACATTTCCATCATATTCATTGTCGACAAATGCGGCACCACCCATTTCTGACATATCGGAATTTGTGCATTTTGATCAGGGAAGATTAATGCAGAGATGAGCTTAGATAAGGCATCGGCTTGTCTATCTTCCTTCCTTGGTATATGTCCAATGGTCAAATCTTGGAGCTGGTTGATGAGTCCTTTAGCATATTTGAAGTATGGCAACAAATCGAGTTTCTTTATTTAATAAAGTCCTAAAAGTTGATTAACTATGAGTTGCGAATCTCCATAAACTTGGAGTTCCACATGCTTCATGTCCACCGCCATCTCAAGCTCAAGAATCAATGCTTGGTATTTAGCCACGTTGTTGGAGCAACAATATGTCAAAGTGAATGAGAAAGGCATAACATGGCCTTCACGAGAAATGAACACCACCCCAGCTCCTGGCCTTTTTTGATGTGCAAGGGGGTAGAATTTCAATCACCATTACGTCTTTGTTTGGAAAGTCATCAGATAACTCCCATTCACCGGGTATTGGATGATAGGCAAGAAAATCATCCAAAATCGGCCCCTTTATTGCTTTTTGTGGAATGTACACAACTTCAAATTGTTGAATTTGCAGATACCATCTTGCTAGACGATCATATAGAACAGGTTTTGACATCACATACTTGACGGAATTCGCCTTAGAGATAAGAAAAATAATGTGCGCTTGAAAATAATGCTTCAATTTTTGGATTGAAAATATAAGAGCTAGACATAACTTTTCAATCGGGGAATAGTTAAGCTCATTTGGTGTCATCGTTCTGCTTAAGTAGTATAGTGCACTCTCCTTCCCACTGTCATTTTCTAGAGCAAGCAACGCCCTAACTGAACGTTCTTGTGCAGCAACGTAAAGAATCAACGATTTTTCAGGAATAGGAGCAGACAAGATAGGAGACCTTATGAGAAACACCTTAATGCTTTTGAAAGCATTTTTACACAACTCATCCCAGTTAAATGGAATATCTTTCTTCATCAATCGGCTGAATGGATGACATCGACCTGCTAAATTTGAGATGAATCGCCGAAGGTATGCTAACTTTCCTTGCAGACTCTTGAGTTCATGAATATTCTTAGGATCAGGCATCTCGAGTATCACATCAATTTTTAATCTATCTACTTCGATTCCACAATTCTGTATGACGAACCCAAGAAATTTTCTAGAGCTAACACAGAAAGCACATTTTAGAGAATTTATCTTGAGTTGATATATACGCAGACGATCAAAAACCTTCTTGAAATCCTGCAAGTGATCAACTCGCATTCTTGATTTCACCACTAAGTCATCTACATAACATTCTACATTTTTATGCAGCATATCGTTGAATACTTTCTGCATAGCTCGTTGATAGGTGGCACATGCGTTCTTTAAACCAAAAGGCATCACTTTGTAACAGTAAATTCCCTTCAGCGTTCGAAATGTCATGAGTTCTTCATCCTTTGGAGCCATATGAATTTGGTTGTAACCAGAAGAGCCATCCATGAACGATAAAGCTTCATGACCAGTTGTTGCATCAATCATCAACTCCGCGATAGGTAGTGGAAAATCATCTTTAGGACATGCGCTGTTGAGATCTCTAAAGTCCACGCAAACACGGATTTCCCCATTTTTCTTTCGTACAAGGACAATGCTTGAGACCTAAGTAGGATACTTTACTTCTCTAATGAATCATGCTTCAATCAACTTGTTTAGTTCTGCCTCAAGTAGAGGAATCAATTCAGGACGACACCGATGTTGTGATTGTTTGACGGGTTGAATCCCTCGCTTCACAGCTAGATGATGTACTGCAACTTTTGGGTCTAAACCAGACATTTCCTTGTATGTCCAGGCGAAAACATCTTTGTATTCTTGTAGGAGACTTACAAAGGCCAACTTTTCCTCTTGAGTTAGTGAGGCACTTATGAATGTTGGTCGCGGACTGTCGTCGTCACCAAGATTAATCTCTTTTAGGTTGTCAACAGTGGTTTTCACTCCTTCATCGATCTCAAGAGGAGCATCATCGGCATCTTCTTCAACAAGGTCATCACTGCCAATAGTGACATGATGTGAAAACATGTCCCATACTCCCATCATACTTTTCGAGTAGTCCTTCATCACTAATTGCTGCATGACATGAAGAGCCTACGCTTTCTCTCTCTTCCTCATTATGATAGGATCATGTGTATATGATGGTTTGCCACTTAGCTTTCATTGTACCATAATACGAGATAACCACGTCTTCACGTCTCTTTATTCGAGAGGTTATGATGATGTGAAGCTTTTTGAGGATGCAGACGTTTTTCTTTTCCTCCAACGCCTTGTGTTTGGCTCTTGGTGCTTTGATCCCAACCTGCTGAATACCAAGCTTATATTGTTGGAGTTAGCCCCCAACCTATTGAATATTGAACTTCTATTGTTGTTCAACGTAATCCCCAACCTCTAAAACACCGAGCCTTTACGTGTCAACGTTCTAAATTGATTAATCACAACTGGCTTAAGAGTTGTTGAGTACGCTTCATCATCAAAGCTGATATGATGGTTACTTGGTCTCTTTATCGGGATATGAACAAGTGTTGGCAAAACATATCCAAGTCCAGTCAATTAATTAGGCATGATGACATGTCCCATACATTTCAGTATCCTTTTAGTATTGTTAAGACCATGCTCTTCCTCAATGTTAGTTTCCGATATAAGTTCGCCAAGAGCTCCAACTTCAACAGGATCATACCCAGCTTTAACCATGAGCTTGTAGGCATTGGGACCAAATGCTCCATGTGATAGTTTGGTAGGAAGTGTGCCATGCTAATGGAAGTTGAGTTCATATCAGTAGATCCATTTTTGTGATGGGAAGAGTACAATTTTTCAAAGCTTCACACTTAACAAAAGGCGGTTGTCCTTCTTTTCTTCTTTATTTTGGTACACAACACATCGTTTTTGCTTTAGAGGGTCGTCGCTGAACTTTGGTAGAATTAACTTGACTTCCAATTTTTTCTTCAAGAGGTTGAGTTTCTTGTCCTTGGAATATTTAGTAGAATCACTTTGTCTTCCGACCTTGACTTCATGTGGTGGACTTTTCTCCACTTCTTCTGCATTCTCCAGATGGGGTATACTACCAAGAGGACTTGAAGTGTCGTTAGTATTCCCCTTGTTCATGTTTTCACTGTTGAAGTAAAACTTGGCGTCAGCAAAATATGATTCTGCCTCAGTGAAGGGTTTATCATCGACCATTACTTTATTCACTACGCCTTGGTGACAATATTTGAAACATTGATGTAACTTAGATGGAATCACTCCATTCCCGTGAAGCCAAGTCATCCTAACAACATATTGTAAGTTGTCTTTGTATCAATCACGTGAAAAAGCGCATTTAAAGACATGTCGTCGATTAGCAAATCATGTCTTATTACTCTAACAGCTCGTTGCCCTCCTTGATTGAATCCTTGAATCATTAAGCGACTATGTGTGAGTTCGTCCATGGAAACGCCAAGTTGTTTCACCATGTGCAAGGGTAAAATGTTGACTGATGACCCTACATCCAAAAGTATACACTTTATGTATGAATTGTCTTCAATTTCCTCATCTTTTATTAAATAATGACACTTGTAAATAATTTATTAGTTTCAATTAATTTTTTTATTTTGGGATTTTCATATATTAAATTCCGAAAGTATATAATGATATGAATTGATTTCTAATATTTATTTATTGGCCAATTATATCATGCCATGTGTCAAAATGATATATTTAAAGCCAATTAAATAATATTTTGGCCTTATAAGTAAGTGGCCACTCGAAATGCGGCACATGTCAAGATGAGGTATTTTGGCCAATCAAATAAAGTCCTTCATTCCAAGGAAGTAAGGGCCAGTCAAGTCGTGACTCGTCACCAAGCTGCTATGAAGGAGACTCTTCGGAATCTATATAAAAAGGTATTGTGAATTTATTTGAGGGATACACAAAATATATACATACCTACATACATATTCACATATACGCATATATATTCTTATTAAGCTTAGAAGATCTGCTAAGCTCTTCAAATCCGTGACTCCATCCGTAAATCTTGGAGAAAGTCGCACCATACGATTCAAGACCAATCCCAATTTACTTGAATCCATAAATTCAACGAAGAGAAGAATTAGAGGATTTATACATAGGGATTCGTAACCACTTTTAAATTTCCAATAAATATTATTTGTTACTTCGACCTTATTTTATTGTCTATTTAGTTCTGCAGACTTAAAAATTTGTTGTAAACACTATGAACGGGATTATATTAAATTACACTTATGTAGAATTTTTGACAAGTTATTATGAGAATTATAAGGAATATGGTATATAAAAAGAAACACAATAATTAAACAACACCTATATACATAAAATACTAAATAAAAACAAAATTTTCAATATTTACAAATAGGTAAAAGGGGAGTTTTTTGGTCTACCAATTAGATGAGTTGTTTATATTGTAAATCTAATTTATGTAGAATATAGTTCGAACGGGATACTTGAAAATACTTAAAATTTCACAAAATAGTAATTTCAATACAAAATGAGTTATACCATCTAACGCTATTATTCTCAATTTTTTCTTCTAGAATAGGCAATCTGATCTATTACTAAGAGAAAATAATAACAATTAAGCATATATTTGTCGAGAATAAAAAGAATTAATATTTTAGTGTGTGCAACAATCTGAGAAATACAAAAAGTGTTAGTTATTCCAGAAAAAAATTACAAACATTGTAAGAAATACTAATTTGGAACCGTAGATAGATAAGATAATTAGACAATTCATAGATAAATAAGAACCACTAATGAATATATACATGATTTGGAAAAGAAAAAAAAAGATAATGAAATATGAAACAAAATACACATCTCATTAGTCATGGGGTAAAATTAATACTGAGAATAAATGATAACGTAAACTATATTTCAGTAACAACCATTTATACAAATTAAAGACCGAACAAACAGTTTTTAACGATGGCATCCAAATCTTCCAAACTATATTTCAAATTCATCTAGTAAACAAATCATTCTTAAGAATACATCAACTCATCAAATCAGCCAAATCTCCACGGTATTCTCAGCCTACATCGATCTATGCCGTGTTGTAAATTTTGTTGACATGATCTTCTTCTTTGATTAGTAAACTCACCAAGAAAGTTTTTTCCTCTACCAAAAAATTTTTTAAAAAAAATTTATTAGTCATGCCACATCAAATTATTAAATTACACCAAACAAGTTACATTACATTCGTTCATGAGTTTTTCTCTTCCGAATCAAATAAGAACCAAATAATCATACAAAAGTTCTACTAAAACACGATTACCACATTTTATAGGTAACAAACAAATACTTCCTTGATACTTTATTTATCAAGTAGCTTCTTCAAAGTTCTTGTAAACCAGCCTAAAGAAAGAAAGAAAAAAGTACACATGTCAAGTCTAATAGATATACATTGAAATCTATAGAGAAACAAATATGCATGTTTGAGCCCTAAAAGTGCACTTGTTTATCCAAATAACATTGCATTCTTGGGTAATTAATAACATGAAGAATTTCACATATTTAGTAAATATAAAATCTAACATCTGATGCATGGACTTAGTAATGGAATGTGCCTATTAGAATTTATCTTCTTAGGAATTCGACCAGCTGTAACTTCTTACACACATAGTAAATAGTCGGTTAGCATTATATAAGTAATCAGATTGTATTTTACTCTTGATTTCCATTAAAGGGAAGTAAATATAACATACCAATTCCAACTTGTAAATCTAAGTAAGTATTTTCTATGTCTTTTACTGTGTACTCAAGAACTACTATTTTCCTTTAATGGCTTCTTCTCATTTTCATTCAAATCACATACGTTGATAGCATTTTATGTTTCAACATAGCATTTCCTTTATTCTTGTTAGATGACAACCAACAATGAGCAATGTCCAGTTTAAGTTTTTGCATACACAAAGTGAAAAAAATCTAGTGATGAAAAAAATAATGGATATGCACTATATGGAACAATGAGCAATGTCCAGTTTAAGTTTTTGCATACACAAAGTGAAAAAAATCTAGTGATGAAAAAATAATGGATATGCACTATATGGATACTTGAGAACTTGTAAAATCATACGATAAGAAAGAAATGGTTTAAAACTTGCAACTGGAGAACTAAATTCTAATATTTCATCCGAAGAGCATTGATGCAATTTAAGAATAGCCATTTTCTTTTGGAACTTGAGGGCAAAACTTTTTTGTCTGAATGGAAACTTGTATGAGGTTTTCTATGAAAAAAATCATATTAGTGATATTCATTAAGCTACTGTATGGGCTATATGGAAGTACATGCCCTACGGGACTGCAGTAGAGTAAGATACATTTGGGAATTTAGAATTACTCCCACCCAATTCCTTCAATTTATTAACTGTGATGTGGAGACGTGGTTGGAGAAAAACCTTATGACCTTTAATTTTGATAATATTGTTATTCCAAATGTTCCGTGGAAGTTAGTTTTTGCAGCTACTGTATGGGCTATGTGGAAGGACCGTAATAAGACAGTGTTTGAGGGTATACCAGATTATGTTCGAAGAGTGGTGAGCATAATGAAGATCATTGTCCTTGACTTGGAAAGGGCACCGGGGAAAGCCAAAACCTATTAGTATGGTTACGTGGAAGAAACCGAATGTTGGGTGGTTAAAAAATAACACAGATGGAAGCGTCTTCACCAACACGAAGAGTGCAGCGGCAGAGTGCTAATTAGAGATTATGAAGGCAATTGGGTGTCAGACTTTACATGCAGCCTTGTGAATCTGACTATCACTACCGCGGAAGTAATGGGTACGAGAGAAGGTCTAATTTTGGTGTGCGAAATAAGACTACAAAGAATCAAATTGGAGCTTGATTCTGAGGTGGTGCTGAATTTGATTAAGCGGGCTGATATAGTGAATCACCCTCTTGGTCGGATCATTGAAGATTGTCGAAGGTCCCTCGGTATGTCGTGGGAGAGCCGGATAATGCACACGAAGCGGAGTAGGAACATTTATACGGATGCACTTGCCAAACGGGTCATGATGAGGGCCGTGAATCTCATGTTTGGCAATGTCCTCCCCAAATTCTTCTTGAGCTAATTGAAGGGTATATGTAACATGGTTCTTTTCTTCTTGTAACAAAACAAAAAAAGTTGTATTCATTAAGTCCAAACATTATACTTATACCTCTTAACTATCCTAAAAAATATTAATGATAAAAGATTCATGAAAGCAATTATTGAAAATTCCAAAAACAAAGGAAAATGCTATTCTGAAAATGGACATTAAATTATATATATATAAACATCCTCACACGTAAAATTAAAACAATGACCTAAATGCATGCGATGAAATTAGATAATAGAAGTTTAAAAAGCTTACCCCATCAATAAGACTATGTCTTTCAAAATATCTTATGACGTTTAATTCAAACTTTGTGCTATACAATATAAGTAAAGCCCAACTCAACATTAAGCAAGTTGGAGAAAAACTCACTATCACCATTTAATTCAGGGCATAAACTGATTAAATAAATTATGGTCGATATGTAGTGTAAAGAATTATAGTAATAATAAACAAAGAGAAAAGGCAAATTAATAAATTAAAGGGAAATTTACATAGACACCCCCTCGGTTTAGGCCTAATTACAAGAAATTACCCTCATGTTTGAAATATTACAAAAACACTTAGTCAACTTTAACCGAACATGTAAAATGTCCAAAATGCCCTTGGTTGTTTTTAATATTTACAAAAAAAAAAAAAAAAAACTCCATGGCCGCCGCCGCTACAAGCTCCAACACCCGTTTTTTCACTTTTTCGACGACTCCGGACACGGTTCGAGCTCTATTTGATGGCTATAGACTCGTCTTCACATCCTCTACAAATCCCAAGCATTAATCATCAGTTCAAAGTCCATCCCGTCACTCTATTTTCAGATCTACGATTTTGGTATTTTTTTCGATTTTGCGCCGCCGCCGGCAGTGGAGCTTGACCCACCGCCTCCCCTTTCAGCCGTAGACTCCCCTCGGTGTGGCGGTCATTTTGGTACCAACCTTGTCCAATTTGGTGCTGAATTGAAGCTTCCTCATTTGCCAAGCTCACGTCAATGGTAGTTTGGCATATTCGCAAAATCAGCCCCTCTATCTCAATTCGCAAATTGACCCTTGTACTTTTTCACCTTTATAATATGTCCCTACATTTATAGAAAAACTCAAACTTCCACTTTGATTTGGTCAAAATTCACAATTTACACGTCACATGGCCCGCACATGGACGATTTCGAGCTAATTTTGATATGGGGTAAAAAAGATATGGGGTAAAAATGCTAGTGAGCTTAAGTTAAGTTGTGGCACCAAAAATGCAATAATCCCGTAACAAAATCACCAAGCCCTAAATCCCGAAAAGTTCTCTGGATTTCAAAAATTCGAATTGTGTTATTGTAGATAAATTTATTAAATTTTAAATAGGTTTGTTTTATTTTTGTAAGAAAAATATTTGTTATTAAAGTGAAACTTTATTTACCAATTATGTTATTGTAAATAAATTATTAAATTTTAAAATGGTTTTTTTTTGTAAGAAAATATATGTTATTAAATAATTGTGTTATAGTAAATAAATTTAATAAATTTTAATTTGGTTTGTTTGATTTTAAAATGAAAATAAACGTTATTAAAACTTTATTTACCAGATTGAGTTATTGTAAATAAATTTATTAAATTTTAAATAGGTTTATTTTATTTTTTAAGGAAATATGTGTTATTGAAATTTTATATATCGAATTTTGTTATTGAAAATATATGTTATTAAATAATTGTGTTATTGTAAATAAATTTAATAAATTTTAATTTGGTTTGTTTTATTTTTGTATGAAAAAGTGTTATTGTAAAGTTATTAAAGCTTTATTTCTCGAATTGTGTTATTGTAAATAAATTTATTAAATTTTAAATTGGTTTGTTATAATTTTAAAATTTAATAAATTTATTTATATTATTTATTACACGGTTACAAAGACACCCCCTGTAACACAAAATATATTACAAATACACCCCTTGGGGGCAAAATTGGAAAAACATTAAAATAAATTGATGACGTCATCCTCTGCCGTTAAAAATTGACGCCGTAAGGGGTCATCTTGTAATATTGTTTTGCCAGAGGAGGTGTTTTGGTAATATTTCAAACAAGAGGGTAAGTTCCTGTAATTAGACCTAAACACAGGGGGTGTCTAGGTAAATTTCCCTAAATTAAATGGAATACTCGTTGAAAGGAAGTGTGATAATTTATCTTCGAATTTAATCAGACTTCAATAGCAAACGATGCAACCTGCTTAGGTGTTTTAAGAGTAAATCTCAATGTAGAATTGCCTCTCCCTTTTTCTCTATTTTCTAATCTTAACTTTTGTCTTCATTCATTTTTTTTCATGCGCAGAAGTTATCCGTTTTATTTTTAGTTTTGATCCTTGAATACAAAAATTATCAGATTTTTGGTTTTTATGGGAGAAGAAGGGAGGAAGAAGGCAGTTTGAGAAAGTGAGTTGAACTTGGGCGAGAAATATAAGGCGAGGGAATAAGGGATAGCCCGTGGAATTAGAGAGTTCAATTTTTCTCTCTTTATCTTTCATACTTAAAAAAATTCGAATTTTATAAAAATTGAATTGGTTCAAAATTTGTAGGTGACAGTTGATAGATCTATCTTAAACATATTTATAAGTAGATAGATTTGTGCATCGTATTGTAAGAAAAAAATTCAATACTAATAATTGAACACGTTCAATGCGTGTGCATCTTCCTACTTCATAAAAAAAAAGTTGTATGTATGTATGATCAATTATTTTTAAATCTTACGTTACAAGTAAAGATGAATATACCTATCAAAAACTTAATCTTAATGAAAAAATTAAGAAGTCATGTTTGATGTGGATCCGGAAAAAAAAAAAAAATTAGGAACAAAACATATGTTGCATTAAGGAGATAACTCTGAAAAAACATCATTAACAATACATATGTGAGAAGTGAAGTAAAGATAAAATTTCTAACAACTAGTTTCGCTAAAGAGTGAGCCGTAACATTGCCTTCTCTTAATATGTGGGCAATCTGAAAATTGTCCAGTCTACGAACCAGTGTTTTGGATATCCGTTAGAAATGAACCTAAACAATATGTGATAGGAAATCTTGTCCGTTTTGCTTCACTTGCTATGAAATTGTCACCTAACCTCAAAAGATGGAAATTTTACTTGTAGCTCATTTGATACACTGTATTATTATGGAAATGAACTTATGTGTATTTTATTGCTTTAACAACTCCTTTTATTTTTAATCCTACTTTGCCAGTCATTGTTAGTATAAGCAGACCTTATGCTTTATTAAGTTTGAGATATGCATGCCTTGAAACTACTTTGCCTTCATATAGATATAGATGTAATATATATAACTATTGGTCTCAAATTAATCAAATACGCGCATTTTATATGGGATTCGAACCTAGACCTTTAGTCTTTAGAGCATTGGAACCTCAGCATTAGCATTGAGGCTAAACCTTATTAGCTCATGTTTTAAACTAGTCAAGACATAAAACAATGATTAAATTCTAAAAAAGAGAAAATCAAACATGTCTAATTAGTAATAAATAAGACATACTCCACATTATTATTCCCCTACTCCTAATTTCATAAAATCTATTTCCCATCTTGTGAGCAATCCTCATTAACAAATTGCAACTTATTCGAATTTATGTCAAAAATGAATCTCGTATTCCATTGTTGCAACGCTCCTAGTACTGATACTTCATCCGTCGGGATCAACCCAATGCACATTACATTACTCTTAGGCATAACGTTCAAATTCCGTGCCACAAAATCAGCCCCTCGAAAATGATAAGTCATGGTAGCGAAACTCTTCACACTCGACCTGTTATGTTGGTCTCAAGTGGTCAGATGAGGTCTAGAGGAGGGGGGGTGGGGTGAATAGACCTCTAAACTTTTTCAATTTTTAAGTTTAAAACTTTTTAGTTCTAACTCAAACAGACTAAGCTGTTTATCAATAGTAAATTACTTGGCTGATCGCGAACAAATCTTTGAACAGCTTCGTAGACCACTAAACTGATAATCACTTAGCTGATTTTGTCAAAATCAGTTTTAATACTTAGAGTACTTGCAGCGGATTTGTAAAGTGTTTTTCACAAGTAATCTTAGCAGTTGAAAAGTTTGTTCCCCAGTTTTACAATACTCTTTTTCTCAGAAAACTTTTCAAACAGTTAACTTGAAGTGTTTTTATGCGACTGAAAATATGCAAATAAAATGCAAGTAAAAACACACAAAATTTTTATAGTGGTTATATGGATAAAAATCCTTTAGTCCACTCTTCCAAGTCACTTAGATCTTGGGTTATACTATAAGCACGAAGTTTACAGTATACTCTGCTTGTGCCAATCAACAAATGAAAAGGCCACAAGTGCGCAGTAGGAAATCACTCAGAAACTCCTACTCTCTGAAGTAATATCACTCACAAAGATGGATATCTACTTCTCACAACACTCAGTTTTACAAATTTACTCAAAAGATGTATTTAGCTTTGTTCTTCAACTCTGCTTTTCGTCAACAAATGACTAAGCTGATGAGTGAGCTGTTCTTGAGACTTAAAGAGTTTTGCTTCGAAAATTCTCTCAGAGATTGTGTTGTTGTTTTCTCTTCGTCTCTTTCAGCTATTTATACTTGAGGTTTGAAAAATGTCCGTTGAAGAGAGACAAGATTCAAATTCCTCGAGTACTGGTCCTTAATTTCCGCGAACGGCTCTTTTGCAGTCTGTCCGTACTGTCAACAGTACTTTTCTGCAGGCAGCATTAAATGCACCCAGCTGATGCGAAGTATTTCTTCAATTATTGTCTTTAATAGCCTTGTACTTCAACATTTATTACTTCCAGGGGCATTTATTACCGTTGGGAAGACTTTATGATCCTTTCCACTTGGCTGACGAAGGTGCTCGTCTGATGGCAAACACAGCTGATCTCAAGTTTGAACACGTCTGATTTGAGTCGGCTGATCTTCATCAGTTTAGTTTCCTTCCTTCAGCAGATCAGTAGTCTTGGACCTTAAAATTTGACTCTTCTGATATCTTCTTTACTTAGTCAAAATTTCTTCAAAGGGATATAAGCTAAGTTAATCCATACTTAGCCGATTTGAAGTTTTGGAATTCATTAAAACCTCCCTTTACAAATTGTCTTCAGTGCTTCTTCATCTTAATCTTGATCCAAGAATTTCCCCCTTTTTGATGATGACAAAACTTCAGCTAAGTACCTGTTAATACTTATACTAAAGAATGTAATCCTCAAAATTTTTTGAGATAGAAAAGATATGTTGGAGTGAACTTGACTTTTTATTGATAGTGAAAATATTACAAGTACAAGTTTATCAGATGAGATGTCTGAAGAATAGATAAAGTAAACTGATTACAAAAGATTTATAAATTCTAACTATCAGCTTCTTCATCAGATCCTTCTAACACTTCTTCATACTCATAAGATGATTCTTCATCATCTTCATCAGCTTCATCTTCCAAAAGTATGTTTGCTCTGACAGCTTCCATTTTTTCTTTGAGTTGCTGCTCCTTCAGTAGCTCCATTTCTTTTCTGGCTGATTCAGTATTTTTGTACTTGGTCAACGGCTCTGTTTGATCTTCAGCAGAGTCCTTGGTTTCAGCCATTTCTTCATCAGACTTGGCTTTATCCTTAGTCTCTTTTTCAGACTTCTCTTCACCTTGTACTTTTCCAACGTTTTCAGCAGTCTTGGTCTCAGCAGTCTTTTCAACTTCAGCATCAGCAATAGTCTCCTTAGTTGATTCTTCCCCTTTATCTTCCCCCTTTTTGTCATCATCAGTCTTGATGACATCTTCAGGTTTAGCAGCAGGGTTGAGTGCAACAGTAGGAATCTTCACTGCAGCACATAAAGTCTTCAGGTTCTGATTTGCTACATCATGACTTGCTGTTAAATGATGAAGAGTGGTGCTGATGTTGTCAGTTTGATCATTGAAGCAGTCAATATTGAGTTGCATAGTTAAAAGTTCTTCATGAATAACATCTCCAGCTTTTTGAAGTTCCTGCAACAATCCAACATTGATAGACTTCTCTTCTTCACTGATCTTAATGAAGGTAGCAGTCAGATCAGCTATTTTGTGCTCAGCTCTTTGTAAGGCGGTATGAAGGTGATTTACATCAGCCTTCACATCTTCAACGTTTCTGTTCATTTCACCAAGGCTTTGCACTAACTGCTTTGAATTATCTTGAGGCATTGGGAAACTATCAATTTCAGTCTTGATGATCTTTGCAGTTGATTTTTGCATAGTTTCCAGCTGAAGTCTGTTGGACTCTACAAACTCTGCTTTCAGTTCTTCCTTCAGCTCCTCTTTCATCTTTGTCAGCTGCTGGCTATGCTTCTCTTCCAGTTCCTTCACTGAATTCTCCATCAGCATCTGGAAGGCTTCCATCAGTGATGAGTGCTGATCAACTGATGAAGCAGAAGTAGCAGCTTCCTTTTCTTCAGTCTCCTGGTGGACAGGGACATCTTTCATTTCAGTCTCCTGATCAGCTTTGGTGTCCTTAGCGTTCCACTCAAGTGCTAAGGGTTCATCAGCTTTCTTATGCTCATCAGTGACATCATCATAGAACAGATTTGTAATAGTGCCATCATCATTGAAACAGGTTGTTTGACGAATCTGTCGCACAATTATCCAAGGATTTACAAAGGCATTATTACCCTTGGGCACTTCACAAAAATCTTTTACTTCTTTGCCAAAAATAATTTGCTGAATGCTAGGCAGCTAAGGCATTTCACTTGAACAGCCTTGCTGACACCTTGACCTTTCTGCCCATCTCTTCAAGGCGGTCATAGCAGCTATGTAAATAGCCCTCCCTTCAGCATTTTCAGATTTTCTTCTCTTTGCTGGCAAAGTGTTCTTGATCTTCTTGGCCTCCTCTAATGCAAAATCTTTTGCATACTGATGCATAGCATCTCTGACAAACTGAGGATCCAAGGCTTTCTGAATGGAGTCTGTCCTTAACCAATTTAGAACCCACTGTTCTTCATTAGCTAACTCCTTCAGACTTTGAAGTTCTGCAATTGATCTGTTCATCCTGTTATCTCTCCATCTGATGTATCTTGGTTTCTCATGAGTGAACAGAGTCTTTAGCATAAGCTTCTGGTCATAGTAAGCCAGGGTCTTTTCAAACCTTTTGAAAAGCTCTTTGTCAGCATAGACAATGTTGAAAGCTCTTCTTACTTCAAAATTTTCTTTTGGCTTAGCCTCTCCAGCAGGCATTTTGGGCTTTTTGGATTTCTCTCCATCAGATCCATCAATCTTGATGCCTCCAGAATGAACTGGTCCATATGCATCAGTTTTGCTGATTTCAAGTACCATAGCAAGTTCTGCCTTCTCCGCAGCTTCTCTTTCAGATGCAGTCATTTTTCTTCTGGCCTCATCCTTTGCTTCCTGAGCTTTGCTCAGTTCAAGAGCCTTTTTCTCCTCCATCTCATCCTGTTTTCTTTGTTCAGCTTCTTCCCTTTTCCTCTTATCAGCTTTGGAAATCTTCTTTCTCTTGAGCACAATCTTTCTCTTTCCTTTATCAGCTGGGGCAGGGGCTGGACCAGCAAAAGAGATAGGTGCAGCAGCAATGGGATGAATGATCATAACATCTGGATCATCCTGAGGTTTTGCCGCCTCAACTGTTGGTGTAGCTTGAGTCATCTGTTGCGCATCAGTTTGGTCAGCAACAGAAGTCTCAACAGCTCCAACAAGTCTTTCAGCAGGTTGAGGGCTTTGCCTTACTAAGTTTGCCAGTTTAGTAGGCTCCTCAACAAAAGTCATCTGCTTCCTCACTGTTTTCTTTGTTTATTCCTTGAATAGGTCTTGAGGCAGCAGTGTCTTTCAACTGACTCCTGGTCCTATGAGAGACAGTCTCATCAGGAACCTGAGCAGTTGGTGTTTTTGAAGATGATGCAGGGGATGCATTCCTGTCATCAGCAGTGGTTAGATCAACAATCTTAGTAGCTTCAACATCATCCACTTTCTTCATTTTCTTTGGAGTCTTCTCCTTAGGCTTTTTAGTAGCCTTCTTCCTCTGGGTCTCAACAGCCAACTCAGCTGTTTTGACCAATCTTCTTGGCCTTTTGGCAGGAACATCCTTTTGTTCCTCGTTTTCATCCTCTTCAGGCTCATAAGCCTTTCTTTTCAGAACAGGCAAGTACTTCACCATTGCCTTTGACTTACGGATTTCCTTTCCATTTGTCATATCACAACCCAATTTGAACAGTAGATAACTGAGCGTGATTCTGTGGTTGGTCTGAGGAGTTTTCCCTTTCTTCACCTCATGAAAACCAGCCAAAATATACCAAACTATAATGGACCAGTTGACTTCCAGTCCGTAGTAGATGGCAGCCATGATGTTGAACCTCTTCATGGTAACATCATCCAGAGAAAAAGTACAATTTTCGATCAGTTTTGAAACCATATCAGCCATACACTGATATTCGTCTTTCAACTGTTTCTTCCTTATGTTGCCAGACAACACTTCCCCTTCTTTGGCGCAGATCGCCCAAAACTGTTGGTGTTTGTCCTCCGTCAGCACAGTGACATCATGTCGTCCACTGTTTGGAAGCCCAAAGGTTTCGTGAAGAACAACAGGGGTAATAACGATAGGTTTACCTCCAACTGTAGCCTTGATTTCCATGGAGTTGTAGTCAACATTTGCAGTCTTGTAATACTCCAGAACCTGGTCAGTCCAGATTACACCTTCATTGTACTCCATGAAGTTCACCAGTGAGGCCGTCTTGAACTTCTCCAGCAATTCTTTCATCAGATCGGTACCAGATTGGTAATAGGAATCGTAAACAAGGTACATACCTTCAACGGCCATTTCGAATCTGTTGAAAGTTAGGGAAACAAGAAGAAATTTGCAGAAAATTGCAAGTATTTTCTCTCAAGTATGCTTTGAATATTTGGGGTGCGTAAAGAGCTACACAGCTGATCAGATCTGGATTTATAGAGTTGGGTATCTTGGTTTCCGTGATACCAGCTAACCGTTAGATCCGTTTTTTGTCAGTTTTGATTGTGTGGCGTCAGTTACAACCTTTCAAATTCAAATTGCATTTAATGAGGAGCGGGAATTTGTACCGCCCTTCTGTCACTTGTAAAAGCGTGTTTTGAAATAAAGCGTTTTAAACAATAAGCTTTTACATAAGCGATCAGATGAGTAAAATAAATACTTATCTGATGGGACTACTGTCCTGATGACAAAGTTGTTATCAGTGAAAGCCAATAACTGATAACCTTCCTCGGCTGTTTGTCAATCCAGCTATATAAATAATCTTCAGTCTTCAAATTATGTCTTCTGATCAAAACATAACTTCAACTAACTGTCATTAACAAATTTCATCTTTTAATCAGAAGTACCGCTAGTCTTACACGTTCCCCCTGACTTTAAGAGTTCATAAGTTAACTAGTCTGTTGAAAGTTAATCCTTGAAGATAACTGTGATGATTAAGTTGTTGAACTCTAGTCTTCTGATGAGTTCCCCGTCAGCTTATGCATCCAATTTTAATAAACCCAGTTCAGCTCTTAGAGTTGAAAACCTTATCTCACTTAGAGGTTCTGTGAAGATGTCAGCAATTTGATTTTCAGTAAATACATATTGTATCATGACATTTCCTTTCTCCACATGATCTCTAATAAAATTGTCATAACCCGTTTTCGTGACATGTTGCATGTGTGTGTATGTGCATATATTATATTGGGCACTGCGTGCTTTGCATTCATTAGTTACTCGATAATATTATTTTATATGGTTTAAACCATAATTATGTCATATATGACTTCATTTACATGTTCATGTGAGTTGTTAAACTCAAAAGTGTTATCTATAAGTTTTCCGGGACTTTGTGAACTGAATTTGAAGCCCTAACTTCGGAAAATCATAATTAATTCATACGACCTCGGAATCAGGTGATTCAAAAGGCTAACTTGCCTAATTTTTCATGATCTAGCTAATGGAATAGGTTTTGAGTGTTTTTGGTTCAGTAAAATATAACAAACGAGCCTTGGACAGAATTGAAAAGGCTAGGCAATCTAGAAGGGTCAAAATGGTCCTTTCTCATTTCCACTCACTTATCCTCTATAAGATTATCTTCAACCTTAGTTCCAAATCAGATAGAAACAGAGTAAAATCGTTCAGGTTTTCTTGGAGGGTTTCAAAGCATCAAAACAATTGTTAAGAAATCAAGAAAAATCGGTTACGGTGTCGGCTTTGACCAAAGTTGCTCCTTGTATCTTGGTCTTCAATTTGCACCGATTATTTTCTCTTGTAAGTGATGTTGTTAACTTCTAAGATTCATCCATGTTTATGGATAATTACGATTAATTCATGGGGTGGTTATATACTTGTTCTAAATTGTTCTAGCTTGGTACTTTCTAGAAGTTATGGCTAGAATTGTGAGTTTTCCCATAGATGTATTATAGGTATGGGCTGATTTTATAAGGACTTTATTGTTGTGTTTTAGGAATATTTAGTAGGATCTATTGTGACAAATTGACCTTCCTTGACATATAAAACAATGGTGAAATTGTTGGACTAGTTTTAATTGACTAGTTTTATGAAATTGTGCACATATCATAGTTATATGTACATGGAACATTAACTTGTCATTTCTGAAAATTAGTGTTCAATTTCTTGATGTTCTTGGATGGATTATTGCTATATAGAACAATAACTTGTACATATGAGATATTGTTATTTGGTGATGTATTGATTATTGATATAATTAGGCATATGAAATTCATTCATGTACTTTACCTTGGATGAATTTGGTTATTTAGTTCATTGATACATCATATGGAAACCATGGTTTTATTTGTGCATACTCGAGGTGATGGTTTCTTTGTGGAGCCTAACCGACCCTTGATCGTTGGCCACGATTCAAGGCATACGGCATTGGAACCCTTGCTAGCAAAGGGAACCTTTGCGATCCATTTATGGATTACATGATATGTTGTTACCGATACATCTTGGACTTCTTTGTGTGATCGTTTATTTCGACACACGGCTATATATTCGACATGGATATGAGATGGACATGATTCAAGGCATCGAATAAAGCTTCATCGATAACGTATCCTAATTTCATGTTATATGCTTTCCAACGTGCCCATACATATATGGCTTGTTACATGACTTGTATATGACTTGATTTTTGATATATGGAGTTATAAATGTTATTTTGGATCACTTGTTATAATTGTATAACTCTCCCACATGCATGAATCATGACATCACTTACTAAGTCTTTCGACTTACCCCGTTTACTTTGTTTTCCTTAGATCACAGTACCACCGGCGGTAGGCCTGAGTGAGGACCGGGGATCAACATCGAGTAGCCTGGGTAGGTTGTTGTACATAGTTTGGTAAGGTAGTTGTATATCGCGGTGAGGCATTTTTGTACATGTACGGATCATTTAGATCATTTGAGTCTCTTTTGTTGTATATTTTGTAGCTCATAGCCTCACTCTTGTATGTTGTACTTATGGTTATCTTGGTTGTAACACAGTATTAACCACATAGTTTGTACCGTTTTAGTTGAGGAGATTACAATTATTTGCTACAGAGTTTATTTATATGGTTGCTACAATATTGTGGTTTATTTATATACTTGTGTTGGTGCCACAATTGGTGGTTTGATTAATTGTACATGTTATGTATTTTTGTTATGCCATATTAAAGTAGTAAAATCGCCCGATTACTTTGTATAACTAATAGTTCGGCGGAATTTTAATATATGTCCCTTTATTACTTACTATGTTATATATTTAACAAAGGAATTATATGTCACGAGATATGGTTTTGTTGATAAAATGACATGTACTTGATATGATATGCTTGACATGCACGTCACTTTCCCGTGCTCGGGACCTACCCGGGACGGGGGTGTAACAAAAATGATGTTTAATCTCAATATGTTTAGTCCTTGAATGACTTGTAGTATTCTGAGTAAGGCTGATTGCACTTGTATTGTCACAGTAGATAGGTATTCCACTGATTTTTATGTTGTAATCTTCAAGTTGATGCTTCAACCATAATATTTGTGCACAGCAAGCTCCAGCAGCTATGTACTCAGCTTCAGCAGTTGATATGGATAATGAAGTCTGTTTCTTACTCATCCATGAGATCAGACGACTGCCCAAAAATTGACAAGCACCTGTTGTGCTTTTCCTATCAATTTTGCAGCCAGCAAGGTCAGAATCTGAATATCCAATTAGTTCAAATCCAGATTCCCTAGGGTACCACAATTCCAATTCTTGAGTGCCCTTAATGTATTTCAGTATTCTCTTGGCAGCTAAGAGATGAGATTCCTTAGGATTTGATTGAAATCTCGCACAAACCCCAACAGAGTACATGATATCAGGTCAGCTAGCAGTTAAGTATAGCAGTGACCCAATAATTCCTCTGTACTTGGTTATGTCCACTGATTTGCCATCTTCATCTTTATCCAAACGAAGACTAGTAGACATTGGAATATTAGCAGTAGAGCTAGTTTCCATACCAAATTTCTTGAACAGATCCTTTGCGTATTTTGCTTGGCTGATGAAAATTCCATCAGGCAACTGTCTTACTTGCAAACCAAGAAAATAATTAAGTTATCCAATCATGCTCATTTCAAACTTGTTCTGCATCAGCTTTGAGAACTTGTCACACATCTGTTGGTTAGTTGAACCAAAAATAATATCGTCCATATAAATTTGCACAAGCAAAATATGTTCTTCCCATTCAATAGTGAACAAGGTCTTGTCAACTTTACCTTTACGAAATCATTTAATTAAAAGAAAATCAGATAATGTATCATACCATGCTCTTGGAGCCTGTTTCAGTCCATAGAGGGCTTTCTTTAGACGATACACCTTGTCTTCTTTTAGATAAGCTTCAAAACCAGGTGGTTGTTCAACATAAACTTCTTCTTGCAATTCTCCATTGAGAAAAGCTGATTTCACATCCATCTGATAGACTGTGAAATTCTTGTGAGCAGCATAGGCAAGAAAGAGTCTGATTACCTCTAATCTTGCAACTGGTGCAAAAGTTTCATCAAAGTCAATGCCTTCTTCTTGACAGTAACCCTTGGCCACTAATCTTGCTTTGTTTCTGGTGACTTCACCATCTTCATTCATTTTATTCCTGAATACCCACTTAGTGCCAATGACTCTTTGATGACTTGGTCTAGGAACTAAGTGCCATACTTCATTCCTTTCAAATTGATTTAGCTCTTATTGCATGGCTTCTATCCAGTTTGAATCATTTAGAGCTTCTTCAATCTGTTTGGGCTCAATTTGAGATAGGAAGCTGACAAACATTGCTTCATTTGCAGCAGCTCTCCTTGTCTTTACTTTGTCCAAAGGATCACCTATCACCAATTCTGGTGGGTGATTCTTGAGCCATCTGAGATCAGGTTGCAAATCATAATGTTGTCCTTTGTTTTGATCTTGCAACACTACTGTTGGAGATTAAGTAGTAGTCTGTTGAACATTTGTCGTCTGTTGAACAGTCTCTGGCCTATCGGTTGTTTGCAACTCGTCTGTTAGACAATCAGCACTGTGATTTTGAACAGCACTTGAGTTATCAGCTGGGTTGAGATCAGGCAGTATGATGGGAACATATTCTTCATTCTTTCCAACATTCAACTTCTGTAAATCAGTAGACAGATCTTGATTAATACTTTGATTCTTTTCAGAAGATTGATTTGGTTCATCAAATACTATATGAATGGATTCTTCTATTAGTAATGTTCTCTTGTTAAAAACTCTATAAGCCTTACTAACAGTAGAGTATCCTACAAAAACAGCTTCATCAGCCTTCTCTGCAAATGCAGTAAGGTGATTTTTCCCATTATTTAACACAAAGCATTTACAACCAAAAATTTTAAAGTAATGAATGTTTGGTTTCCTGTTGTTCCAAACTTCATATGGAGTCTTGTTATGATTTTTGTTGATCATGCATCTGTTTTGGGTAAAGCAGGCTGTATTTGTTGCTTCTGCCCAAAATCTTTGTGGCAGCTTAGCTTCAGCTATCATGGTTCTGACAGCTTCCTTCAGTGTTCTGTTTCTCCTTTCAGCAACACCATTCTGTTGAGGGGTTCTAGCAGCTGAATACTCATGATGTATTCATTTGATATTGCAATACTCTTCAACAGTAGAGTTTGTGAACTCTGTCCCTCTATCTGATCTGATCTTCAATATTTTTGTGCTTTTCTCATTCTGGATCAGTTCCATCAGATTAGTAAGATGTTCCTTGGTTTCACTTTTCTTCTTCATGAAAATCACCAAAGTGTATCTTGAATAATCATCCACAACAGCTAGGCAGTATTTCTTTCCACCATTGCTGATTGGATCTATGGGTCCAAATAAGTCCATGTGTAGTAGCTCCAAGATTCTATCAGAAGATTGGTGCTTCTTGCTTTTGAATGATGACTTGATTTGTTTCCCTTTCTGACAGGCGTCACAGAGCTTGTCTTTGCTCATGACTGTTTTTGGAATCCCTTCTACCAAATCATTCTTTATCAATCTGTTTATGGTCTTGAAGTTTAAGTGATTCATCCTTTTGTCCCATAGCCAACTAACTTCACTTGGTGTTGATGCCACCAAACAAACACTTGAATTCTTGTCAGCAGAATTCCAGTCGACCATGTAGATATTTCCTTGTTGTCTTCCAGATAAAATTACCTTCTTTGTACCAATCCGTTCAACATAGCACTTATCTGTTGAGAAGATGACTGAATATCCTTTGTCACAAAATTGACTTATGCTCAGCAGGTTGTACTTTAGGCCTTTAACATATGAGACGTCAGATATCTCTATGTTTCCCTTGATTAATCTTCCTTTAGCTACAATTTTGCCTTCTTTGCTGTCTCCAAAAGTAACCTTTGGACCATCCACAGCAACAACATCAGTCAGCTCATGTATGCTTCCACACATGTGCCTTGAACAACCACTGTCCAAGTACCAAATCTTCTCTACTCTACTCCTGCTCCTAATCCTAACCTACAAAACAAAAATAAAATTGTTTTAGGTACCCTTATTGAGAGGGTCCTGGAGGATTAGTTCCACCTTTGACAACCCAAGATGTTGATGTCTTAAGCTTCTTAGGCTTCTGAGTTTTAACAGGAGCATGAACAGTTTCATCATTATCATATTCAACAGATAAGTCATGTTGATGATCAGTATGATAAGGAAAATGTTCATAAGCAGGGTAAGGTGCATGATAAGCAGGATATGCATGCATTAGATGAGCAGGATATGGTGCATAGTAAGTTGGAAATTGAGGTACATGATACATAGGAGGATATGCAGCAGGTTGCACATAATATGACTCATTTCCATACCAAGCATTTTGATTTTTCTTATTCTTATGCTTCTTTGGTTTACTAGTAGCTTGTTCATTAATAGACGACTTAGTTTTACCATTAGTCTGATTCAGTTTAGCTTTATCAGCAGACTTCTTAGGACTCTGCTGTTTGGTCTTACTAGTCTGTTTACCTGCACTAGACTCTTTGCTCTTTTTAGCCTTAGGAGTTTTTGTCTCCTTTACCACTTTATCAGGTGAAGCAGGTTTAGCAGTTTGAACATACAGAATGACCTTACTATTGTCAGCAGATATAAATTTTTCAGTATGATTCAATTCTAACTTATCATGTTCTAAATGCATCTTCTGTGTACTAGATGTATGAGTTGATGCAACAGATGATTTCTCATGAGACTCAATAACTTTTTCAAGTTCCATGATTTTACCCTTATAAACTTCACATTCAGCTTTAAGAGATTTATGTTCTTGCTCAAGCTGTTTATATTCAGCTGATTCTCTTGGCTTTTCAGCTGTGAGTTTCAGTGAACTATTTTGCTCTTTTAGCAAAATCATCTCTTCCTTAAGCTTTTTATATGCTTCAGCAATACCAGTATTGTTAAGCATCATCTGTTCAAATGAACTAAATAATTCATTATCAAGAGGAGTTACCTCATCCTCAGAGTCATCAGATTCCTTAGCCATCAGGTAGAGAAGAGCAGGACTCTCTTCATCAGAAGTGTCTGAATCTGAATCAGATGAGTAGACAGCAGCTGGCTTTTCCGCTTCTGCTACCATCGCTTTTCCTTTCTGATGCTTTCTTTCTTTTCTGATTCTCTTTTCTTCTTCTGTATACTTCTCAGCTTTAGGATATGGGCAATCTCTGATGAAATGACCCAGTTTCCTGCAATTATAGCACATCATTTTGGATTTATAAGAATCCTTATCCTGAGAAGAAGAAGTAGGGTTAGAAGTAGAAGCATTGTTATATTTGTTCTTCATTTTTCGTCTGGAGAACTTTTTGAAGTTGTTCATCAGCAATGCTACGTCTCCAGGAGTGTACTCCTTTTTATTGAGTAGTGTGGCTTCATCAGATGAGTCCACATCTTTGCTTTTGTGAGCTGGCCTTCTTGAATTTTCAGCAGCAACCAGTGCAGCTGTGGGTCCTGAAGTTGAGGTTTCTTCAACACCCATTCTTGGCAGTTTATACTCGTACGCCTTGAGTACGGATAACAGCTCTGTAAGAGAAATCTTCCCCAGATCTCTTGATTCTTCCATAGCTGTCACTTTCATGTTGAACTTGGGAGGCAGGGCCTTCAGTACTCTGACGATGATCTCCTTGTCAGTGAAGGTCTTTCCCAGCTTTAGAACTTCATTGAGAGTTCTGGTGAATCTAGTGTCCATCTGATCAATAGTTTCTCCAGATTTCATCTTGAAGTTGTCCAGCTTCTCCAAGGCAACACTAAGCTGATGCTCTTTGATAGCATCATTTCCTTCGCTCATATCACGAACTTTGTCACACATCTCCTTTGCAGTTTTGCAATGCTTGACTTTGTCAAACCGGTCATTGTCCAGGGCTTTAGTCATGATGAATCTTCCGACTTTGTCCAAATTAAATAGCTTTATTTCTTCGGGCGTCATTTCTGTCAGATCTTTTTCCACCACTATTTCAGCTTCATCAACAGTGATAGTCTTGGTGAATTTGAATGGACCTTTGATGATACATGTGTACATATTATCATTATAAACAGCCAGGAAAATCTCCATCCTGATTTTCCAGTCATCGAAAGACATACCAGCAATGTGGGGAACATGGCTGATACAATCCATTTTTCAAAAAGTTTTGATTTTTCAAAAAGATGCTCTTTTGAAAAAGTTTTGAAAACCTTTGAAAAACACTTGGATCAAGCTCGTTGATCAGGCAGCTGATTCTAATGAACCACCTGTTCTGATACCACTTGTTGGTCCCAAGTGGTCAGATGAGGTCTAGAGGGGGAGAGGGGTGAATAGACCTCTAAACTTTTTTAATTTTTAACTTTAAAACTTTTTAGTTCTAACTCAAACAGACTAAGCTGTTTATCAATAGTAAATTACTTGGCTGATCGCGAACAAATCTTTGAACAGCTTCGTAGACCACTAAACTGATAATCACTTAGCTGATTTTGTCAAAATCAGTTTTAATACTTAGAGTACTTGCAGTGGATTTGTAAAGTGTTTTTCACAAGTAATCTTAGCAGTTGAAAAGTTTGTTCCCCAGTTTGACAATACTCTTTTTCTCAGAAAACTTTTCAAACAGTTAACTTGAAATGTTTTTATGCGACTGAAAATATGCAAATAAAATGCAAGTAAAAACACACAGAATTTTTATAGTGGTTATATGGATAATAATCATTTAGTCCACTCTTCCAAGTCACTTAGATCTTGGGTTATACTATAATCACGAAGTTTACAGTATACTCTGCTTGTGCCAATCAATAAATGAAAAGGCCACAAGTGCGCAGTAGGAAATCACTCAGAAACTCCTACTCTCCGAAGTAATATCACTCACAAAGATAGATATCTACTTCACACAACACACAGTTTTACAAATTCACTCAGAAGATGTATTTAGCTTTGTTCTTCAACTCTGCTTTTCGTCAACAAATGACTAAGCTGATGAGTGAGCTGTTCTTGAGACTTAAAGAGTTCTGCTTCGAAAATTCTCTCAGAGATTGTGTTGTTGTTTTCTCTTCGTCTCTTTCAGCTATTTATACTTGAGATTTGAAAAATGTTCGTTGAAGAGAGACAAGATTCAAATTCCTCGAGTACTGGTCCTTAATTTCCGCGAACGGCTCTTTTGCAGTCTGTCCGTACTGTCAACAGTACTTTTCTGCAGGCAGCATTAAATGCACCCAGCTGATGCGAAGTATTTCTTCAATTATTTGTCTTTAATAGCCTCTTACTTCAGCATTTATTACTTCCAGGGGCATTTATTACCGTTGGGAAGACTTTATGATCCTTTCCACTTGGCTGATGAAGGTGCTCGTCTGATGGCAAACACAGCTGATCTCAAGTTTGAACACATCTGATTTGAGTCGGCTGATCTTCATCAGTTTAGTTTCCTTCCTTCAGCAGATCAGTAGTCTGGGACCTTAAAATTTGACCCTCTGATATCTTCTTTACTTAGTCAAAATTTCTTCAAAGGGATATCAGCTAAGTTAATCCATACTTAGCCGATTTGAAGTTTTGGAATTCATCAAAACCTCCCTTTACAAATTGTCTTCAGTGCTTCTTCATCTTCATCTTGATCCAACATGATTTACATGTAACAAAGATCGAAATTGTACGCTTTTCCATTCACTTTTTTTAGCCGCCTTCCTTTGTAATATTCTTCGAACGCCAAAATCACCCGAGCATAAGCTTGTGTCTTAAGTATAGTTAATGGTGCGCCAGTGTCTATCCTAAAACCTCCTTGCTTATATGAAAAGTAACTCGGAGAAAGGCCTAAACGCTTTCCATTTACACTTATGTCGATCAAATCCAAGAACATAGAGGGATGATTAGGAAATAATATAGGTGTCATTTTGACATCTTTCCTAATTACTAGTGGGATGTCGTTTCCGAATCTCAAGAAACTATCCCCACCATGTAGACAATACGAAAAACGCCCATTAACGTGATCTCTCACTTGGCTTATAAAAGAAACCGGCAATTTGTCCATCCCCAAAATTCCAGAGAAAATCGGGGACTTAATCGAGCAGCCAAAAATCATGTTATTGCGGACTAATGAAGTGTTATTCTTGAGAGGAACATTGAATGAATATGAGGAAAGAACTGCATATATTTTTTGCGACTTGTTACTTGTTCCGTAAGTAACGGTGCAAACACATTTATTTTCAATGCATTCACACATAGGACCTGCTCTTTGACACAAAGGATGATCACAGGGCAATGTTTTATAAGTTTTAGATTGTAATGGGTTAAAAAAATTGTTTGAATATTTGTCACACTTGGTCCAAATAGGACCACTGCCCGTGTCCAAAAGCAAGGACACTTCCTTTCTTTGGTCGCCGATTCTGATGTTAACTGAGTAGTGCAATTGTTGTTTTCTAATTGGGATTCGAATATTATTTGATGGGTAGTTTTGATTTGCTCTTGCTTTTGAAGAGATGGCCATCATTTCAATCTTTTGAGCTCGAGTGAGATTTGGATGGTACAATGGTGATTTTGGGGAATCCCATGGATAAATTTTTAAGGTGAAGCCCGTGGATTTCGAGGCAACAAATTGGAAGAAAGTAACTAGCAAAAAATTGAGTAAGAAACTTCTAGAATGTGACTCTTTTAACCCGGCCATGTCAAGGATAAATGGAGGGAGAATTGTGTGCATACGTACATTCGTCAAGATATATATATAGTAGAGTGAAGAGTTTGTGAAGTTAACATGATTTTTTTTTCCTTATTTCATTTAAACAAGCTCGAATCCCTTGGAAAAGGTTCTCATTTTATGTGTCCGACGCGCCTAAAAAAGAATTAAACCCTTTGGGAAACCAAAATATTAAAACACATGCTTAGCTTACCATTAATGCATTGGTTTGCATGTTTTCCTCCTTTTGAATGTGCTAAGTTTCAATTAAAACAATTGTAGAGATATAACTCGAAAGTCATATGAGCTTTTAACTGTAAGATTTGTTGGGAGGATTTTTCTAGGGTGCGGGCGCTCGAGTTACTCCCGCACATGCGGGAAGGTTAATCCGGTCGTTTATTTGGCTCAGATTAATCTGGACCGTTGATTAGGTAACTTGGCAAAGTCAATTGGTAACTATTGACTTTAATTAATTTACAATATACCTAATTTACCCTTGTAATTAAATTTTAAAAAAAATAAAAAATGGGCCAATATATAAAATTACAACTTTACCCCATCTTATTAATTGAGTTTGACAATTTTGCAAATTGACCCCAATGTTCCGCGATTTTACGAATTTACTTATTTAGCTTCTAAAAAAAATATAAAAAAACCTCATTTCATATAAAAAGACCTCGTTACCACCAAATTTGATAATAATTGAGTTTGACAATTTTGTAAATTGACCCCTATGTTCCGCGATTTTACGGATTGAATTATTTTGCTTTTACAAAATATAAAGGCCACCTCGTTTCATATAAAAAGACCTCGTTACCCCCAAATTTGATAATAATTGAGTTTGACAATTTTGCAAATTGACCCCAATGTTCCGCGATTTCACAAATTGAATTATTTTGCTTCTAAAAAAATATAAAAAAACCACCTGTCATATAAGAACACCGATTTACCCCCAATTTTGATAATTATTGACTTTGACAATTTTAAAAATTGACCCCTATGTTTATCAATTTTACGAATTATTTTTCTTCTAAAATAATAAAAATAAACGCCTCTTATATAAAAAAGACCGTTTTACCCCCAATTTTTATAATAATTGACTTTGACAATTTTGTAAATTGACCCCTATATTTTACGATTTTATGAATTTAATTATTGCTTCTAAAAAAACAAAAAACCGCCTGTCATATAAGAAAGACCGCTTTACTCCCAATTTTGATAATAATTGACCCTTATGTTTTCTTATTTTACGAATTGAATTATTTTGCTTCTAACAAAATTAAAATAAAAACGCCTCTAATATAAAAAGACCGCTTTACCCTCAATTTTGATAATAATTGACTTTGACAATTTTGCAAATTGACCCATATGTTTTGCGATTTTACGAATTGAATTATTTTGCCTCTAAAAAAACAAAACAAAAAAAAACCCCCTGTCATATAAAAAAGTTCGATTTACCCCAAATTTTGATAATAATTGACACCTATGTTTTTCAATTTACGAATTGAATTATTTTGCTTCTAAAAAATAAAAATAAAAACTCCTCTAATATAAAAAGACAACTTTACCCCCAATTTTGATAATAATTGACTTTGATAATTTTGCAAATTGACCCCTATGCTTTGCGATTTTACGAATGAATTATTTTGCTTCTAAAAAAATAAATAAAAAACCTCCTGTCATATAAAAAAGATCGCTTTACCCCCAATTTTGATAATAATTGACTTTGACAATTTTGCAAATTGACCCCTATGTTTTCCGATTTTACGAATTGAATTATTTTGCTTCTAAAAAATAAAAATAAAATGCCTCTAATATAAAAAAGACCGCTTTACCCCCAATTTTGATAAAATTGACTTTGACAATTTTGCAAATTGACCCCTATGTTTTGCAATTTTACGAATTGAATTATTTTGATTCTAAATAAACAAATAAAAAACCTCCTGTCATATAAAAAAGACCGCTTTACCCCCTCTTTTGATAATAATTGACTTTGACAATTTTGCAAATTGATCCCTATAATTTCCGAATTTACGAATCGAATTATTTTGCTTCTAGAAAAACAAAACAAAAAAAATTCGCCTCTCAAATAAAAACGACCTCTTTACCCCCAATTTTGATAATAATTGATTTTGACAATTTTGCAAATTGACCCCTATATTTTGCGATTTTACGAATTGAATTATTTTGGTTCTAAAAAAACAAAAAAAAACGCATGTCATATAAAAAAGACCGCTCTACCCCCACTTTTGGTAATAATTGACTTTGACCATTTTGCAAATTGACCCCTATATTTTCCGATTTTACAAATTGAATTATTTTGCTTCTAAAAAAACCAAAAATAAACGCCTTTCAATTCGATTCGTAAAATCGGAAAATATAGGGGTCAGTTGGCAAAATTATCAAAGTCAATTATTATATAAATTGGGGGTAAAACGGTCTTTTTTATATAGTAGGCAGTTTTTTTAAATTTTTTAGAAGCAAAATAATTCAATTCGTAAAATCGCAAAACATAGGGGTCAATTTGCAAAATTGTCAAAGTCAATTATTATCAAAATTGGGGGTAAAGCGGTCTTTTTTATATGACAGGCGATTTTTTTTCCAGAAGCAAAATAATTCATTTTCGTAAAATCGAAAAACATAGGGGTCAATTGGCAAAATTTTCTAAGTCAATTATTAACTAAATTGGGGGCAAAGCGGTCTTTTTCATATGACAGACAACTTTTTTTATATTTTTTTAGAGGCAAAATAATTCAATTCGTAAAATCGCAAAACATAGGGGTCAATTTGCAAAATTGTCAATGTCAATTATTATCAAAATTGGGGATAAAGCGGTCTTTTTATATTATAGGCGGTTTTTTATTTTATTTTTAGAAGCAAAATAATTCACTTCGTAAAATCGCAAAATATAGGGGTCAATTTGCAAAATTGTCAAAGTCAGTTATTATCTAAACTGGGGGTAAAGCGGTCTTTTTATATGACAGGTGATTTTTTTTAATTTTTTAGAAGCAAAATAATTATATTCGTTAAATCGCAAAATATAGGGGTCAATTGACAAAATTTTCAAAGTCAATTATTATCTACATTGGGGGTAAAACGGTCTTTTTATATGACAGACGATTTTTTTGTATTATTTTAGAAGCAAAACAATTCAATACGTAAAATCGAAAAACATCGGGGTCAATTTGCAAAATTGTCAAAGTCAATTATTATCAAAATTGGGGGTAAAGTGGTCTTTTTATATCATAAGTGGTTTTTTTTTTATTTTTAGAAACAAAATAATTCAATTCGTAATATCATGGAATATAAGGGTCAATTTGTTTTTAGTTTTAATTATTTTGATTCAAAGGTTATAAATGTTTTTTATTAATTGAAGATTATCTAAACTTTTAATTAAATTTTTTTTTAAAAAAGGGTAAACGGGTCTATTTACAGACTGAGTCAACTCGCCGAGTCACATACTAGTTACGCAGGCCACATGGCATCATTTCAGGGCCATCCCGCATGTGAGGGCAAGTTACGGTGCCCGCACCCTAGAAGCCCCGTTGTTGGGATAACTATTAGAGTTAATGGCAATTTATTTCTATGTGATTTGGAAAAGAACATTTTACTTCTTTGTAATTTTATAAAAGTTTTACTTCGTCTCTCCGACATTTTTATATGTGGCACTTTACCCCCTGTGTTATGATAATTTGCTAGTTTATCTCCCTATGTTATGATTAATATGACAATTTATCCCTTGTGTTATGATAAATTACCCTTTTGTTACAAAATACTTTTCATGCACACTCTCAATTTCGACAAGTGAGTTACACTCTCCGATTGAAGAAGGTAAATTACTTATGTAAATTGCACTTTTGGTCCTTATGGATTAACTTTTACACTTTCGTCCCTCTTAAATTTTTTGTAGCAGATTGGTCCCTCTTATCAATGTGGTATATCACATTCGTCCCTCTTAGATTTCTTTATCAAATTCGTCCCTCTTACCAAATAAATTCAAAATATATTCTAAAGTGGACGAAAATTTATGTATTTTGTATTTAAAGGGGACTAATGTGTTACACTACATTGATAAGAGGGACGAATTTGCTACAAAAAATTTAAGAGGGAAGAATGTGTCATAAGAGGAAAAAATGTGACACATTACATAGATAAGAGGGACCAATCTGCTACAAAAAATTTAAGAGGGACGAAAATGAAAAATTTGACCCATAAGGAGGACCAAAAATGCTATTCACTCTTATTATTACACAAAAAAAAAATTGACATTAATTTAAAATCAAAAAGCACTACTCTTGATTTAGATCCACAAACAAGTCCCATATCCCTAGAAGATTATATTATTCGCCGTCACCAAATATGATTTGTATATGTCAATCGCCAACTTCTAAATGACTTAGTCGAACATGTGTGGGACTCAAAAAAGTTCTATGTTTCGCTGTATGTAATCGTATTTATGAAAACATATTTGATTTCAATATGTAATTCGTAGGGTTGTAATTGTATTTAGACAACATGTTATGGTTGTATCGTATTATTTTAAATAACTCAATTTAAAACAATTAGTATACTGAAATTAGTTCATATGTTTTTCATAAACAAAAAATTAAAAACGTAAGAATAGATTGACCAAAATAAATTATATACATGACAAAGGTAATTATTTTGAAATAATTTACAATTTATAGGAATTTTTTTTAAAAAGAATTATTTTTGTGTGATAAGTACAACCCTAAAATTATTAAAACAAATTAATATTAAAATAACAATGTTAATTAAATTAAATGAAAGTTATATTTTTATAATTAACAATTTTCTTCTCTAAATAATACACAAATTTTAGGATTTTTTTTTTCAAAAAAAAAAAAAAAATAGCTCAAAAAGGACCAAATAAAATCAAAAAAAAAAAAGTAGGATGTGAGGGAGAGGGTTTGGGCTGGGGAAGCTCCCCCTCCCCCTGCCCCGCTCCAAGGTCCCTCTAACCTGTATGCCCTATCCCCGGAATATAAAATGTGGTAATCGTGTTTTAGTAGAACTTCTATATGATAATTGGGTTCTTATTTGATTCGGAAAAGAAATATTCATGAACGATTATATATGTAAATTGATTGGTGTAATTTAATTACTAATTTGAATGTGGCACTACTAATAATTTTTTTAAGATTTTTTTTGGTAGAGGAAAAACTGTGTTGATGGGGTTCGTAACCAAAGAAGAAGATCGTGTCAACAAAATGTACAATACGACATAGGTGTTGGCTGAGAAAAATGTGGAGATTTGGATGACTTGGATGTATTCTTAAGAATGATTTGTTTGCTAGATGAATTTGAAATATGGCTTGGAAGATTTGAATGCATTCTTAAGAACTATTTGTTGGACTTTGTATAAATTGTTGTTACGGATACGTTTTCATTTATTCTAATGATGAGATGTGTATTAGGGTGATTTTGATCTAACCATTCGAAATTAATTATAGAAGAATTAATTTTACTAAAATGAATTTTGACAATAATTTATTATGATAAAATTCAATTATAAAATAATTATTTTTGGATAATAGCTTTTGTAAAAGTAACACTTTAATTACTTTTAAAGTCCCATTTGACCCGCTGTAGAATTGTGAAAATATGTGATTACAAATCAAAAGTTCAATTATGACCGTTTGGCTGCCTTTTTGCAATTCTCCGACTGCCGATTGAAACGTGGGAATCCCACGTTGCTGATAAGCCACTCCGTATCAACTTCTGAATAATCCACTTTCGGTAATTAAATTTTTCTCATTTTTGTCCTCTGTTGCCTCCGCCTTTCACTTCAATGAGCATGGATTTTATTTTATCAATTTTTTTTTTAAATCATTAGTTAGTTTTGTGATATTTTTAAATTTTGTATCCGTAGATAGTTCTTTTCTTCCCCTCTTCAAGTTGTTGTCTAATGCATTTTCAAGTTATATTTACTTAGAATATTTTTAAAAAGGTTAATTCTTTTTATTTATCTTTAATTTGATGCAAATCTAAGTTATTTTGCTAAGTAATGAGTTATCGGTGAGGTTAATTGTGTAAATTTCGTTAGAATTAACAATTATAGAAAATTAATTTTGAAATTGGATCCAAACGCTTAATCAATTCTCGAATAATCAATTATTTTGTAATTGATTTTGCCATAATGAATTATGTAATAATCAATTATGTAGCAGCTAGGCCAAACTCTTCCTAAAATAAGTTATTTTTTAGCTTCTGGAGATCTCAAAAGTGATTATGATAGTGAGGCCAAACACCATTAAAATCACGATACTAAAAGCAATTTCTATAATTGGGGCCAGACACTTCAAAAATCACAATGAATGTCTAGAAGTGTTTTTAAGAGCTCCCATCGCTGGGCCAAAGTACTCACCCTTAGCGTATTTTGATTCACATTTCATTATTTTTTTTCAAATCCTGTATATATTCATTAATGGTGCTTATTTATCTATGAATTGTCTAATTATCTTATTTATCTACGTTTTCAAATTATTATTTTTTACAGTGTTTGAAATTTTTTTCTGGAATAACTATATATTTTTTTTTATTTTCAGATTGTTGCGCATACACTAAAATATTAATTATTTTTATTCTCGACAAATATATACTGAATTAGTATTGTTTTCTCTTAGTAATAGACTAGATTGCCTATTCTAGAAGAAGAAATTGAGAATAATAATGTTAGATGGTATAACTCACGTGTATTGAAATTGCTAATATATGAAAATTTAAGTGTTTTCAAGTATCTCTTTGCCAATTATTCTACCTAAATTAGATTTACAATATAAACAACTCATCTAATTTGTAGACCCAAAAACTCCATTTTTACATATTTGTAAATATGGAGAATTTTGTTTTTATTTAGTATTTTATGTATATAAGTGTTATTTAATTATTGTGTTTCTTTTTAAACTTATTCCTTATAATTCTCATACTAATTTGTAAAAAGTTCTACACAAATGCAATTTAATATAATCCCGTGCATAGCACGGGACGTATACTAGTATATTATAAATATATTTATTAATATAAAAATTGAATGTATCACAAAATTATTTGGATAGAAATATTATTATAATTATAAAGTATTATACATAGCTTTATTTTTTATATAATTCATTTATGACTTTATCAAAAACTATAATCTAGTTATACCTAAGTCTAAATATTATTTTTAGTTTATTTTGCCTATGAAAATATTTTAGTTAGATTTGTAGAATGTTAAGTCTTTTAACTTCTAATCTAACTATACTTCTTAGAGTTTCTTTTGTTTTTTAAAATCAGATAGAAGTATTTTAATCCTCATAAAAAAGTTAAGAGATATTCATACTTTTATAGTAGAGATAGACATTATTTAAAATGTAATTGATGGTTAGAACATATGTATTTTAGTTTTCTTCCGTAACATGTTAGCTTAATAAAATTTCTTTTGTTTACCCATAATCTCTCTAATTAGAGGCCAGTAAAGTGATTTCAATTCATATTTTAAAGTTTTTTAAATGTGATATTAGTTTGGCAGATTATGAAATTTCTCCAATTTAGTACTCCATTCATGTCATTATTTTATTCCATTAGGTACAATATCTGGTCAAAATTTTCAATCTTTTAAGTGACTTATCATTTTAAATTATTTACGTTCGTGGTGTATTAAAATTTTTAAATAGTAATATATATTGTGACATCTGATATTATCAACTTATTGATGAAATATTTTAATTAAATTATTTATTATAATTTTAATAAGTTTAGTTAAGTTGACTGAATGGTATTTGTACCAAGGGATAAAAAAAAATGAGGTGGAGAATTTAAAATATAATAATTAGTGATGATTCCACGATCTTTATCTTTCATCTTTTTAATTAAATTTTGTTTAGCAATCTGAAACTTAACGAAATTCTTGGTTTTTTTATATATAGAAAAATATTCTGATGTGAGATTATAATATATCTTCTAATCATATATGTTGTTATTGTTTTGATTAACATGAATGTAAAATTTTAAGATTTGGTGTTAGGGACAAATAGAATAATTTAATATAATATTGATGAGACTTCTTGTCCAATAAATACTTCTTAATATTAATATTTTAACGAGTTGTAAAATTTTGAAAAATATACGTCGATTAAATATAGTATAGCTAGTTGACATGGACAAACGCAGACCTATTTTGGGAGGGGAATTCTGGGATTTTTTTAGTATTACTAGTGCTATATCTCAAGAAAACTGGAAGAGAAAAGTAGTTATTACACATTGTTGAGACCAACAGGTGATTGATTTAGTGGAAGTGACTAGTCACTACAAAGTAGCGGACTCTGGTTAAATCCCTATTGGAAGAGGTTTCCACTTCTCACTTTATGTGTCCACGCGTCTCGAAAGGGATTAAACCGTACCCTTGAAAAACTAATAAAAAAAATGCATTGTTGAGCCACACAGCCATTGGCCTAATTTTGAATTGTCTTATTTCCTTAAGTTCATCGGCCTAATAACCTTTAAAAAAGAATTAATTTTTGTCTTCCTTTAGCAATTTAACCTCATTAATTCAATTAAAATTTCCCTTAGATTTAGTATAAAAGAAAAAACAGAAGAAAGCTCAAAGATAGTTTTTTTCAGTCTCATATTCTTTATATAAAGTATAAGTTATGCAAAATTATGGCATGTCAATTAATTAATATTTTTTTCATTAAATTCTAATTTTAAATATAGCAAAGAATAAAATCCTATTTCTTTCTTCCATACAAAACGACTTATTTGCGTTCAAATAATTGTCCCCTATTACGAATCGTATGTTCTTTCTCCAAATTTTTATGTCCATCTGATATTTCTTTAATGAAATTACTTTAGCATTTTGAATCCAATATGATTTTTGTTGATAATTTTTTCTTACACAAATAAAATATATTAAATATTATAATTAATTAGTTTTGACGATAATTAACCTCGATCCCCCGACACTCTGACCCTAGATCCATCCCGGCTAGTCGAGTACTAATATATAGTTATTTGAATATATATTGTTTGGCTGATATACTCTTCTTCAAGTGTCAGTGTTTGTGTAGACATGTAGAATTAAGCTTCTTCAAGTTTTTTTTTCTTTCTATTTTACAATTTATATTAATATGATAGTAGAATTTAAGTAGGTATATTTTATTTTATACAAAAAAATCAAGAATTTTTTTCTGATGAACTCGCAATTTTTTTATGTATAATAATAAATAATGATAATATAGATATAGAATAAATATCGAAAAAAACATTAATACCAAATGGTGTTTCCATGTACACATGGATCTCCTACCCATTTTTTACAAAGATCTTATGCATTAGCGAGCTTAAATATATATAGATACATAAATAGAATAAAACTTACAAATCATGTTTATTAATACGTATAATGAAAAAGATATTAACATGTTATTTCAAGTACTAGTACCTCACAGTTGAACAAATTTATTGAGTGAATAGTAAATTAACTCTTTGTGTTATTATAAGTAGACAATTTATTTCTCTATGAAAAATAAAAGCGCAAAATATCTCCTTGTAATATCCTAAGTAGACAATTTAATTCTCTGTCAAGATCGGCTTAAGCATAAGACAAATTAGGCCAATGCCTAAGACCCCTTGTCTAGAGGGCCGCAAATTTCATAAATATTCTCTTTTTAAATTAATAATATTGTTTTATAAATTTAATGGAGTAATATAGAAACTAAATATAATATGTAATCAATTATTAAGAAATTTATGTTCATTCATACCATGGTATATGATTATCAATTCATGATGGACATTAATTATTCAAACTAAAAGTAATATGCTACTAATGTGAATTCCTTATAAGATATTTTTTTTTTATAATTTCATTATAAGGTTATATTCACAATTTAATTTAAGATTATCTATGGTAAAGAAGTTTATGAAAACTAAAATGAGGGAATTGCATTTTTCACTAAATTATTTATATTAGACATTCGGTATCAAACCTTCAAAAATACATATTTAATACAAAAATTAAATGTCTTTTTTCATATTTCCTTTCTTCGTCAATTTTTGGGGGCCAAATTTTGTGTTCTTTATATAATTGGAAATCTCTTGACGAGAGCTTTTGACACAAGTTTAAGTTCATGAAACATAATAAACAATCCTTTTATCTTTCACTCAATCCCTCTTTCCCTCTAGAATAAAGGGCTCATTTGCAAAAAATGTGCTTTTTAAAAAATACTTCTATCAGCATGAATTAGAAGAAACTATGAACTTATTTTTGTCTTTAAGCTGCTTTTATGTTATTTTTGACTCATGCAGAAACTAAAAGATGTCACTTTAAATAGATTGGTTGGCTACACATTCCTGTTTCTTGGTGCTGGAGAAGGACCTCTCTAACCTTATTTACTAAAATCGGTCTTTTATATTTAGCAAAAAAAACTTTCCTTCGTCTCAATGAGTTACTCTTGTAATTTCAGGTTGGAGATTGTATAACAGAGGTTGTAGCCCTCAAAATGTCAAACAACTGATTATTTTTCACCAATGACGTATACATTTATTGTAAGCACTTGGATGTCTAATTTTGTTACTTTGGTACATGAATTACAGGGTTTGATAGTTAGTTCGTGCAAGGAATCCCTTCAACATATTCAGAGACCATGGGTTATGAGCACAAACTCGCTGACATTCTCTTAGATGCTGTTGGGGTAAAATTTAATTCTTGGGATGCTATTTTTATTGCAGAAGTTCAGTTTTAATTATATATTTACTATTTTTAAAATTCAACAGACTATCATTGGAACATCTGGTGTTGAGAAAGAATTCACAAAAAAGGTATTTGAGACTTTGGCTACTTGCTACAAACGCTACCTTGTCTAAATATAGTTCCACATTTTAAGCAAAAATTCTGGTATTGCCACACCATTTTATGTACTGGTGTCCAAGGATTAATCTTGTGAATCTGGCATCAATGCTCAAGCTATCATTTGTGCTTAATGCAAGACCCTTCTTCAAGTTCGTTTAATTAATTTTCTTATAAAAACGTATACTTTTTCTTCCCACAGGAAAACTGAGTGAAATGATTTTATAATTGTATAGCATATAATTACGATTTCTTTTCTTTAATTATTAAGTGGCTTATGCGTACATAGAATTTCTATCCTGGTATATATGTAGAAAGTTGAAGAAATATATCAATGTTATATACCTTTTGGTGTTGAATGTTAGTTCAGGAAATGGATCATGGGAACCATTTCATTTACCTCATGATAAAACTGATGAAAATATAATAATGACGATTTCATTTTCTGTATGGGGATTAGTAAAAGTTCTTTTACCTTAATGTGGTATTGATCAGTCAGGAATGTACTTGCCAAGTGGCAAGATACCATGATTAGTGGTTCTCTGATCTTAGACTTTTTATATGGATTATTTAGCAAGAAGTTATGTCACTTGACCAATTATATCATTTTAAAGCAGTATTTCTTGGAGGCCAATGACAATGAGACAGGAGTTGCTGAAATAGAGATGATGAAACTTATACATATATTTTTTGGGGATGAGCAATGTCGGTGAGGTAAGTAAATTTGCTAAGGTTTTACCTTGTTAACTAATATTTCAAGTAATTACATACTGGGAAGTTTGAAATCTTCATAAATAATTATTCTGATACAGGAATTTTGTTATGAGGAATGACTATTGAAGCAATATCAATGTCTGGTATGTTTAGTATGCTTGTTAGTGCATCTGAGATGTATCATTTTTCATAATTCGTGTCACTTTCTTTTAGAATAAGATTAAACCTTATTCAGATATGTAATTGCTTTTGGTGTTTTTCACTTATATGATTGCTGTAATCTCCACTATTCTTCTCTTTGTCGCATACATATTTACTTTAGTGCAGATTTTTGGTATAAATTATCATTCTAATTACATGTTTTCTTGTTTAGATGACAGAGGATTTGCTTTATGGTATTGCCAGCGGTGAAGAAATTCTTAATATTCTGCTATTACCATTTCTGAGAGGTAACTTTTAAGTTTTATTTTCTTTTTTTTTTTTATCAGTGAGGTGACATTTATCTAACGGATACAATACTTGTAATTCTTTTAAGAACATCAGAAAGCTATGGTTTGTGAAAAATTTCAATAGTTTCCTACGTGGTTTGTATAGAATTGCATCACGTTGAATGTTAAATCAGATGGGTCTCATTGTCTACTAAATGTATGGGGATTTTTTTTTGTTGTTTTTTTGTGTTTTGATAATTTTGATTGGTTTGCATACATTAAAATACATATATAATTTTTTATGTTCTTATTAGCATCTTCATAGTGACTAGAAAAAAAATTATTTATCTTTTGCTGAATTTGATACTAATTTTACTAAACTGTATTTGCAGCATGACATTGGGAATATGCGACCTTGTAAGTTACTGTTTTTGTAACTTAACGAGTATGATTATCTCATTTGGAGTATGCATTTGTTTAATAAACTCTAGCTTGTATGTATTTCCAACATTCTTGTAAACTCTATTTCCAACATTCTTGTAAACTTGAAAATTAAGTGTGTATCAGTGTCTTATAATTTGTTCAATTTAGTGGATGATGATCTATTAATCATATTTTATGGATTGTGAGTACTGAGTATGGAATTGAAAAGCAACTACATGAAATAGATTTATTGTAATAATTAATCAGGTATTTGATTATAAATAGTAAAAAATGTTCTACTGTATATAAAATTGTGCTATAGGAGATTTGGGTACGAAATGTTCTCTCTATAATAAGAGAGCAAAATTTCAAATAAAATTCGTGCAGAAAAGTGAGTTTTTCTGTACAAATTTTGAATTTCGTCCCCAAAAGAAGCATTTGGCTACGGAATTGATGTATTAGTTACGGAAATATATGTTTATGGGGACGAAAAAAAGCGTCCACTAAAGAGTTATATAGGCGACGAAATGCTTAAGTGTAGCAAAGTCTGACACAATTGGGGACGATTTCCACAATTTCGTGCTCAAAGACATTTAGTGTCGCGGATTTGGCGACGGTCCTCGCGACGAAACTCTTTCGTGTCGTATGACAATTGGCGACGAAATTTCAATTTTTGGCGACGAATTATTTCGTAGCTAAACAGCTGATTTCTTGTAGTGAACAAAGTTTTGAGACATTCAAAATTAAATCTTATCTCATAATTAACAAGGAATCGTGCCAAAATAATTTTTAGATATGATATAGGGCATCACTATTAAAGCTTAAGAAAATGTGAAAAAATCCTTAAATTTTAGTATTAAATGTGTCTTTTTTTTATGGTTTAGTACCAAATATCTAAAATAGGTAGAAATTTAATATAAAAATTACAATTCCCTCAAACTAAAACTAAGAGAATATATTTGTGGTTGACCGAGTCACAAAAGTATTTTTATTTTAGTTACAAAATCAAAACATCAAGTTTAACATGTGCGTTTGTTAGTTGTTCTATGGGGTAAAAACATAAGATTAAAGTATATATTTGTTTGAGAGCCTCATTTTATAATAAAAAGCTCGGACCGATCCTGCTCCTTGTGATAAAAAAAAGGGCAAAATACTTCCCTATGTTATTATAAAAAGAAGCACACTGTCTTCCTCTAAATTGCTCATTAACTCATATGACAGGGAGATAAATTACTCATTCTTTCATTTCACGGGGGAGTTAAATTGCCTGTTTTTATTTCACAGGGAGGCAAATTGTCCATTAGACATATTATAAGGAGTTAACTTACAAAAAAACCCAATTTATTTGCTTGAATATTGCCTTCTACTTGGGCTATTTATTGGAAAAAAATATTTCAAGAATTTTTTCAAGTTTATAAGCAATCTGCAATCATCCAGATTCACAATCGGTTTTGTAAAACTTGAGCAAGTTCGCATCCAAATCGAACATTAATTTGTTATTCCACTGCTGCAACGCCCCTATGATGGTCCTTCTTCCTGGAACAATTGCCATGCACGTGATATTTTCCAAAACCACGTGCGTATAATCAACCACTAAATCAGCCCCTTGAAAATGGAAGGTCATAGTCGGATAATCATTAAAGTTAGGCCTCAGCCTATAACAAGGTTGCAAAGACATATACGTCATTCTAGTCCTTTCCAATCTACCTTTGAAATGATTCTTAAAAGCAATGCTAACTTTGTCATAAGCTTTTCTTGTAAGAACAGTGTATTGGACTCCCGTGTCCATGAAAACGCCGCCATTTTTAAGAGTAAACAACGATGGAGACAAGCCTAATCTTTTCCCCTCTACACTTATGTCTGTCAAATTCAAGAAAAGAGTCGAGTATTCGGTGTGTATAAGTGGAGTTGTTTTCACATTCATTTCTTCGCCTATATCTTTTCCCAATGTTAAGTAACTATCCCCGTAGTGCAAGCAATAAGAAAATTTACGTTGAATTTGGCTTCGCAATTGTGATATTAGCGAAACGGGTGTTCTATCTAGACCCAAAATCCCGGAAAGATTAAGGGCTTGTTTGTTTGAACAACCAAAAACGATATCGTGAAATGATTTTTCAGATTGACTAGGAATAGGGATGTGAAAGCTATCTATTGAACCTTGCCATGCAAATTTTTCTCCATGTGATCCGTAGGGAATTGAACAAACGCACTGTCGTTTTTTATTACATTTACAGATTTTCTTTGCGCAAAGACGATGATTGCAGGGCATCATTTTGTATGTACGGGAAAGATCCTGGCGCACATTCTGTCCAAACAAAGCCACTACCGGTGTCGACTAGTAGCGTTACTTCTTTGCCTGGAAGCGCGCCCATTATAATGTTTACAGAGTAGCGAAAATTTTGTTGGTGCTTCATTGGAACCTGGATTGTTGCATTTATATAATTATTTGAAGATGATTCCATTTGTTGTGTATATTTGATGATCTTTTTGTATTTTTGTAGTGGGGTGAGATTTCCGGAGTAAAAGGGTGAGCTTGGAGAGTCCCATGGGATGAGTTTTAGGCGAAGTTGTGTAGTTTCTCCAATATTGAAATTGAAGAGTGTTGCCAAAAGGCTGAACAAGAAAAGAGTACTCATTTTGGTTAATTTAGAATTTAGTTGGTTTCTCCGAATTTATTATATGTGTACTTAATTATGTATGAATACGTACAAATTTTAAATTTGTATACTTATCAATAGATTATCACATAAATTATAACACTAAAATGTGATAGATGATCCACTGTTTATTGATCGGATGAATATGTTGTTAATAAGAATGGTCATTGATGTTATTTGTAGTTATCTAAAGAATAGTGGAATGAATAAAGAAAAAGATTCTCTAATTGATGTCTTGTGTAGATAAATGTTACATTAAGTTGAGCCATATCTATATTTGTTTATTAGTATTAATTAGCAAAATGAAATAAATGTTACTTTCTCGTCTTCGTTCAACCGCTTTATATTTTCTTAGATGGTACATAAAGAACTTCGTGTACTGTTTGGTTGTCGGGAAAGTGAGGAAAAGTAAGTTTTTTTTCTCTTATTGTTGTTTAGAAAAGAAGTTATTATTTTCCTTCAACATTCCTGCAGGAAAATTTTGTGAAGAAAAAATTTTCCCATCAATTTGATGGGGAAATCCTGGGAAATTTTTTTAGTAAATTACAAAACAACCCTTGTACTTTGTCTAACTATCATAATTCTCCATTTGTGATTTTTTCCTATCAAAAGCCCCTTTGTGCTTATTTATTATTAGCAAAAAAGTGCCCTCTCAAGTCATTATACACAAAATGATGCCAAAGCACCCCTTTTACCTAAAATATTATCAGTAACCCCCTGTTAACTATAAAAATTGATGATAACCCCTTGTTAATTTTGAAAATTGATATAAATTCGGTGACTAAAAAATATACAATCACGTCAAATTAACCTATATATTATAGTAAATATAATGAAAACGTGATTATTCATACAATTAATCAAACCCTAAATAAATTAAATAATTCCTATCTAATACATACCTCAAAATTTGTAGAGGGTCGGGGTGGTGCTAGTGCAGCCGTGTGGTACTGTTGCGGTGGTGATGGTCGTGGTGCGGCCGTCGTGGTGGTGGTGATGCGCGCGGCTGGGGCTGGGGCTGGGGCTGGGGCTGGGGCTGCTGTGCGTGGTGGTGGTGTGGCCGCGAGGGGTGTGTTGCGGTGGTGGTGGTGTGACCGCGAGTGGTGTGGATTTGTGAAGGAAGTGAACGGGAAAGGAAATGGCAAAGGAAGTGAACGGGTTCTTTGTTGTTTTAATTATATAAAATTGCAACCGAACAACTTCGGTTGCAATTTTGGGCCAGAATTGCAACCGAAGTTTTATTCGCTTGCAATTTTGGGCCAGAATTGCAACCGAATATGAATTGGTCGCAATTTGGATCCAGAATTGCAACCGAAGTTGAGTTCGGTTGCAAATAATATGCAGAAATTGCAATTTCGACCCCGATTCCAACCGAAATTATTTCGGTTGCAATTTTATTCAAATTTTCAACCGATTTAATTCGGTTGCAATTTTAAGATTTTTTAGTAGTGATCGCGATCAACAAAACCATTGATGACAATATCAATGATTGTTGGTCCCAAGTGGTCAGATGAGGTCTAGAGGAGGGGGGGGGGGGATGAATAGACCTCTTAACTTTTTGACGATTTTTAACCTTAAAACCTTTTGTTCTAACTTAAACAGACTAAGCTGTTATCAACCTTAAGTTACTTGGCTGATCGCGAACAAATCTTTGAACAGCTTCGTTGACCACTAAACTTATAATTACTTAGCTGATTTTGTCAAAATCAGTTTCAATACTTAGAGTACTTGCAGCGGATTTGTAAAGTGTTTTTCACAAGTAAACTTAGTAGCTTGAAAGTTTGTTCCCCAATTTTTATAAAACTCCTTTCCTTATAAACTTTTCAAACAGTTAAATCAAAGTGTTTTTAAGCAACTGAAAATATGCAAGTAAAAATGCAAGTAAAAACACAAGTAATTTTGATAGTGGTTATATGGATTTAAATATCCTTTAGTCCACTCTTCCAAGTCACAAAGATCTTGGGTTATACTAAGAACACAAAGTAATTAGTACACCCCACTTACGCCAAAACAACAAATGAATCTGGCAGTAAGCTCACAATAGGAAATCACTAAGAAAACCTATCCTCTGAAGTTAGATCACTCACAAAGATGGATCTACACTTCTCACAACACTCACGATTACAAAATCACTCAGAAGATGTATTTTTCGTTGTTCTTCAACTCTGCTTTTGTCAACAAATGACTAAGCTGATGAGTGAGCTGTTCTTGAGACTTAAAGAGTTCTGCTTCGAAAGTTTCTCTCAGAAAATGTGTTGTTGTTGTTTCTCTTCGTCTCTTTCAGCTATTTATACTTGAGGTTTGAAAAATGTACGTTGAAGAGAGACAGGATTCAAATTCCTCGAGTACTGGTCCTTAATTTCCGTGAACGGCTCTTTGCAGTCTGTCCGTACTGTCAACAATACTTTTTTGCAGGCAGCATTAAATGCACCCAGCTGATGCGAAGCATTTCTTCAATCATTTGTCTTTAATAGCCTTGTACTTCAGCATTTATTACTTCCAGGGGCATTTATTACCGTTGGGATGGCTTCTTGATCTTTTCCACTTAGCTGACGAAAGGACAAGTCTGATGGCGAACTAAGCTGATCTCAAAGTTGAACAAATATGTTTTGAGTCTGCTGATCTTCACCAGTCTGATTTCTTTCCTTCAGCAGATCAGTAGCCTTGGACCTTGAATTATTGACTCTTCTGATGTCTTCTATACTTAGTCAAAAATTCTTCAAAGGGATATCAGCTAAGTTAATCCATACTTAGCAGATTTGAAGTTTTGGAATTCATCAAAACCTCCCTTTACAAATTGTCTTCAGTGTTCTTCATCTTCATCCTTATCCAACAATGATTTTTATGATTTATTTCAAGCTATTTTAGTTTATTTATTTCATTATTGTTAGCTTTTATTTGATTCAAATACTCGATTTGTACTTTATATTTTCTAGGGATTAATTTGGTAAGTTTTATTTTGCAATCACTTTTAATATATTTTACAATTTTGAAAGTATTTATAATCAAACAAAAACATTTATCAAAAATATTATATTCCTAAATTTTTTTGACAACCAAACATCTGCAAGAAAATTATTTTTCTGACAATCAAACATATAGAGGAAAATGATTTTCTTTTCCTTTTCCTTTCCTTTCCCTTTTGCTACAATTTTCCCTCACTTTCTTAACAACGAAACAAGCTATTGGGGATTTGTAGAGGGGATGATATGAAAGCAAGTCACCTTATATATAATAACTGATCAACTAAGACTAGTGCATGTTAGAACATAAAATTAATAATTTATTTTTATTTTATAGGGTTATGATCGACGTTATAACTTATATTAAGACTAAATATCTCACATTGATTGAAAATAATAGTTAAGTCCATCTTATAAGGTCTTGGACAATTCCAACTTTATAAACTAGTTTTTGAGGTTGAGTTAGGCCAAATCATGTAAGTGGGCTTGGTCCAAATCATGTGAAGAATTCTAATAACCAACGCAAGCCACATGAAATCTGATGGTGTTTCTATGGATATCAATTTTTTCATTCCTAAAGTACTTAATTAACAGGAGATTGAGAGATAAATTATTGAACGAATGGTAAAACTAAGAAAGTAAATAAATATTATTTATTTTTTCTCCCCAATGAATTAATCCTTTTTCATACCAGACTTTTGGTATATTTATACATTTCATATCATACATTTCAAAATGACACATTTGATACCAAGATCGACCAACCTTTTTCATATTTGGTCAGGCCGTTAATTTGTGGATGAAAAATGTCACGTGCAACGCACATCCCCTTTAAGTGAAAAAAGAGGTGAGAAATACAATTATTAAAAATTGGGCAGGGTTTCTTTGCAATTTTGCCTTCTTCTTTCTCCTCCAATACAATCGTCAACTTCCGATTGCTGTTGATCGAAATTGGTTGAGGGATTTTATTCATTTTGTCATGAAGAACTCATACATATAAAGATCTTTTCAATCCGTTGAGTAATCTATTCGAATTTCGTAAGTCAAAATTTTTGAAATTTCAAATCGTGATTTCTCCTTCGATTCTGATGTAGGATTTATAAACGGAAGTATACGCAATCACAACAAGTAATATAATGATAAGTAGAGTATCGTCTCCACGGGGAATTAATGAGCTAAACTAACTAATTACTAAGGATCACTCTTTTTCTTATCCAAATTAACGAATCTTTGTGATTACTATAACTAAGCAATAATGAAAGTAAAACTAAATTCTAAACTGACAAGATTGACTATGATGATTAAAGCCTAGGATTACAACTTCCTTCAATGTCAAACTAATTGCTTTTATTTTCCCAACAATTCTATTGCAATTAAGGTTTATTGCTAGTCTAGGGCACTTAAGTTTTTACAATTTCTTTCCAGAATATTGCAAAACTAATCTAACCTAATCAAAGAGCTATATTCCTATACCAATGAAGTTAGGCCAGATTGAATCAAGAACAAGCCCTAATGATGACTACCTAAGGCAATTAAGTATATTCCTATCTTAATTGCTAACCAAATTACCCAATTCGATGTGGGTGCAATTCGTACAAAGGTTACCCATCCTTAACCTAAAACCTAATTTCCTCTCCCGATTCAATTAGATTTGTGAAACAATTGTTGGCCAGGCTATTGAAAATTTAAGCACAAGAATGGGCAAACAATAAATCTCAATAAAATAGAATAAGGAAAAATAAACGACAATCAATTCAAGCAAAGAATTCCATTGCAATCCTAGAAAAGTAAATTTAGTTCATAGCTAAAACGAAAATAAACTCAAGAATAATCAAAGTCATGAGTACAAGAACATAAAAGAGAAAAGAAAATTGCAAAGGATGAGGAAAAAGAAGTAGATCTGTTTCTCCAATCTTCAAGAATTGTCTTTTCCGATGTTTTCCACGCTCCTCAATGATATTTTCTTGTTCTTGGTCTCTCCCCTGTCAAAAAGTGTTTCCAGATGCCTTTTTCTCTCTTCCTCCACTAATATATAGGTTTCCAAGTGAAACTAGGGCACTAATAGTAAGAATTCGCGGAAATATTGTGACCCAGCGGATAATTAGTTTCGCCCCAGCGGAGATATTTTCCGCTCCAGCGAAGAGGCTTCTGTTTGCACATCCAAAAATCAAGAGAAAAAATCTGAAAAATTCACAAGAAAATACCAAAATGAGTACGTGACTCACCAATGAGATAAACCAAGCAAAACCGAATGAAAACGATCTAAGAACTCAAGAAACTAATACCATTCCCCGCAAAAATACATAGAAATTAACTCTATTTTGTAGAGTTAACACACCCCCAAACTTACTATTTTGCTAGTCCCGAGCAAAAGACAAAAAAAATGACCACAAGAATTGGACACGACCAAAACAAAGGACAACAACTCAAACATTTACAATCATGCATTCCAAGTCAGACTAGTAACCATCACTTTCAAAACGTTATGCATTGTATCATGTTATTCCTGCGTGTGTGTGTATACATAATATGAGAATGTCGGAATCACCCAGATCACTATAGCTTCAAAATCATTGAGCTTAATTGCATGAATTCTTAAATTGCCAAGCCTATTCTCTATTTTCTCAAGTCATTAAACTCGTCACTAAGTTCTAACAATGCTTTCAGTTGAAGTTATGGAATCCTTTAAGTTTGAACTTTCACTTAGCTTTTTTATTCATTATTTAGCATAACTCAAGTATATTTAGCACCACTCGCACTCATAACCTGTTCTAAAGAAGTAGTCAACATAGAGGAGTGCAGATTAATTAATGCACCCATATGTCGTTCATCTTTATCGCAGTCAAGTTAGAGGAGTACAAGTATAAGTCTCAAGCGATGAGATTTTTCAGGTCTCATACAAGTGAGGTTATTTTCTTTGAATTTAACTTAAAGCTTTTCCGTACTTTGCTTTATTCGGTTCTTATTAAAGTCATCCTTATCCCCGTACTTAGGCAAAACTATCACTTAGATTCTAAGTTTTCTAACCCTCGAATCTAGAGATCGGGTAGGCAAGATAAAATTTCTTAAGCTCTATTCTAGACTATACTTCACTAACTTCATCCTAAATCCTCGATTATGCATTCGTGCTCAGAATTTTTGCAGAAAAAACAATTAACAACACATAAAATTTCAAAAATTTGATCAAAAATCGACCTAGCATGCACGACGTAAATGCAATCACCCCCAAACTTAAGAAATGCATTGTCCTCAATGATGAAATTGATGAAGATAAGAGATAAACTAATTTGAGAAAATATAAAACAAATAAAGCAACTAAAGAACGTCCCTGATTTCAGCTGGAGTTCAATCTTCATCTGGTATCTCATCTGGTGGTGGTGGGAGTTGTGGGAATGAAATTATTTGGAGTAGGGTGTGTTGGGGAAGTGTTGATTTTTTTGCTGGGGCGGAGGTGGGTTTGCGCGGGGGCGAAATCCATTCTGGAAAATCAGCTCACATTCCCGAAGTAGTTTTTGCGGGGGCGGTGTTATTTTTCCGCCCCAGCGGAGGATGTTCTGAAAATTTATTCAAAATTTGGTCCGTCAATTTTTCGCTGGGGCGATACATTATTTCGCGGGGGCAGAACATTTTCTGGAATATATATATATATTTTTTTTTAATACTTGGGTTGCCTCCCAACAAGCGCCTTAGTTATAGTCATGGCTTGACTTTGTCCTTCTTATTTAGGATCGCCCAAGGTAATGGTGGCAATTTGCCGATCAATGTTGCCCCCCAAATAGTTCTTTAGTCTTTGTCCATTAACCTTGAAAGTTCTCCCACTTTGTTCATCTTGTACTTCCACGGCTCCATAGGAAAAAACTTCCGTAACAAGAAACGGACCAGACCACCTTGATTTGAGTTTTCCTGGAAAGAGCTGAAGATGAGAATTATACAGTAATACTCGTTGTCCTGGCTCAAATTCTCGACGTATTATCTTTCCATCATGTATTCTCTTGGTTTTCTCTTTGTAAATCCTCGCATTTTCATATGCTTGAAACCTAAATTCGTCCAATTCATTTAGCTGTAAAAGACGCTTTTCCCCCGATGCATTTACGTCAAAGTTTAGCTTCTTAATAGCCCATAATGCTTTGTGCTCAAGTTCCACGGGTAAGTGACATGCTTTGCCAAATACCAATGTATACGACGACATACCAATTGGTGTCTTAAAAGCGGTTCTGTACGCCCACAGTGCATCGTCCAATCTCATACACCAATCTTTTCGAGACGTGCTCACTGTCTTCTCCAAAATTCTTTTTATCTCTCGATTAGAAATCTCGGCTTGTCTACTGGTTTGAGGATGATATGCTAGAGCAACTTTGTGCGTGACCCCATATTTGGCCAAGAGAGCTAAAAATTGTTTGTTGCATAAGTGAGTTCCTTCATCGCTCATGATTGCCCTTGGAGTACCAAAACGAGTGAAAATATTATTCTTAAGAAATCTTAGCACCACTTTAGCATCATTGGTTTCAAAGGCAGATGCCTCCACCCACTTAGATACGTAGTCAACAGCAACCAAAATATACTTGTTCTTGTGAGATGATATGAAAGGGCCCATAAAGTCAATACCCCATAAATCGAAAAGCTCAACTTTCAGAATATAATTAAGAGGCATTTCGTATCTTCTCGAAATATTTCTCACCCTTTGACAACGATCACAACGAGTAACGAAAGAATGCGCATCCTTGAATAGAGTAGGCCAAAAGAAACCAGATTGAAGGACTTTTGCAGCAGTCCTTTCTCCACTAAAATGACCACCATAAGCAGAAGAATGACAATGATGCAAAATACTTTCAACCTCGTCTTCAGGAACACATTTTCTGATGATTCGATCAACGCATAGCTTGAACAAAAATGGTTCATCCCAGAAATATGATTTTACATTGTGCATGAACCTCTTCTTTTGTTGATAGTTCATGTCAGGGTGCAACTTGTGGCTTACCAAATAGTAAACTATGTCTGCATACCAAGGAACAATATTATCCGAAATAGCAAGTAATTGTTCATCAGGAAATGTCTCATTTATTCTAACGGAATCCCTTAAATGCTCTCAATTTTCCAGCCTAGACAGGTGGTCAGCCACTTGATTTTCCGAACCTTTTCGATCTCGGATCTCCAAATCAAATTCTTGTAACAAAAGTATCCATCTAATTAATCTAGGCTTAGCATCTTTCTTTTCAATTAGATACTTTATTGCAGAATGATCTGTATATACTGTCACCCTAGTACCCACTAGATAAGACCTAAACTTGTCAAATGCAAAAACTACCGCTAACAATTCTTTCTCAGTGGTGGTGTAATTGATTTGTGCATCGTTTAGAGTCTTACTAGCATAATAAATAGAATGAAACACCTTTTCCTTTCGTTGCCCCAAAACAGCTCCAATAGCGAAGTCACTTGCATCACACATTAGTTCGAACGGAAGATCCCAATTGGGCACAATGATAATAGGAGCCGAGACTAATCTCCTTTTGAGCACGAGGAATGCATCCATACAAGCAGCATCAAAATTGAACTTCACATCCTTTTCCAAAAGATTAGATAATGGCTTAGCAATTTTTGAAAAGTTCTTAATGAATCGCCTATAAAACTCCGCGTGGCCAAGAAAACTGCGGACCCCTTTTACAGATATAGGAGGAGAAAGTTTCTCTATTGCTTCGAGTTTAGCCTTATCCACTTCAATGCCTTTTTCAGAGACTCGATGCCCCATAATTATTCCTTCTTTAACCATAAAATGGCACTTCTCCCAATTTAGAACGAGATTGGTTTCTTTACATCTCTTCAACACCGAAGCTAGATTAACAAGACAACTATTAAAAGAATCATCGAAAACAGAAAAATCATCCATAAATATCTCCATGCATTGCTCCACCATATCTGTAAAGATAGCCATCATACACCTTTGAAATGTTGCGGGTGCATTGCATAAGCCAAATGACATCCTTCTAAATGCAAATGTCCCATATGGACAAGTAAATGTTGTCCTCTCTTGGCGTTCCGGAAAGATTGCTATCTGATTGTAGCCGGAATAACCATCAAGCTGACAAAAGTACTCTTTACCAGCTAATATGTCTAGCATCTGGTCAATGAACGGTAATGGAAAATGATCCTTGTGAGTCGCCTTATTTAACTTCCTGTAATCCATGCACACCCGCCAACCAGTCACAGTTCTTGTCGGAATAAGCTCATTATGTGCATTTTGAACAACCGTCATGCCACCCTTTTTTGGAACACATTGGACTGGACTAACCCATGAGCTGTCAGAAATTGGAAAAATAATACCCGAATCTAACCACTTGATAATTTCCTTCTTTACCACTTCTTTCATGACAGGGCTAAGACGTCGTTGATGCTCAATAGTGGGTTTATGATCATCTTCCAATAATATTTTGTGCATACAAATAGATGGACTTATACCTCTAATGTCTGCTATCGACCAACCAATTGCTTCTTTGAATTCTCTGAGCACGAGCAGTAGCTTATTTTCTTGATCAGCCGTCGGCAAAGAAGATACAATAACTGGCAAAGTAGAATTTTCCCCCAAAAATGCATACTTCAAATGTGTTGGTAATTGTTTAAGCTCTACGATTGGAGGTTCTTCAATGGATGGTTTATTAGCTCTTGCAGATTTTTCAGGCATTTCCAGGGTCTCAAATAGGTTTGAATCTCGGAGTAGCCTCTAGAATTTTCACACATTCAATAAACTCTTCATCTTCCCTATCAATTTCCATTGTCAAAGATGCTTCAAAGAATCAGTAGGAAAACATTCCAAGAAAGTATCAGAGATGGCTCTATCCACCACATCTATTGCAAAACAATCTTCTCTATCCTTAGGATGTTTCAAAGATGAATAGATATTAAAGGTACCTCTTGATCTTGAATTCTCATCTTCAGTTCTCCTTTTTCAACATCGATCAACGTTCGACCAGTGGCCAAGAAAGGCCTTCCAAGAATGATTGGTACATCGCGATCTTCGTCCATGTCAGGGATAATAAAGTCTGCTATAAAAATCAATTTTGTCCACTTTGACCAAAATATCTTCTACACTCCCTCTTGGATAACTGAGAGTTCGATCCGCCATCTGTAACATAACTGACGTGGGCTTTGCTTCCCCCACACCAAGCTTTCTGAAGATCGACTATGGCATCAAATTTACGCTAGCACCTAAATCGCATAATGCCTTAGTGACAGACTGATTTCCAAACGTGCACGGAATGGTGAAAGTCCCTGGATCCTTCAGTTTTGGTGGAAGCTTTCTTTGAATAAGCGCACTACACTCTCCAGTAAGTGCTACAGTTTCATAGTCTCCCAACCTTCTTTTCCTCGATAAGATATCTTTCATGAATTTTGCATAGGTGGGCATTTGCTCCAATGCTTCAACAAAGGGAATGTTGATGGATAAATTCTTGAAAATATCAAGAAATTTTTGAAACTGTTTATCCAACTTTTGCTTTTGTAATCTCTGGGGGATGGAGGCGGTGGATATTCTTGAACTTTCAGTTTCTCCATTTTTTCTTCATATTCTTTGGATTTCTTTTCCACATGATCTTAATTATTTTGCTCATTCTCTATTGATTCACTCGGTGGCTTCACTTCTTCTTGCTCAAGCTTCCTGGTATTGCCCTCAATCTCCTTTCCACTTCTGAGAGTTATAGCTTTACAGTGATGTGGAGTATCTTTTCCTGGATTTGTCTCAGTGTCTGCAGGCAAAGTTCCCTGAGGTCGACCATTAAGACTATTAGCCAATTGGCCAATCTGAGTCTCCAAAGCACAAATAGAAGCGTTCTGGTTTTGCATTATGACATCTGTCTTCTGCATGTATTGGAGCAGCAATTCTTCTGTAGATGGTTTTTGTACTTGTGTTGGTGCATGAGCTTGTTGAAAACCCGGAGGTGCAATTGGTCCTTGAGCTTGAATGTTTGATTGATTACCACCCCATGAGAAATTAGGGTGATTTCTCCATCCCGAATTATATGTGTTGGAATAAGGATTGTTCCTCTGACGGTTAGAATTTCTCACGAAATTGACAAACTCCGGATTCTCAGGACAGTATACAACCGTGTGATTATCTCCACAAATGTCACATGTGGCATATATTCTCTGAACATTGTTTCTACTACAATTCTCATCAAGTTTCTTTGTGAGAGCTGCCAATTGAGTTGTTAAAGAAGCAATAGCATCAACTTCTATAACTCCGGCTATCTTTTTCTGCTTTGTGCGTCTTGATGACCACTGTTGAATATTTGATGCCATTTCCTCAATAATATCTCTGGCTTCATCAGGAGATTTTCCCACAAGAGCACCATTAGCCGCAGCATCGAGATTTCCTTTCATGTTATCTATAAGCCCATTATAAAAAGATTGAATTTGTAACAAATCTGGAATCTGATGGTGAGGACACTTTTTTAGCATATCCTTAAATCTCTCCCAGGCTTCATCTAAAGTTTCATCTTTATATTGCAGAAAATCAGTGATGTCATTCCTCATCCGAGCAGTTTTTGCAGGTGGAAAAAACTTAGCTAAAAATTTATCCACTAACTGACTCCACGTTATAATAGACTCATCTGGCAGAGCTTCTAACCAATCTGCAGCCTTCCCAGTCAAAGAGAATGGGAATAATCTCAGCCTGAAAGCATCTGATGATACTCCATTGAATTTGAATGTATCACACATCCTCAAAAATAGTTTCAAGTGTTTGTTCGGATCCTCATGAGCATGCCCGAAGAATTGTTTCGACTCAAGCATATGTATGACTGCTGGCTTGATCTCAAAATTATTGGCCTCAACAGTTGGCCTAGCAATACTCGACCTTAGTCCTTCCACATGAGGGACTGCATAATCTCTGATAGAGCGATAAGCAGCAGCTGCTGCTTCTCCATTGACTTGTTCGGCCATAGTCTAACCTTGAGACTCGGAATTTATTTTCAGCCTTTCTAATCTTCGAATTGTGAGATCGATTTCAAGATCTAATGGGATAAGTTCTTTATTTCGATCGCTGCGCATACAAAGAATAAATGTCCTGAAAATAAAGAAAGAGATAGCAATAAATTTGATCTAAGAAAAGAATGATTGATATTAATATTAGCAAAATAGCGCAAATAATTCCCCGGCAACGGCGCCAAAAACTTGATGCAGGATTTATAAATGTAAGTATACGCAATCTCAATAAGTAATATAATGATAAGTAGAGTATCGTCTCCACAGGGAATTAATCAGCTAAACTAATTAATTACTAAGGATCACTTTTTTTCTTATCCAAATTAACAAATCTTTGTGTTTATTATAACTAAGCAAAAATGAAAGTAAAACTAAATTATAAACTGACAAGATTAACTATGATGATTAAAGCTTAGGATTACAACTTCCTTCAATGTCAAACTAATTGCTTTTATTTTCCCAACAATTCTATTTCAATTAAGGTTTATTGCTAGTCTAGGGCATTTAAGTTTTTACAATTTCTTTCGAGAGTATTGCAAAACTAATCAAACCTAATCAAAGAGCTATATTCCTATGCCAATGAAGTTAGGCCAGATTGAATCAAGAACAAGCCCTAATGATGACTACCTAAGGCAATTAAATTCCTATCTTAATTGCTAAACAAATTACCCAATTCGATGTGGGTGCAATTCGTACAAAGGTTACCCATTGATGGGGGCTATTTCGCACCCCTTATAATGTTCGGATCGACTAAGGGTTATGGGATCGGTTCGACCAGACTAGCCCATTCGGGAGCATCTATCGACCCAGTAGAATACGACCCTCCTCAACGACCAGGCTACAATCCGGACTCAAGTAGGACAACTGGGCCGAGTCCTATTAGAATTATGTTTCCTTGTAAAACTAGGTTAATTGTGATATAAATACCTAGTTTAAATCATTGTATTACTAACCTTGGACATACTAAACTGACGCTTGCATACTAAAGCAATATGAGATTATTGAATAGAAAAGCTTTTGCTATACTATTTTATTCATTGACTGTTTTGATTACCGATTGTTCCATTCAATTGTTTCTTCCTTGAGATTGATCCATCCAGAATAAAGTAACAGAGCCCTTTAATTCATATTGAAAACCCCTAATCACAAACCTTACTGATTAAATTGTACCCGACGAAATCCGGCTTAATCAGTTGGCGCCCACCATGGGGCTAGGTTAATTATTCGATCGACATATGGCTCGCCCAAGGAAGAGCGCTCGTAATGGGGCAAGGAGTAACACAACTAACCCCCATAATACATCTGAGGATCCACAGGGCAATACTGATAATAACGCCCCTGAGAACAACGACAATTTACAGGGACATCTTCAGAACCAACAGGAACCACAAGGGATCCCTACTGGTACGATACCGGAAGAACATGTAGCTCCAGCGATCCCTGTTCCCCTCCCAGACGCTCAGGAGAAATTGCGACAGATTGCTATGCTTTTTAAATCACTCAGCCCAGAGGAACTACTCGTACTCGAATAGGTTCCTCGAAACCCTAGAACCACTAGGGAAAATCCAATTCACAGGACGCCGAGGCAGAATGATCAAATCTCTCAACAAGCTGATAGCCCGGTAAGCGAGCACCGCTCGTTACACAGTCCGCAAAGGGGGAACTCAAAACCCTTCGATAACAATCCCCGAAGAAAACCGGGTAAAAGGAGACCGCAGCCGGGACGCAGCGGGTCCAAGGAACATACCATAATCCCCATCGAGGATGACGTGGGCGATGCAATCCCTGATCGACCACGAACTATGCGGTTCTCGGAAAGAGAAATCGAAAAGATGGTACATGAATGACTTGAGCAGCGCTTACGATCTGTTCAAAACCCGTGGGCCAGAACCACGGAACTCCAGGAGAGCTTAGCGGCCTGCTCTCCCTTCTACAGAGAAATAAAAGAGGCACAGTCGACCGGACAGGTTCCAGGTAGACTACCCAGATACGACGGAACCACTGATCCAGATGACTATATCTTTAGCTTCACAAACATAATGAATTTATATGCTCACTCGGCGGAATTCACCGCTAAGTTAATGGTGACCACGTTAGAAGGACTTGCTTTAGACTGGTTCGCCAAGCAACCAGCCAACTCCATATTCAGTTTCCGGGAATTATGCAACAAGCTGACACAGCAGTTCGCCAGTCAAAAAAGACAAAAACTTCTAATGAGCTATTTAGGAACCATTTATCAACAAGAGGGCGAATCCCTAAGGAACTGGTTGGCAAGATTTAATGTGGAATTGCTCAAAATCGATTCCCCAAATATCGATTACATAATCTCCATTCTCTTCGACCTCACGAAGAATAGGCAGTTCGGAAATGCCCTCAGCCGAAAGCAACCAAGAACGTTCGCTGACATCATGAGCTTGGCATCTAAATATATGACCCAGGAAGAGATGAATTCTTTTAAAGATAAGAACAAAAATAAAGCTACGGCCTCCGGCTCCAAACGGCAAGATAGAATTCCTGCCCAAAGATCCATGGACTATGAACGATCTTTTAGGAAAGGCAACGTCTTCCAGCGATTAGAATACAATAAAAACGACCAGGACAGACGACCTAACATTTATCAAAGACCTAGAACCACCGAGCCGGCAATCCGGAGCAGGTTTAATCAAGTAGAACACCCAAGGCTAACTGTTCCGATAGAAGAAATCTTGGTTGTACTAGAAAGGAATAATTGGATCCCAGAAGCAAAGAGAATCGCTCAGCCCAGACCAGGTGGACGAAACTATGAGTTATACTGCAAATATCACCGGGCACATGGGCATCGCACTGAAGATTGCTTTCACCTTAAAAGGGAGATTGAAAAACTGATCGAACAAGGAAAACTAGATGACTATTTGGAGCGGGATAACCGCAAGCGAGGAAGAAGTAGGAGTCCCCGGTATAACAACCAAAGAAGAAATTCCCGTAGAAGGTCCCCTAATGATGGTCCCCCACCAGAATTAAACAATGACCAGATTAATGGTACCATCCATACAATCTCAGGAGGACCCGCGGGCGGGGACAGTCGTAATGCTCGTCGAAGGACCGCTAGATCCATAATTGGAAGCTTAAAATACCCGAAAGAAGTATGGACTCTAGAAAGTAAAGCAACAAACAACCAGCTAATTAGTTTCACCGAGGGCGAGGTACCCAAAAACCTTGTTTGGGACACGAAAGAGGATAGCCCCGACTTTCCAATGGTGGTATCGCTAGAAATAGCAAATTACAACGTCAAAAGAATCCTAATCGATAATGGAAGCTCATCGAATATCATCTCTAAAGAGGTCCTAGACCAGATGAACTTGGGACAAATAACTTTCCAAAAAGTAGCCACGCCTTTAGTAGGATTTGGAGGATCCGAGATTGTCCCCAGTGGCACGATAACTTTAAGTGTCTCACTCGGAAAGAAACCATATCGGACGGTGAAACTAGTGAAATTCTTAGTAGTAGAAACGCCCTTTGCCTACAATGTGATTCTAGGACGACCTGCACTCAACTTATTCCGAGCAGTTGTTTCAACATACCATCAAAAAATAAAATTTCCAAGTGACGCAGGGATCGGAGAAATAGTGAACGATCATTGTATGGCATGGGACTGCTACAACACATCACTAACCTTGGGAAATCGCCCTAAATCGATTACCCCGAGCAAAAGAAAGCTTGAAGACGACGCTGATAGAAACGAGGTTGAAATCCCCAGCACTGACCGAATAGATAAAAAGGGAAAAGAACCAGTGGTTTTAGCTTTAAAACCACCGGAACATAAGGATGTCATACTGATACAAGGGGATCCAACAAAAACAACAAGAATAGGTACCGAATTAAGCAGGGAAGGGGAAGTAATGTTGATCGACTTTCTCAGAAATAATGTAGATGTCTTCGCCTGGAGCGCGAACGACATTGAAGGGATTGACCCCCGAGTAATCAGTCATTCGCTAAAAATCGACCCTTCGGCAAAACCTGCTAGACAAAAGAAGAGGTATCATGGGCCGATAAAGGATAAAATCATCAAGGCAGTAGTAGAAAGACTACTCAAGGCGAAACAAATTCGAGAAATACACTTCTCAGAATGGCTATGTAATGTTGTGCTAGTAGCAAAAGGTGACAAAAGGGATAACAAATGGAGAATGTGCAACGATTTCACCGACCTCAATAAGTTATGCCCGCGCGATCCATATCCTCTCCCAAGGATCGACTTATTAGTTGACTCAACCGCTGGCTTTGCAATCTTCAGCATGATGGATGCTTTCCAAGGTTTTTATCAAATATACATGGATGAGCGAGACCAAGAGAAAACTGCATTCATAACCGAGCAGGGAGTGTATTGCTTCATAGTTATGCCATTTGGGTTAAGGAACGCGGGTGCCACTTACCAAAGATTAGTTAACATGATGTTCAGAGAATTAATAGGAGAAATAATGGAAGTATACGTAGATGATATGCTGGTAACAAGCATGAATGAAGCTGATCATGTAAAGCATCTCGATCGATGCTTCCAAATATTGAGAAAGTATCGAATGAAGCTAAATCCTGCAAAATACACTTTCGGTGTTAAGTCGGAATTTTTTTTAGGATATTTGGTACATCAACGAGGAATCGAGGCTAACCCAGAAAAAATTCGAGCCATAACTGAAATGAAGCCTCCCAAAACGATCTCCCAAGTACAGAGCTTGGTAGGCAAAATCGTGGCGTTAAAAATATTCATATCCACATCAGCCGACAAAAGTTTGCCGTTCTTCCAAACCCTTCGGAAAGCGAAAAACTTTGCTTGGGCCGAAGAAAGTGACCAGGCCTTTGAACGGTTAAAGGAATATCTAACGAGAGCACCGCTGTTGGCAAAGCCAACCGAAGGAGAACCATTATATATCTACATATCGATCTCCGATGTGGCCATCAGTTCAGTTTTAGTCATAGTGGATGGCTTAGAACATAAGCCAGTTTATTACTTGAGAAAATTACTACAAGGGGCCGAGAAGAACTACCTGGAAATAGAGAAATTTGCTTTGGCCTTAGTGGTAGCAGCAAGAAAACTCCGACCTTATTTTCTAACTTACAAAATTGTGGTCTTAACAAACCAACCACTAAGACAGGTCCTAGCAAAGCCAGAAGCCTCTGGAAGATTGATCAAGTGGGCTATCGAACTCGGTCAGTTCGAAATTGAGTACAAACCAAGAATTGCGATAAAAACCCAAGTCTTAGCCGATTTCCTGTTAGAAACTCCAACCCAGGCAATCGAACACACCGAATCTACTAGCCATAACAACGATATCTTGATCATAGAAAGACAAACCTGGTTAATGCACGTCGACGGTGCTTCATGCCGAGAGGGAGGAGGTGCCGGAATCAACTTTACCGGACCTAATAAGGAAGATATAAATTATGCGATAACATTGGACTTCATCGTAACAAACAACGAAGCAGAATATGAAGCGCTGATCGCGGGAATGGAAATGGCGATCAAGGCCAACATAAAAAGCCTTAAGGTATTAACTGATTCAGAGTTAGTATAGAGACAGATAGAAGGTCTGTATGAGGCTAAGGAATTTAATATGGTCAAATACCTAGCCAAAGTGGAAAAATTGGCTGAAAAATTCGAAAGTTTCGGTATACAAAACATTCCACGCTCGAAAAATAAATGGGCCGATCAACTGTCTAGGTTCACAGGATCCCACAACGGAAAAACTGAAAGGGTGATCAACTGGTTAATCTTCAAAGCGCCGACAATCGATATCGATGAGACACCGATCGCCGAAATGATGGAAATCGAAGAAGCTGAAGCAAACTGGATGACTCCAATGATAGAATATCTTCGAGAAGGAAAATTGCCACTTGACCAAAATGAAGCTCGGAAAATAAAATATCGGGCTCCAAAATATACATTGATAGAAGAAAAACTTTACCGAATATCAGTATCAGGAATTCTCCTGAAATGCATCTCTGAATCTCAAACCAACGATATCCTCCGGGAGGTACATGAGGGAGATGCAGGAAATCACAGCGGAGCAAGGGCCTTGACTTTAAAGTGCCTTCAAACAGGTTATTATTAGCCTACCATCAACAATGATGCCGTCCAATATGTCCAAAAATGTCATCATTGCCAAGTCCATGCTAATATATGTCATCAACCGGCTGAAAACATGCACCCAATACCTATTTGTTGGCCGTTCGATCAATGGGGAATGGACATCGTGGTCGCTGTTGAATACTTCAGCAAATGGATAGAATGCATCGCCCTTGCCCGAATAACTCAATTCCAAGTGATCAATTTCTTATGGAAATTCATAGTATGTCGATTTGGCATCCCGAGAATTCTGATCTCTGATAACGGAACCCAATTTGCGGGAAAACAGGTGATGGAATGGTGTACTAAGCTAGGAATTCAGCAAAATTTCACTTCGGTTGGGCATCCTAGAGCAAACGGACAGACTGAGGTAGCGAACCGAGAAATAATAAAATCACTGGAGAAAAGATTAGGGGCAGCCAAAGGAAGATGGCTAGATGAACTCCCAGGGGTACTATGGGCTAATCGAACCAGGGTCAGAACTTCAACCGGGGAGACCCCATTTAGTCTAGTATATGGCTCGGAAGCTGTTATTCCAGTCGAAACGCTAATTCCGACACCAAGAATTGAAATGTATGACGACCAGGAAAATGGGAAAACAAGAGAAATTGATATTGATTTAACAGAAGCTTTAAGAGAAAAAGCGGCCGTACGTTTGCAAGTCGCTAAATCAAACATGGAAAAGGCCTACAATCAAAAAGTACGCGTCTGAACCTTCAAAGAAGGAGACCTAGTTTTGAAAAAGGTAAAGGTATCCAAGCATGTGGGAAAGTTACAACAGAATTGGGATGGACCATATATTATCATCGGTGTAGGAAAGAAAGGTTCATACAAGATTGCACACTTGGACGGAACAGCCCTACCACGAACATGGAATGCAGTCAACCTTAGAAAATACTATGGTAAATAAATCATAACGGTTTATGCTGCTTTTATTTTCTTTTTAGTAAGTTTTATTCTTTGTAATAAAGGCCCTGGCCTATGGTTCAATTCTTAAAAATTTTAGCAATTTTAAATATCAAATCAAAGCTCGATAAAAAAAAATATATCAAAACGAATTGAGTATAAATCGATTGATTCGTTAAACGCTCCTCGGAATTGTACGATCATCTTGGTTAAGATCCAATGAAGATATGACGAGTCGAGTATAAATTGATCCGCTCAATAAACGCTCCTCGATCTGACAATACTTATAGTTGAGTATAAATTGATCCGCTCAATAAACGCTCCTCGATCTACATCCAACGATTAAAAGGCTTTTGTATAAAAACCTAAGTCTAAATCAAAAGAGTTGAGTATAAATTGATCCGCTCAATAAACGCTCCTCGATCTGGCAATACAAAGAGTTGAGTATAAATTGATCCGCTCAATAAACGCTCCTCGATCTACATCCAACGATTAAAGGCTTTAGTATAAGAACCTAAGTCTAGACACTAAGAGTTGAGTATAAATTGATCCGCTTAATAAACGCTCCTCGATCCATGGCTAACGATTAAAAGGCTTTGGTATAAGAACCGAAGTCTAGACAAAAAGAGTTGAGTATAAATTAATCCGCTCAATAAACGCTCCTCAATCCACTTTTAACGATTAGACAGACTTTGGTATGAAAACCTACAAGTCCAAAAAAAAAAAAGAGTTGAGTATAAATTGATCCGCTCAATAAACGCTCCTCGTATTATTTTTATCGATTAAAAAGGCTTTTGGTATAAAAACCTAAGTCTAAATAAAAAAGAGTTGAGTATAAATTGATCCGCTCAATAAACGCTCCTCGTATTATTTTTATCGATTAAAAAGGCTTTTGGTATAAAAACCTAAGTCTAAATAAAAAAGAGTTGAGTATAAATTGATCCGCTCAATAAACGCTCCTCGTATTATTGTTATCGATTAAAAAGGCTTTGGTATAAAAACCTAAGTCTAAATAAAAAGAGTTGAGTATAAATTGATCCCCTCAATAAACGCTCCTCGTATTATTTTTATCGATTAAAAAGGCTTTTTGGTATAAAAACCTAAGTCTAAATAAAAAAGAGTTGAGTATAAATTGATCCCCTCAATAAACGCTCCTTGTATTATTTTTATCGATTAAAAGGGCTTTTGGTATAAAAACCTAAGTCTAAATAAAAAAGAGTTGAGTATAAATTGATCCGCTCAATAAACGCTCCTCGTATTATTTTTATCGATTAACAAGGCTTTTGGTATAAAAACCTAAGTCTAAATAAAAAAGAGTTGAGTATAAATTGATCCGCTCAATAAACGCTCCTCGTATTATTGTTATCGATTAAAAAGGCTTTGGTATAAAAACCTAAGTCTAAATAAAAAAGAGTTGAGTATAAATTGATCCCCTCAATAAACGCTCCTCGTATTATTTTTGTCGATTAAAAAGGCTTTGGTATAAAACCTAAGTCTAAATAAAAAAGAGTTGAGTATAAATTGATCCGCTCAATAAAACGCTCCTCGTATTATTTTCATCGATTAAAAAGGCTTTGGTATAAAAACCTAAGTCTAAATAAAAAAACAAAAGAGTTGAGTATAAAATAAACGCTCCTCGTTCTATTTTTAACGATTAAAAAGGCTTTTGGTATAAAAACCTAAGTCTAAATAAAAAAGAGTTGAGTATAAATTGATCCGCTCAATAACCGCTCCTCGATCTATTTTAACGATCCAAAAGATTCGGTAAGTACACCCAAGTCTTAAAAATGAGTTGAGTATAAATTGGTCCGCTTGATAAACGCTCCTCATAAATAAGATCAAGACGAAATCAACAACAAGAAGAATGCAAGGAATAAAAATAAAGTTTTATTCATCTGTGAACATGTAATAAATTACATACAAAAGCTTTGATCAAATTACAAAGGTCTATATACGATTTACACATCGTTACAATTGTTTAGATAAAATGATCCTATCCTATGGATCGATGGTCCTCACGACAATGTCCACGGAAACATCAATCTCCTCCCTAGTATCTCGAAGGTCGGAATTAACCACCTAAGAAGCATGATGCTCAGGATGGTCGACTTCTTTGATTCGATGGTCAGGATCAGAAGATCAAATGTTCCTCCAGACGAATTGACCATCACCAGCCAGATGCCCGGTAACAGCCACTCACCCAGAAGGAGATACTGCTGGTATAATGGGGTTGAATTTTACTCTAAAGCAGCATCTCTTCAGGACCGTCGCAGAAGAAAAAATTTACCAGCACACCCCGGTGGTCTATCAGTCCGAAGGTAACACCCAAAAGAGCGAGGGTGACTGGTAAATATGAACCCTCCATGTGCAAACAGAAACCACGGACCTCAAACCTGTGAAGACAAAGGTTGAGGCCTCATGGGACCCGTCAGTACAAGACAGAAGAAATTTAAGATATTATGATATGAATCACGATAATGTGACTTTTTGAATATTATGGGGTCAGAAGGCAAAATGAAATTCAAGGAAACTGAGACCTCCATCCTTTTTGAGAGTTACAATTAGAATATGGAAACCACCTTCCTATTTATAGGGATAGATCTGATTAATCCAACGGCTGGATGGAGATTTGATCAAGGGACGGAAATGCGACCTTTTGACTTTCCGTAATTAATGCGAGTAAGTTGGAACGACACCCCTCTGATCGACTCAACGAATCGATGACAAAAGAAAATTCAGATCGAAGCGATCAATGCACAATCTAAGTAGATCTAAAAAGAGCTCCAGACCAGAAAGGTTTACACGCTCACATATGTTAGTCGCTCGATAAAAAGCTTGAGATCCTCAACGAAGGCATGCAAGTTTACGCCATTATGAAAAAATAGTGGTTCGCTTAGAAGTATAAGACCTAACCCTCCAGCATACGAGGGTCGTCACTGCCTCATATATTATATGGAAAATTATTAATTGGCTATACAAGAACTCCACTGGAGTCCAAGAAGCCTGACACCGATATTAAGGCAGTAATTACCATCATTCCAGACTGCACTATCGCCGCTGCCTAACATTCCAAAAGAATTGCTGAAGGAGGTCTGAACAAGTCAGATCTGGCTAATAATTCTACATTTTCCAATTCCTCCCATATCAAAGAAATGATATATTGATACACTGGTTGCTTTATTTGAGAAACAAGGCACTATCAGTACAGAGAAGCATGAATTTAAAGAATATACGCAGAACGATATCTTTTCACAAGGTCCAGCGAACTTAAACCTATGATAAGAAAAACAGACCTCAACAGTGGAAATAACAGCGTCCTTAAATAAGATATCCTTATCAAAAGGACAAATTTACAAGGTACTGGTCGAACATCGACGACAACACTGAGCGTTCCTTATCAATTATTCAATCAACTATCCACATGGACGGCCTACTGTCACATTTTCATGTCTAACGCGACTAAGGAACAATCATAAGGGACCATACTTGGTCGATCATCATTCTTATACTTGATTTAAAAGTTTGATTTGCAGAACGAACGTTATATCATTCAGTTACTTAAAAACTGATCGAGCCAGACTAAGCTACTCTATCAAACAAAGCATATTCTCCCAGAAGATCATTATCAGATAAGTATGCTAATCTATATCGATTATTTCAAGAAGTTATATTTATGCATAACAGCAAAATATGCATAACGAAATATATCTATGGATTGAAATTGATCAAGGCATGGATCTGCCCGTAAAAGATCATTGTTTTCATTAGTTCATTCTCCCCATACAAAAAATTCAGCCCAAAACAACCGCACAAAAGGTCGGGGCATGGATCTCCAAACGACGTTGATAGGCACCCTTACCGATCCACAGATCATCATTTTGCACACCCAACTGGAGTGCAAAATATTTGGCCTGGAAAAGAAAAAGAAAAAGAAAAGCCCTTACATAAACAAGGCAATCAAAATAAAAGCGGGAAAAATAATCAAAGATATGTTTACCTGCTCGCATAGCTTCACCAGCGACTGAACAAGGCGAACATTAGAGGTATCCTCTAGCTTCCTCAACTCGCCAGGCAGAATAGTGCTTAAGCCCAGGTCCCAGGACAAAGCATCGGGCTCAACAGAGCCGGGTAATTCACTACTAAAAGGAACATTGACAGGACGCGGAGTCACCGACTGCGTAATATCCTTAACTTGCTCGAGAATGCAACGGTCATCTAACATATGAGGGGATTCCCTCTCGTTAGGACTCACCGAGGTCTCCTTGCCCGAGGCAGAGATAACAGTTCGCCGACCGGACCTTGATCCGGTCCGACCTCCAGAAGGCCCGCCGGATTCGAAAGAAGTAGTCATCACAGTAGTATCATTAAATAAAAAATCAGAGAAATCTTGGGAAACAGATTGTGTCATGGACGGATCCAAAAAAGAATCTCCACCAACTGCCCCCGTGGCATCTTCCCTTTGATGTCCGCCGACAAGCAGGGCGGTAGAGATAGAAGAAGGAACGGAGTTATCAGGAACCCGTCCATGAAAGCCATGCTCAAAAGAAGAAACACCTGAAGAAACAGGTATATTAAAAGTCTGCTCCACATTGGACATATCACCAAAGGCCACCCGACCAGGGGAAGGTGTTACGCTCTTTATACGAGTACGTAAACTACGCAAGTATACGGTCGTTACAAGTAATATAAAACGATAAGTGCATACCGAGTATCGAATCCCAACGAATGGGTAAAAGGTGGGAATAAACGAATCAATCGATGGCTTATTTCATCTAAGAACACTTGATAACTTATTATCGAACCCAAATATATGATAAGGGTGATTTTATTTAACTACGAACGGTAAAGTAAATCTAACTAAGAAAGCAAGTAAATGGGGAGTTAATTATGCGGTAAGGAGGATTCATAAGCGATTAGTTAAAGCAGATAAATTATGCGGTTGTTAGGTTAGCTATGCAAACAATCCTAGATTTAGTTGTTGTTTGTGAGTTCAAATTAGTTAAGTCTCCCTATCGGTTTGACTTAACTCTACCAATCTACCCAACTCTCCATCTCTGGATCAAGAACAAACATCGCTGTCAACCGATGCTCTAAGGGAAGTCCGAACCCAAAAGAGGATTCTAAGGCGTACCGTTGTCACCTGGGACCTAAAACTAACCCGAATCCCCGAATAAAGAGAATCTAAGTTATTTGATGCATTTACGGACGAACCCATTATACAAACACGGACCAAACTAGGTATATGTCTATCCTAGGTTGAAATCCACAAATCGTCACTCACCTAACTTTCTACATCCTATGTCTAGGTTGCATTAAAGGTAGATGGCCAAAAGTGCGATAAAACAATAAACCCAACAAATCAAACATAACCCAAAATCAAACATAATTAATCAAACGATAACAATGACTCGACAATTAATATATTGTGCTCGTGTTTGCTATTCAAGGATTCAATGACATTCATATGTATCTTTCGATAGCATACCAACCTATCAAATTAAACTAAGCCAATTTACGTATAAATGGACTAAAATCTAATCGATGTCATTTAAACTCAAACCTTAAACGAATATGAAACGACATAGGTATATGTCTATCCTAAAATCGATTCACAATCCAAATTCATAATCAAATCCTCAAAATCACTATATCTAGCAATCAAGAATCAATAACACTCATCTCAAAGGGTTGTCAAACCACAAGACGAACAATAAACACGGAATCGGATTAACGAACACATATAAGCACCATACTAATCATCAAGACATCATTAATCAAACAATAACATAAATTTGTATAAATCCGGAGAATTCCAATACACAATCATTCATCCAAAAAGGAAATAACAAACTCATCTCCTAATCATAAATAACTAAGAAATGGAAAGAAATCACCTAATCGGAATGGAATCGAGACAAGGATTCTCCTCCCTTTAATCACCACCTAATCACTCCCCCAGGGTGGTGATTAACTCACCCCCTTGGTGGAGTCTTCAAATACAAGAAAAACAAAGGAAAACAAAAGAGAGAATTGAGGAGGCTTGAGAGGAAAAAGGGCGGCCAAGAGTAGAGGGAAAGATTGGAAGAGAGATTGTGTAAGAAGTCCCAAAGTTGCTCTCTTATCTTGCCCTAATAGCCCCTCATGAGAAAACCCGAAAATGCCCTTCAAAACGCGGAGATTCAGCTGATATTTCGCACCAGCAGGCAGGACCTCGCGGCCGCGAGCTCAGGCAGTAAGCTCTCTGCAGATTTTCTGCTCCGCCGCACTTTCTTCCGAGCAGCATATCTTTTGACTCCAAACTCCGATTGCGGATCCGTAAAGTCCGTAGCGTAGATAACTCACTCATCTATGACATATACAAAATTCAGCTCATTTGGATCATCCATCAAATATTTATGCATGTTCTAGTGAGCAGCTATCTACGTTCTTCCATATTTTTGACTTCGGTTCTTCATTCCTTTGAAGCCCTTTTTTACATCTCCCTACAAAAACACACAAAACAACATCAAAACACACAAACAACTACCAAAACACACAAATGTCCAACAAAGGACCAAAAACGCAAAAGAATGCGAAAATAAACAAAAGCACGCAAAACTCAAATCAAAGCAAGTTGTTTTCGGCTTAAGAAGACACGTAATAATGACGTTTTCACGACGTTATCACATTCCCAAACTTAAACACTTGCTCGTCCTCGAGCAAAGAAAGCAAAAACAAATACTAAACATGCATGCTTAAGATCAAAATGCCAAAGCTTAACACTTCCCCGGCAACGGCGCCAAAAACTTGTTACGCTCTTTATACGAGTACGTAAACTACACAAGTACACGGTCGTTACAAATAATATAAAACGATAAGTGCATACCGAGTATCGAATCCCAACGAATGGGTAAAAGGTGGGAATAAACGAATCAATCGATGGCTTATTTCATCTAAGAACACTTGATAGCTTATTATCGAACCCAAATATATGATAAGGGTGATTTTATTTAACTACGAACGGTAAAGTAAATCTAACTAAGAAAGCAAGTAAATGGGGAGTTAATTATGCGGTAAGGAGGATTCATAAGCGATTAGTTAAAGCAGATAAATTATGCGGTTGTTAGGTTAGCTATGCAAACAATCCTTGATTTAGTTGTTGTTTGTGAGTTCAAATTAGTTAAGTCTCCCTATCGGTTTGACTTAACTCTACCAATCTACCCAACTCTCCATCTCCGGATCAAGAACAAACATCGCTGTCAACCGATGCTCTAAGGGAAGTCCGAACCCAAAAGAGGATTCTAAGGCGTACCGTTGTCACCCGGGACCTAAAACTAACCCGTATCCCCGAATAAAGAGAATCTAAGTTATTTGATGCATTTACGGACGAACCCATTATACAAACACGGACCAAACTAGGTATATGTCTATCCTAGGTTGAAATCCACAAATCGTCACTCACCTAACTTTCTACATCCTATGTCTAGGTTGCATTAAAGGTAGATGGCCAAAAGTGCGATAAAACAATAAACCCAACAAATCAAACATAACCCAACATCAAACATAATTAATCAAACAATAACAATGACTCGACAATTAATATATTGTGCTCGTGTTTGCTATTCAAGGATTCAATGACATTCATATGTATCTTTCGATAGCATACCAACCTATCAAATTAAACTAAGCCAATTTACGTATAAATGGACTAAAATCTAATCGATGTCATTTAAACTCAAACCTTAAACGAATATGAAACGACATAGGTATATGTCTATCCTAAAATCGATTCACAATCCAAATTAATAATCAAATCCTCAAAATCACTATATCTAGCAATCAAGAATCAATAACACTCATCTCAAAGGGTTGTCAAACCACAAGACGAACAATAAACACGGAATCGGATTAACGAACACATGTAAGCACCATACTAATCATCAAGACATCATTAATCAAACAATAACATAAATTTATATAAATCCGGAGAATTCCAATACACAATCATTCATCCAAAAAGGAAATAACAAACTCATCTCCTAATCATAAATAACTAAGAAATGGAAAGAAATCACCTAATCGGAATGGAATCGAGACAAGGATTCTCCTCCCTTTAATCACCACCTAATCACTCCCCCAGGGTGGTGATTAACTCACCCCCTTGGTGGAGTCTTCAAATACAAGAAAAACAAAGGAAAACAAAAGAGAGAATGGAGGAGGCTTGAGAGGAAAAAGGGCGGCCAAGAGTAGAGGGAAAGATTGGAAGAGAGATTGTGTAAGAAGTCCCAAAGTTGCTCTCTTATCTTGCCCTAATAGCCCCTCATGAGAAAACCCGAAAATGCCCTTCAAAACGCGGAGATTCAGCTGATATTTCGCACCAGCAGGCAGGACCTCGCGGCCGCGAGCTCAGGCAGTAAGCTCTCTGCAGATTTTCTGCTCCGCCGCACTTTCTTCCGAGCAGCATATCTTTTGACTCCAAACTCCGATTGCGGATCCGTAAAGTCCGTAGCGTAGCTAACTCACTCATCTATGACATATACAAAATTCAGCTCATTTGGATCATCCATCAAATATTTATGCATGTTCTAGTGAGCAGCTATCTACGTTCTTCCATATTTTTGACTTCGGTTCTTCATTCCTTTGAAGCCCTTTTTTACATCTCCCTACAAAAACACACAAAACAACATCAAAACACACAAACAACTACCAAAACACACAAATGTCCAACAAAGGACCAAAAACGCAAAAGAATGCGAAAATAAACAAAAGCACGCAAAACTCAAATCAAAGCAAGTTGTTTTCGGCTTAAGAAGACACGTAATAATGACGTTTTCACGACGTTATCACATTCCCAAACTTAAACACTTGCTCGTCCTCGAGCAAAGAAAGCAAAAACAAATACTAAACATGCATGCTTAAGATCAAAATGCCAAAGCTTAACACTTCCCCGGCAACGGCGCCAAAAACTTGTTACGCTCTTTATACGAGTACGTAAACTACGCAAGTACACGGTCGTTACAAGTAATATAAAACGATAAGTGCATACCGAGTATCGAATCCCAACGAATGGGTAAAAGGTGGGAATAAACGAATCAATCGATGGCTTATTTCATCTAAGAACACTTGATAGCTTATTATCGAACCCAAATATATGATAAGGGTGATTTTATTTAACTACGAACGGTAAAGTAAATCTAACTAAGAAAGCAAGTAAATGGGGAGTTAATTATGCGGTAAGGAGGATTCATAAGCGATTAGTTAAAGCAGATAAATTATGCGGTTGTTAGGTTAGCTATGCAAACAATCCTTGATTTAGTTGTTGTTTGTGAGTTCAAATTAGTTAAGTCTCCCTATCGGTTTGACTTAACTCTACCAATCTACCCAACTCTCCATCTCCGGATCAAGAACAAACATCGCTGTCAACCGATGCTCTAAGGGAAGTCCGAACCCAAAAGAGGATTCTAAGGCGTACCGTTGTCACCCGGGACCTAAAACTAACCCGTATCCCCGAATAAAGAGAATCTAAGTTATTTGATGCATTTACGGACGAACCCATTATACAAACACGGACCAAACTAGGTATATGTCTATCCTAGGTTGAAATCCACAAATCGTCACTCACCTAACTTTCTACATCCTATGTCTAGGTTGCATTAAAGGTAGATGGCCAAAAGTGCGATAAAACAATAAACCCAACAAATCAAACATAACCCAACATCAAACATAATTAATCAAACAATAACAATGACTCGACAATTAATATATTGTGCTCGTGTTTGCTATTCAAGGATTCAATGACATTCATATGTATCTTTCGATAGCATACCAACCTATCAAATTAAACTAAGCCAATTTACGTATAAATGGACTAAAATCTAATCGATGTCATTTAAACTCAAACCTTAAACGAATATGAAACGACATAGGTATATGTCTATCCTAAAATCGATTCACAATCCAAATTCATAATCAAATCCTCAAAATCACTATATCTAGCAATCAAGAATCAATAACACTCATCTCAAAGGGTTGTCAAACCACAAGACGAACAATAAACACGGAATCGGATTAACGAACACATATAAGCACCATACTAATCATCAAGATATCATTAATCAAACAATAACATAAATTTATATAAATCCGGAGAATTCCAATACACAATCATTCATCCAAAAAGGAAATAACAAACTCATCTCCTAATCATAAATAACTAAGAAATGGAAAGAAATCACCTAATCGGAATGGAATCGAGACAAGGATTCTCCTCCCTTTAATCACCACCTAATCACTCCCCCAGGGTGGTGATTAACTCACCCCCTTGGTGGAGTCTTCAAATACAAGAAAAACATTGGAAAACAAAAGAGAGAATTGAGGAGGCTTGAGAGGAAAAAGGGCGGCCAAGAGTAGTGGGAAAGATTGGAAGAGAGATTGTGTAAGAAGTCCCAAAGTTGCTCTCTTATCTTGCCCTAATAGCCCCTCATGAGAAAACCCGAAAATGCCCTTCAAAACGCGGAGATTCAGCTGATATTTTGCACCAGCAGGCAGGACCTCGCGGCCGCGAGCCCTGAGCTCGCGGCCGCGAGCTCAGGCAGTAAGCTCTCTGCAGATTTTCTGCTCCGCCGCACTTTCTTCCGAGCAGCATATCTTTTGACTCCGAACTCCGATTGTGGATCTGTAAAGTCCGTAGCGTAGCTAACTCACTCATCTATGACATATACAAAATTCAGCTCATTTGGATCATCCATCAAATATTTATGCATGTTCTAGTGAGCAGCTATCTACGTTCTTCCATATTTTTGACTTCGGTTCTTCATTCCTTTGAAGCCCTTTTTTACATCTCCCTACAAAAACACACAAAACAACATCAAAACACACAAACAACTACCAAAACACACAAATGTCCAACAAAGGACCAAAAACGCAAAAGAATGCGAAAATAAACAAAAGCACGCAAAACTCGAATCAAAGCAAGTTGTTTTCGGCTTAAGAAGACACGTAATAATGACGTTTTCACGACATTATCACACCCCCAAACTTAAACACTTGCTCGTCCTCGAGCAAAGAAAGAAAAAACAAATACTAAACATGCATGCTTAAGATCAAAATGCCAAAGCTTAACACTTTCAAATTATTCTTTAAACAAGCTCCACGTGTGTGTGTGATGGCTTCGGCTAGTTCTATCTTAGGTGAATACGTCCCAATAGATTAAAATCATCGGTTCTACTTGCTTGGGCTCCTCACGTTAACTTAGACTATCTCCTAACCTTAGGTTTCAAACCTTATGCTCCAATCACATCATGAAACTAAGTTGTAGGTAATTTAAGAGTATTGTCCCTATTCTTGAACTAATTGGCAATTTTAGTCCCTAGCTATTTTCTCACCATAATTTGCTTTTCTTTTGATTTATAATAATAACATAGCACTTTGTGCTTTACAATGATATTACAATACAAATCTAGCACTATTGATGGTTGCTTGTTTTTCTATACATTTGACTTTGTGGTCTACTAGCACCATTCCTTTCCTTTGTGCATTACATTTGAATTTTTCACTACAAAACTTGCACAATAGTAATGACATAGAGTTATTACAAAAATCATCCATGAATTTCATCAATGAAGGCTTAGCCTTTCTTTTCTCTCATAGAAGGGCATACATTTTAGCAACTTCTCTACTCATTTCTTTTAAGAGCTAGGTGTTCAAAGGTTTTTCATTCTCGAAAAGAGTTCACTCCCCCAAACTTAAGTCATTTTGCTCTCTTCACACTTAGTTTTCAAACTAAAGTTTGGAGAGAAACTAAGTTACGCAAGAGGAGTCCTAGATCCTATTATCACTAATATTCTTTATCCACCTCAAATACAATCTAGCCTTAGCCAATGTGCTCAAATTTTGTAGAAGCATACTCAAATAATAATAAGAATTTGAAAAAATTTGGCGGGTTGACCTAGCATGTATGCAAGTACTTGCGACCTCTCTCCCCCAAACTTAAAACGCACAATGTCCCCATTGTGTGAATTGAGAAAAATGGAGGGAGGTCGACACGACAACCACACAAGCACACAGACGAAAGACAAACAAAAACAAAACAAAGAAACAACAAGGTAAATGATCGAGCACGGCTCTATCCAATTCAAGCAAGCATAGATAATCAAAACCAATCAAGTACGGACATATAGATATAGCATTGTAAGCGCAAAATAAACCAAACGGAATGCAAAAATGTAAAGGTTACGCCCTTTTGTCGATCATGGAGTCCGTGCATCCCGTGGTTAACTTCCGTCTCGGATCCTCAATCATGCTTGACATTACTTCTTTATCATGCACAATCATCACCTACAACACAACACAAACAAAACAAAACAAGACAAGATGATGAAAAAGGGAAATAATGCTTGTTTTAAGTCACGAGCTTGACTTGATACGAGGGATGAATTGATTGTCACCAAAACTACTCCCATCGTCCATGATTCCACAAAACAGGCTCATCAAAATCCTTAAGCTCTTCGCAATAGGCTGATCAAACCTCGCAAAGAAACAAAAAGATCAAAATTAGCACAATGTATCAAGCTATCAAACAAAAAACTAGCCATCAATATCGTCATTTACTCCACACGTTACCACATTCCCCGGCAACGGCGCCAAAAACTTGTTACGCTCTTTATACGAGTACGTAAACTACGCAAGTATACGGTCGTTACAAGTAATATAAAACGATAAGTGCATACCGAGTATCGAATCCCAACGAATGGGTAAAAGGTGGGAATAAACGAATCAATCGATGGCTTATTTCATCTAAGAACACTTGATAGCTTATTATCGAACCCAAATATATGATAGGGGTGATTTTATTTAACTACGAACGGTAAAGTAAATCTAACTAAGAAAGCACGTAAATGGGGAGTAATTATGCGGTAAGGAGTATTCATAAGCGATTAGTTAAAGCAGATAAATTATGCGGTTGTTAGGTTAGCTATGCAAACAATCCTAGATTTAGTTGTTGTTTGTGAGTTCAAATTAGTTAAGTCTCCCTATCGGTTTGACTTAACTCTACCAATCTACCCAACTCTCCATCTCCGGATCAAGAACAAACATCGCTGTCAACCGATGCTCTAAGGGAAGTCCGAACCCAAAAGAGGATTCTAAGGCGTACCGTTGTCACCCGGGACCTAAAACTAACCCGAATCCCCGAATAAAGAGAATCTAAGTTATTTGATGCATTTACGGACGAACCCATTATACAAACACGGACCAAACTAGGTATATGTCTATCCTAGGTTGAAATCCACAAATCGTCACTCACCTAACTTTCTACATCCTATGTCTAAGTTGCATTAAAGGTAGATGGCCAAAAGTGCGATAAAACAATAAACCCAACAAATCAAACATAACCCAACATCAAACATAATTAATCAAACGATAACAATGACTCGACAATTAATATATTGTGCTCGTGTTTGCTATTCAAGGATTCAATGACATTCATATGTATCTTTCGATAGCATACCAACCTATCAAATTAAACTAAGCCAATTTACGTATAAATGGACTAAAATCTAATCGATGTCATTTAAACTCAAACCTTAAACGAATATGAAACGACATAGGTATATGTCTATCCTAAAATCGATTCACAATCCAAATTCATAATCAAATCCTCAAAATCACTATATCTAGCAATCAAGAATCAATAACACTCATCTCAAAGGGTTGTCAAACCACAAGACGAACAATAAACACGGAATCGGATTAACGAACACATATAAGCACCATACTAATCATCAAGACATCATTAATCAAACAATAACATAAATTTATATAAATCCGGAGAATTCCAATACACAATCATTCATCCAAAAAGGAAATAACAAACTCATCTCCTAATCATAAATAAATAAGAAATGGAAAGAAATCACCTAATCGGAATGGAATCGAGACAAGGATTCTCCTCCCTTTAATCACCACCTAATCACTCCCCCAGGGTGGTGATTAACTCACCCCCTTGGTGGAGTCTTCAAATACAAGAAAAACAAAGGAAAACAAAAGAGAGAATTGAGGAGGCTTGAGAGGAAAAAGGGCGGCCAAGAGTAGAGGGAAAGATTGGAAGAGAGATTGTGTAAGAAGTCCCAAAGTTGCTCTCTTATCTTGCCCTAATAGCCCCTCATGAGAAAACCCGAAAATGCCCTTCAAAACGCGGAGATTCAGCTGATATTTCGCACCAGCAGGCAGGACCTCGCGGCCGCGAGCCCTGAGCTCGTGGCCGCGAGCTCAGGCAGTAAGCTCTCTGCAGATTTTCTGCTCCGCCGCACTTTCTTCCGAGCAGCATATCTTTTGACTCCGAACTCCGATTGCGGATCCGTAAAGTCCTTAGCGTAGCTAACTCACTCATCTATGACATATACAAAATTCAGCTCATTTGGATCATCCATCAAATATTTATGCATGTTCTAGTGAGCAGCTATCTACGTTCTTCCATATTTTTGACTTCGGTTCTTCATTCCTTTGAAGCCCTTTTTTACATCTCCCTACAAAAACACACAAAACAACATCAAAACACACAAACAACTACCAAAACACACAAATGTCCAACAAAGGACCAAAAACGCAAAAGAATGCGAAAATAAACAAAAGCACGCAAAACTCAAATCAAAGCAAGTTGTTTTCGGCTTAAGTAGACACGTAATAATGACGTTTTCACGACGTTATCAGAAGGCCTACTTCCTGCTTCACCAGAAGAGGAAAAGTTTGGTTGTGTAAAAGACGAACTGACTACAGAAAAAGGTTCAGAAGGAATGACAAGAGTATCGGTCGCCGACCTACTAATGGAGGACGAACGAGGAGGTTCTATCGAGGGCCCCTCTGTTCGAGACTTCTTCGGTCTGTTATTTCTAGCGCTCTCGCGGGAAGGACGCTTCGAAGTGTTACCGAAAAGATTACTCATGATCATAATTCAAAAAAAAAAATTAAATTATCGAGAAGGCTTATCGACCTGCAAACGAAAGAGTATTATGTTGAAGAAATGAGTGAAAACGGTAAATAGCGAGTAAAGTTTTACCTTTCGTATTTATACTATACGAAAATACGCAAGAGACTCAAGGAATAGGCGCAAAACACATAAACTAGCCTAGGAATTGATGCAAGAATTCGAAAAGACATACGCATAATGATTACGGCAAAGTTAATAACTTGTCTAAATTATTACAGAGAAGACGAAAAGACGTAACTGTCAGAATTTGAATCGTGTATTTTACAAAGGGATAAAAGAGTAATATTACAACTCAACTTACGATAACAGTTACAAAGGTTATTTCACAAGATCAAAATATCGCTTCTTGATTCATACAACTTGGTCGCCGTCTGGAACTTCCTGCTCGCCAACGACGCCTCTTTCATTAGCTGCTTCGGTATTTTCCTCCTCTTCCTCAGGATCGATAAAATTATTATCGACTTCGTCATTGATGTCTGAAGGAGGAATCGGCAATGGCCTATCGAACTCTTTGACAAGGTGAGCCAAGGGAAACTCTTGATAAACGACGTCCTGCAGCTCGGAAGGAGAATATTCTTCGCCATAACGGTTCAACCGAATGTGCGCCGCTTTAAAATATTCCTTTCGACGATCATCTATCAGTTCAAAAGCGACCAACTTATGGATCACCTTCTTGAACGTACTCTCCAGAAGCGGACCGACCATTTGATTTACTAATGCCGTATGAACAGGGGAACTAAGGAATTCACGAATAACTTTTTCATCAGGATTTCGGCCATAACGATCCCTGAGTCCACTAAGAGGAGTGTCCCTCTCAAACTCCTCTAAAGAAGCCTGAAGACTCGATACTTGAGATTCCAACTCGCTAATTCGAGCAGTACTCTAGAATTGATACTCTTCCAACTTTTTAGCCAATTGATTGGCTTGTTCTTGAGCACGCGAAGTCTCCAGAACCCTGTCTATAATCTCCTGGTCATCAGTCCCCGTAGCCCGAGTCTCTACGACCGGAAGAGAAGAAGTCATTGAGGGACCAACCTCTGAACCAGAAGTCCTATGAAGTAAAGTTTTATATTTCTCATCCAGAAACTCACGTTGTTGTTTCCAGAGAGCAGTTTCATAGGCATATGATGCCAAACAAGTCTTAGTCTGAAAGAGAAAAAGATAAAAGAGATGAATTAGCAAACTAAAGTTTTCATCGAGGAAAATTATCCTACAAGCACACATAAAGGAGATCACCTTTTCAGCATAAAGAGAAGCTCGCTGAAATTTCTCTAAAGGATCCTTCCTAAGGAGCTTATTCATGTCACGAGAAAAAACGCCGGACAGAAGAATGCGCGTTGCCTTATCCACTGCATTTTCACTCTCGTCATGAACAAAAGAATCATTCTCAGAATAGCCAGCGGCTCTTTTTCCCTCTAAATGATCCTCGATCATCTCAACCAAAGTAGGTTTTGGATGATTCTCGTCGAGTAAAAAAAGATCGTTACCGAAACGATCATAGTAACTCCTTTTTCTCTCCACCGGATTATCATTAGGATGAGGCATCGACCAACTGCGGCATCCACGTATACCTAAAGATGTCCTAAGTTGGAAAGGAGGATAACCCGATCCTGTCCCTTGGCGAACAGGAGATTTTTGGGAAGAATCTGGAGATTCCTCTCTGTTCTCCTCTGAATCATGAGTCAATTCCAATTTTCTCTTCCGAGACGCTCTCTGCTCGATAGGAACATTCTCTATGGTTTTGCTGGATTTAGACAACACCATTTTTCCCTTTGAAGAGCCCCGGGAGTTTTCTACCATAATAGCTGAGGAGAAAACAAAATCAAAATTAGACTTAGTACTAAAAAGTATTATGACAACACAAAAATTAGAATAGATACTTACCCAGTGATTCAGAAGGAGAAGAAATTGGGAAAACATGAGTACTTAATCCCGCCTTGCGAAGAAAAGCTTCGCCAATAAGAAGAGCACTCTGATATTTATTGACACGCATAGCTTGGATTTCGCCAATGAACTGGGGGTCGTCAGGAATAAAATCACCAGTTGCCAAACGACCACCATAAATCCATTTGGAATCATGGTCCCATGAAAAAGGCACAGTAGAACCATCCGCCAAACGATGATGAGAAGGCGGACGGACGTAAAAGAAATGAAATTTCCAGGAAGGATTGCTGGAAACTGGGGAATCAAAGATTGTGCGACTAGTCTTTTGGCTAGCGAAGAAATATCCGCGATTGGAGGAACTAGAAATGTTAAAACGAAACAATTGTGTAAAATTACGAAAGGAGGGTTGGAATCCTTTCGCTATCATCAAAACGGAAAAACAGACCACGAAGGCCACGGAATTAGGGACTAATTGAGTCAAAGACACACTGAATATTTTCAAAATGTCAAGGAAGAGGGCAGACAAGGGGAGACGCAGACCGCAGTTAAAATGGGTTGTGTTAAAGGCACGACATCCCTCCGGCGGTGATGTAACCCTATCAGAAGGAGAGGGGAGAATGATCTCGGAACCATCCGGAAAATATTTGTCGTAGTTGCTCAAGACCTCAGAGAAGATATCCGCGGTGTAAGCGCAAGCAAGATCCTCGATCGGTTCAGAAATCTGAGGAGTCGTACCCTTGCCTTTCTTAGCTCTGGCAGCGACGTCTGTATCAAATAGAATTTGCACCTTAAAAGTATCCTGAGTCAGGACAATGAATTCAGACACTCCAATCTGCTCGCTCGAAGGATTAGAATATATCACCTCCTCGACAGTAGGAGCGACTCTCTCACTTAAAGACGAGGATGATTTTCTTATAGAAGCCATTCTTGGGATCCTCGGAGGGTATGAGTTGAAAGAAGCAGTTTCGAAAGGACAAACGACCAAGCAAGAAAATGACTACGAGATTAAAGGAAGTATAAAGTAAAAAATGACTAATATAACAGTCACCTATTTATAGTGAGAAGTGAAAAGATGTTTCGAACTTCTCACGGCTGATCGCATTCCCGCCAAACGAAAAAAAGTGAAACGCTTCCCCAAAGAGACACGTAGCGGTTCATAATTGGAACAAGAAAACGACTATCTATGAGGCGTAGCACTCTTTTCCTTACTTAGGATTTTTTCCCACAGGGTTTTTTCTTAAGTAAGGTTTTTAACGAGGCACAACTTATAAGAAATACGGTCGAAATTAACCTTCTACTTCTACGAGCTTCTACTACATATACGCTCGAAGAAGTGAGGGAGTACTGATGGGGACTATTTCGCACCCCTTATAATGTTCGGATCGACTAAGGGTTATGGGATCGGTTCGACCAGACTAGCCCATTCGGGAGCATCTATCGACCCAGTAGAATACGACCCTCCTCAACGACCAGGCTACAATCCGGACTCAAGAAGGACAACTGGGCCGAGTCCTATTAGAATTATGTTTCCTTGTAAAACTAGGTTAATTGTGATATAAATACCTAGTTTAATCATAGTATTACTAACCTTGGACATACTCAACTGACGCTTTCATACTAAAGCAATCTGAGATTATTGAATAGAAAAGCTTTTGCTATACTATTTTATTCATTGACTGTCTTGATTACCGATTGTTCCATTCCATTGTTTCTTCCTTGAGATTGATCCATCCAGAATAAAGTAACAGAGCCCTTTAATTCATATTGAAAACCCCTAGTCACAAACCTTACTGATTAAATCGTACCCGACGAAATCCGGCTTAATCACCCATCCTTAACCTAAAACCTAATTTCCTCTCCCGATTCAATTAGATTTGTGAAACAATAGTTCGCCAGACTATTGAAAATTTAAGCACAAGAATGGGCAAACAATAAATCTCAATAAAATAGAATAAGGAAAAATAAACAACAATCAATTCATGCAAAGAATTCCATTGCAATCCTAGAAAAGTAAATTTAGTTCATAGCTAAAATGGAAATAAACTCAAGAATAATCAAAGTCATGAGTACAAGAACATAAAAGAGAAAAGAAAATTGCAAAGGATGAGGAAAAAAAAGTAGATCTATTTCTCCAATCTTCAAGAATTGTCTTCTCCAATGTTTTCCACGCTCCTCAATGATATTTTCTTGTTCTTGGTCTCTCCCCTGTCAAAAAGTGTTTCCAGATGCCTTTTTCTCTCTTCCTCCACTAATATATAGGTTTCCAAGTGAAACTAGGGCACTAATAGTAAGAATTCGCGGAAATATTGTGCCCCAGCGAAAGTCTGCTTTGTGATTTCACCCCAGCGGAGATATTTTCTGCCCCAGCGAAAAGGCTTATGTTCGCACATCCAAAAATCAAGAGAAAAATCTGAAACATTCACAAGAAAATACCAAAATGAAATCGTGACTCACCAACGAGAAAAACCAAGTTAAACCGAATGAAAACGATCTAAGATCTCCAGAAATTCATGTCATTCCACGCAAAAATACACAGAAATTAACTCTATTTTGTAGAGTTAACAGATTCTCAACCAAAATTCGTGATTCTTATTGCAATAGTTTGCCATGTCCATGGGCATCATTTTCCATGGGGTTATTGTAGCTGTTGTCGATGGTTGAGCTCCTCCCCGGAGTTCCACCGTTGACGGCCGCTGCAAATACTCCATGTAAAATGTTTCCCACGACAAGAGGAACAAAAACCCTCAACCAATTTCGACCAACAACCACCGGAAGCCGGCAATTGCATGGGAGGAGGAAGAAGAAGGCGAAATTGCAAAAAGCCCCCGCCCAAGTTTTAATAATTGCATTTCTCACCTCTTTTTTACTTAACGGGCATGTGCTACGCACGTGACATTTTCCATCAACAAATTAACGGTCAAATCAAATGTGAAATAGGTTGGTCAATTTTGGTATCAAATGTGTCAGTTTAAAAGGTATGATATGTAATGTATAAAGGTACCAAAAGTTTGGCATGAAAAGTGCAATTCTCTCTTTTAATAAATATCAATTATATTAAATTATTAATACTATTAGAGAAATTTTAGGGTTTGAAAAAATATGTTTTTTTATTTTTCTTGTCGGATTTTTATTAAAGTATTATTCAATTTATTAATATTGTTTATGAAATTAAATTAGTAGAATAGGTATGTAAATATAATAAGTAATTGATCCGCCTCGTGTCTTATATGAGCCAAATTTAAAATTGTGCAACAATGTGGACTAAAATCATTAGTAAATTTGAAGATATGGGGTTATATTGTCAACATGAGCCCAGAAGACCTTGGGTGGAGTTCAACCGTCGACAACAGCTACAATAACCCATGGAAAATACTATTGCAACACTAAACACGACACGATTTGAAATTTCAAAAATTTTGACCTACGAAATTCGAATAGATTACTCAACGGATTGAAAATATCTTTATATGTACAAGTTCTCCACGACAAGATGAAACAAAACCCCTCAACCAATTTCGACCAACAGCCACTGGAAGCCGGCGATTGTATGGGAGGAGAAAGAAGGCGAAATTGCAAAAAGCCCCTACCCAATTTTTAATAATTGTCTTTCTCACCTTTTTTTTACTTAACGGGCATGTATCACGCACGTGAAATTTTTCATCAACAATTAACGGTCAAACCAAATGTGAAAAATGTTGGTCAATTTTGGTATCAAATGTGTCAGTTTGAAAGGTATGGTATACAATGTATAAAGGTACAAGTTTGGTATGAAAAGTGCAATTCCCTCTTTTAATAAATATCAATTATATTAATACTATTAGAGAAATTTTAGGGTTTGAAAAAATATGTTCTCTTATTTTTTTGTCGGATTTTTATTAAAGTTTTATTCAATTTATTAATATTGTTTATAAAATTAAATTAGTTAAATAGATATGTAAAATTAATAAGTAAATTGATCCGACCGTGTATTATTCGAGCCAAATTTAAAATTGGACAACAATGTGGAATAAAATCATTAGTAAATTTAAAGATATGGGGTTATATTGAGGAGGTGTAAGGACGAGGAGAAAGTGATATATGACTAAAGGGAATATATGGAGTTTTTTTATAACTGCTCCGATAACAATAATTCATGCTCTGACAATAACGTTAGCCTGTAAGGGCATCTCTAATGACTATTGGGGAGATGCCCTAGAAGGTATGAGGGGGAAAGGGGGAAAAAAATCATCTCTAATGACTTAGGGAAGGGAGGGGAGGGGGAGAGGGAGCTTCCCCCATCCAAACCCTCTCCCTCACGTGCTATTTTTTTATTTTTTATTTTTTATTTTTTTTATCTTTATTTAAAAACAAAAAATTCCTAAAATTTGAATATTATTTGGAGATAAATTTTTTAATTATAAAAATATAACTTTCATTTCATTTAATTAGCACAAATATATTAATTTGTTTTATTAATTTTGGGGTTGTATTTATCTTTAAAAACAAAAAATTCCTGAAATTTGTATATTATTTGGAGATAATTATTTTCAATTATATAAATATAACTTTCATTTCATTTAATTAACACTATTATTTTAATATAAATTTGTTTTATTAATTTTGGGGTTGTATTTATCACCCAAAAATAATTCTTTCTAAAAATTAATAATACGATACAATCATGAAAATTATATATTGAATCAAACATGTTTTTGTATATACGACTACAACCCTACGAATTACATATTGAAATCAAATATGTTTTCATAAATACAATTACAGAAGGCGAAACATAGACCTTAATTTCGACTTTGTGTGTCCTACACGTGTTCGATATTTATGTCCTTTAGTAGTTGGCGACTGACATACAGATCGTATCTGGTGATGGCGGATTATATAATTTTCTAGGGATATATGATGTAATTTTTTATTTTCTATGTTCCCTAATGTACTTTTGATTTTAAATTAATGTTAATTTTAAATTTATTTTTTGTGTAATAACAATAAGAAGAAGAAGAAATAGTGAAAGTGAAGAAGAATAAAATATATAAATTAAATGAGTTTAATAAAATGAATATTTTTTTTTGGATCGATAGAATGAATCATTAAAGAAAACTAAAAAACCTAGGGAGAGAGGGAGATGTATTTCCCTCGGAGTCATTAAAAATGCTTACTAAACACAACTGTTTTGATGCATGATTATATGGAATTTTTTATTACTTTTTCAGGATAACGTTATATGGATTCCTTAATAATTGGGAAATTTACACAGACACCCCCTGACTTTTACCCTAATTACAAGAAATTACCCTACTGTTTGAAATATTACAAAAACACCCCCTCGAGGGATATATTTGTAATGATTTTAGGGACCAAATTGGTAATATTTTTTGTGTAACAAGGGGGTGTCCTTGTAATAAAATTTTTGGTTGAGGGGGTGTTTTTGTAATATTTTAAACAGTAGGGTAATTTCTTGTAATTAGGGTAAAAGTCAGGGGGTGTCTATGTAAATTTCCCATAATTCTATTAATTAAAACTGCACATTAATTAAAACTGCACGTTACACAAACTACCAAAGAAAAGAATAATTAGGACAGGCATTTAAGGCACTTGCGGATTAAACTCTTGTTTTGAAAAATATAGTGTTGAAATTTTTATTTTAATCAATATTTTGTGTGTGCCAGTTGTGACTATATTAGCTAGTCACTTTGGTGATCTAGGGAGTCATTGTTATTTTAGAGTTGCTCACTTATAAAGGACACAATAAACCCTTATTTATATTAAATTATTAATCTAAGAATACTCTAGATACAAATTAATATAAATACATTCACTAGTTCCTTTAATATAAAGTTCATGCATTGTGAAAATTTCAATTATTTCCAACATGTAGACCCCATTAAGTTGCGGTAATAATTAGGATATTCTTACACTACCGGTGAAGACATTTTATAATATGCTCCATGTTTAGGATCTCACTTTAAACAAAGCCACGTTATAGGGTTGAATCAGTGCTTTTCTTAAGATCTAGCTACGAATATAGGACAACTGTGTATATAAACAAATGAAAATCGTAAATCTACACTAGATTGTTAACTCCATAACATACACATAACTTACAACTTCAAAATGGTGGTCTATCATTTCTCAGCAGCTCTCTCATTAATCATTGTAATTGTCCTTATTGCACAACGTCGACTCAATAGGCGACATGATGGAAAACTCCGCCGCCCGCCTGGCCCTCCGGGGCTTCCTATCAATGGAAATATGCTACAATATGACCCCTCAAATGTTCATATATGCCTATCAAAACTATCCAAAAAATATGGCCCTCTTATGTACATGAAATTTGCTAGTGCACCCATGATCGTAATTTCTTCAGCAAGATTGGCCAAAGAAGCCTTGAAAGATAACGATCTCGCATTTTCAAGTAGGCCTTCTAGTTATGGCTTAGCAAAACTCTCTTATAACAATCACGATATCTTTTCGCCTTATAATGAGTATTGGAGGGATATGAGAAAAATGATTGTTCACCGTCTTTTCACCCAAGAACAAGTGAATATCTTTCGTCATGCTCGTGAAGATGAAGTCTCTCTTATGATAAAAGAGATATCTCAACAAGCTAATTCAAATGGAGTTGTCAACTTAAGCAACGCTGCAATGTCACAAGTAGAGTTACATTGGGGAAGAGGTTTGATGAGACTGGATCTAGAAAAACAAGGTTTGAAAAACTTATAAATGAACTTCAAGCCATTAAACTTCTTCTCTTTTTGGGTGATATATTATCCTTTATTAGGTCGGATTGATCAACTTTCTGGTAAGATTTCACTGAGTTCACAAGGTTATTAAAGATATGGGTACCTTGTTTCAACAACTTATTGATGAACATCTTAGTCCAAATAGGCCACATTATATGGATGGTGACTTTCTAGATATATTGTTTCAATTCAGAGAGCAAAACTCATCTTCAGTTCCTTTTGATTGGGACAATATCAAGGCTCTACTCATGGTAAGTTCTTATTTAATTTCGTAGAATTACCAACATAATCATATATAATGTGTATTAACTAGGCTTATAATTAGGCAATTTGCCATTCGAAAACAAGACATATTGTTATGTGATATTAGATCTAGATTCCACAAACTGCACATTATAATAGGATAACGAGAGATTAATTTTCTTATGGAACCATCTTAACTTAACTGTCAAATTTTCGTCATGCAATATGTTGTCTAGATCCTTTTAGTGAGACAATTTCTAACTTGTTGTTTTCAATATTTTTTGGTAGAATATATTTCTTGCTGCAACAGACCCAACTGCGGCCATAATAACTTGGGTAATGACTGCTTTAATAAAGAAGTCTAGTACCTTGAAGAAAGTACAAGAAGAAATCCGATGACATGTAGGAAACAAAGGCGTAGTAGACGAAGATGATATCGATAAACTTCCGTATCTTAAGGCCGTTATTAAGGAAACTTTGAGATTTTATCCACCATCTCCACTACTGCCTAGAGCAACGACAGTAAGATGTAACTTAGATGGATATCAAATTGAACCAAACACCATGGTAATGGTGAATGCATGGGACATTGGCAGGGATCCTGAGTATTGGGATAATCCAAAGGAATTCTTGCCTGAGCGATTTCTGACTAGTAGTATCGATTTTAAAGGTCACGATTATGGACTTATTCCGTTTGGATCGGGAAGAAGACGTTGCCCGGGATATTCTTCGAGAGTGTGAGGGCACAAAATAAGGTTTAATCATTCCGGCTTGCAATTTTTCTCGTACTATATGACAATCTATTTCAATGTGTTTTGTACGTTCATGGAAAACAGGGTTTGCTGCAATGTGCAAAGCTGCCTGATTGTCGCAAAATAATGGTACTGGAGTTGTCTGAGAGACTTTCAAGTCTTGTAGTATATAGCGTAACCAAGTTAGCTCTAAACACGTGTTAGCTATGGCTCGATATTCAGCTTCAGCTGATGATCTGGAAACATTGACTTGTTTCTTAGATTTTCATGATATGAGAGAATTTCCAAGGAAAATACAATACCCTGTAACTGATCTTCTTGTAGCACGACAACCTCCCCAATCGGAATCACAAAAGGCTTTCAATGATAAATTATTATCAGAAGGAAATAATAGTCCCTGTCCTGGAGTACTTTTGATGTATTTGAGGATTCTGATGGTAGCATCCCAATGAGGTATTCTAGGTTCCTGCATGAACTGACTTAATGTGCAAACTGAATAGACTATATCAGGCCTTGTCACAGTCAGATAAATCAGTCTACCAACTAGTCTTCTGTACTTCGTTGGATCATTTAGCAATGCTCCATCAGTGGGAGTGAGTTTCAAATTTTGCTCCATTGGAAAATTGTTTGGACGCGCACCCAAGAGTCCTGATTCTTGTAGGATGTCCAATGCATATTTTCTTTGTGACATAAAATGCCTTTTTTCGAGCGGGGGAATTCAATACCCAAAAAATATTTTAAATCTCCAAGATCTTTGATACGAAAGCGCTTGAGAAGGAAAACTTTGAACCTTTTCATTTCATGTAGGTCATTTCCTGCAAGGAGTATATCATCAACATATATGAGAATGACTGTAAAAGAATTACCTTGAGAATTTGTGAAAAGTGAATAATCAGCCTTTGATTATTGATAACCAGCTTTCTGAATAGTTTCTGAAAATGTGGAGAACCAATTTCTTGAAGCTTGTTTAAGCCCATATAGAGATTTGTTGAGCCGACATACATTATTCTCCCCCTGTCGGCAAAGGCCAGGTGGAGGTTCCATATATACAACTTCATGTAAATCACCATGGAGGAAGGCATTTTGAACGTCTAATTGGTGGATATACCAATGGCGTGCAGAAGCGACGGTTAGGAGACAACGAAGAGTTGTAAGCTTTGCTGTTGGCGAAAATATTTCTTGATAGTCAATACCTTCGACTTGATTGTATCCTTTAGCAACTAGACGAGCTTTGTAATGCTCAATACTGCCGTCAGATTTGTATTTAATCTTGTAGAACCATTTGCAACCTATTGCTTTATGACCAATAGCCAATGGGACTAAGTCCCATGTGTTGTTTAGTTGTAGTGCTTCTAATTCTGTCTTCATTGCTTGTTGCCAATGTGGATCAAGGATAGCTTGGGAATAAGTTTTAGGCTCTGTGTGATTTGTGATGGTAGCTAAAAAGGCGGAATGGGAAGATGAAAAACGTGAGTAAGAAAGAAAATGAGAAAGAGGATATCGAGTACCTTTAATAGAACTTGGTGCTGAGGTGGACTGATTGGCTTGAGATGACTACAAGAAGTCTTTATGCCACACCGGAGGTCTCTTAGGTCGTGTTGACTTTCTTGGAGGTGGAGTGGATGTAGTAGTAGGAATGACTTCAGGTTGTGGTGCAGTTTCAATTTCTGGTGTAGTTTGCATTGGTGTGGGAGATATGGTTTCATGTGTATAGGTTGTTTCGGTTTGCTCAGGTTTGTTAGAGTTAGTGTTTGAAGAAAAAGACGATGTAACTGGTTGTGTATTTGTGGTCTCATATAGGAAATTAGGCACCACAAAATAAGAATTTGATGGGACCGAGATGGAAAATGGAAAAACGGTTTCATGAAATTTGACATCACGACTGACAAAAAATTTCTTAGTTTCCAAATCATATAGTTTGTATCCTTTTTGACCAGTTGGATATCCAACAAAAATGCAGCGTTTAGCTGTAGAAGTGAATTCATGATTTGGGTGTACAATAGTTGCATAACATAGACAACCAAAAACCTTTAGATGATCAAGTGAGGGTAGACATTTGTAAATAATTTCAAAAGGTGTCTTATTTGAGAGCAATGGAGTTGGTAACCGGTTAATAAGATAAACAGCAGTTAAAACATACTCACCCCAAAAATGCAAAGGTAAATGAGATTGAAAAAGTGGTGCTCGTGCTATAGTGAGAATGTGATGCTTTCTCTCGACAACTCCATTTTGTTGTGGAGTGTAAACACAAGTGCATTGATATTCAATGCCATTAGATCTATAAAAGCTTCTCATAGGTAAAAATTCAGAACCATTATCAACTCTGACTGCTTTGACTTAAGCATGAAATTGAGTATGAGCAAATTCAATGAAATATTTTAAAATGTTTTGTGTTTCAAACTTGTGTTGCATAAGAAATATCAAAGTACACCTTGTGAAGTCATCTACAATTGTGAGGAAAAGTCGTGCATGTGAGTGAGTGAGAACTTTGTGAGGACCCCATATATCACAATGTAATAAGTCAAAAGGAGCATGAGTTGATATAGAACTTAATGGAAATGGAAGTCTTATTTGTTTTGCCATGGGACAAACAGTACAGTCATTATCATAAGAAATATTATTATTTGAAGAAATTAATGAAGAAGCTGATTTGAGACGAAGTGGTGATGGGTGTCCAAGGCGCATATGCCATAAGCTACTAGGATGTGATGTTTGATGACATATTGATGTTCTTTGCAATGGAGGCATGTAATAGAGACCATCTTGTTGTTTACTCGACCCAATCATCTTCCCCGTAGCCAAGTCCTGCAAGACACAAAATGTGGGGAAAAAAATGGCACAACAGTTTAAGGCAGCAGTAATTTTACTCACATAAATCAGATTTAGGCGAAAACTAGGAACACACAAAACATCATTTAATGTAATATCAGAATTTAAAGATATAGTGCCAGTTGAAGTTATTGAGGTTGTAGATCCAGTTGGTAAATTAACAATAGGTATCGATGATGATTGTGTTTTAGTCAAAAGTGTAGAATCAGATGTGATATGATCAGTGGCTCCACTATCCAAAATCCAAGGTTTAGTAAATATAGAATTGATAGAAGCATTTGCATAACAAATACTGACCTGCTGCATTTGCATAAGTGTTTTTATTACCAGTACTATGGCTTGGGTTTATCATTGATAAGGCACGAGAAAGCTGTTGGATTTGCTCGCTAGAAAATCCTTCTAATACATTAACTGGATCTGAAGTTTGGCTTGTTTTGATGGAATCCTGCGAATCTGTTGCATTAGCAGCAGAAAACGAGTTCCTTTGAAATCCACGTTGTTGTTGTGATTGATTTTGTCGATTATCCGTCCATGTGCCATTTTTGTACCTGCATCTATCATCAGTATGTCCTCTTTTATCACAATATTTGAAATGAAATTTTAATGTACGACACTTTTCAATTGTATGACCATCTTTGTTACAATGTTCATGATGTTTGCCCTTTGATTTATTTGAGAAGTTATTAGAATGATTTTTAATTGCAGCAGCAATGGAAAAATTTTCAGTTGTATGATCAGATGCCACTTGTCGTTGCATTTCATCTTGAATGATGAGAGAATAGGCTTGGCGAACATTAGGCAGCGGAGTTATCATTAGGATGTTGCTACGAACAACATTATAAGTATCATTCAGGCCCATAAGGAATTGTATCGGCCGATCCTCTTCTCTTTGTTCACTGTGTGTGTTCATCTGATTGCAAGTAGGGATAGGTCGATATGTATCTAAGTCATCCCTAAGACTCTTGAGTTCTGTGTAATATGTTGAAACATTCATTGTGCCTTGTGACAATTAGGCCAGTGATTTTGAATTTGATATATTGTTGGTGCATTTTTTTGTGAGAATTGGTCCTTGAAATTTGTCCACACTTGATGAGCTGTTTTGGCATGAATGACTCTTTTGGCCAGATCTGGTTCCACTGCATGTATGAACCATGATAAAAGCATGGAGTTGCATTGATTCCATAGAGCATACTCAGTTGGATTTTGTTTTTGGCTGTAAGAGCATGAATCACGGATTTACTCCATGAAGGATAATTGGATCCATTCAGTTTTGTTGGGACAAGCATGTGACCGGGTTGATCCGAATGAGGGACAAAGTATGGACTGGATAAATCCATGGAAGTAGTGACGCTTGTGGTGTTAGGACTTTTGGAAATGAGTTTATCTACTGATGTTTGTTTACTATCTGTCATGATTTTTGATATTTGATAAGGCTTTTGGGTTAACTGTTACAGTGCAGTAAGTTGGCTCTTGATACCATCTTAAATAATATTTAATAGAATGAACATTGGAGGAAAAATTGATGTATATTCATTAGTGTGCTCTGCAATATATATACACAAAGCTATGACTAAATACAGTAGGCTAAGTCTAAGGCTGGAAATGTGTGATCCACTTTTTGTGGGATACAAATTACACTAAATCAGCAAAGTAAATATAGGATTATAAATATAAATATATACAGTTAATTCAACATACTTAATATAAGAGATTTCCTAATATGATGGTCGAGCGTTACATAGTATAATTTTAATTTTTTTTTTGTAAGTCTTTAAACCATAAATAGGTGACCTTGATCTCTTGATTCAATTGGGAGAAAGGAGTTCTTCTTCGGCTCAAACAAATTGTATACGTATTTATTTCAATCCCATATTTGAACCCTTTTTCATTTATTTGTGTTGTGGAGGGAAATTATGTCCTTTCATTAATTAATTTGGGAAAAATATTTTTGATAAAGAACACATTTGGTATCCATTTTTTTCGAAAAAATGCATTTCATACAATGATTCACACCCTTTTGACACATTTAATTTTGTGGTAAATTTTCGGATGAAATTCACCTTGTGCCGCTCACGTGCCCGGTAAGTTGACAATGGGAGGAAAAATAAGCACATATTTTAAAAATCCACCATTGTTAACTTAACAGACACTTGAGCAACACGTACTGAATTCCGTCTGAAAATTTACGGCAAAACTAAATATGTCAAAAGGATGTGAATCGTGGTTTTGAAATGAGATTTTTTGAAAAGTTTGTAATCAAATGTATTTTTTGGATTAATGTTTGGTATCAAAAGTGTTTTTTCCTCGATAATTAATCGAATCCGGAAGTACAATATTTGAGACGGAGATAGGAAGAACATTCGAACTATTCTTTCCGAATTTAAACCACATTACTAAATCTAGAAATATATAAAGCTCTAAAAGATATATAAAAAATTCCTCGCAAGCTCTTATATGACATCAATTAAAGTTCCATAAATCCTTGGGTAAGGACTCTGCTGCTGAATATTTGATATGACTCCCTTATTGTCTCCAATTAAAGTTCCATAAATCCTTGGGGAAGGACTCTGCTACTGAATATTTGATATGACCCCCTTATTGTCTCCTTCAGTTGAAAAGAGTTCCATCCAAATTCTACACAAAGCTTTATCGCCTCCTATGCTTTAACTTTGTCGGCAACTTCGGCTTCAAAAATACAATTTCCACCATCGATTTACAGGGTAAACTAATTCAATGAAAACTAATTAAAGGTGATCTTTAACTAATTACTACTAGTACGGTTCACCGAAAATTAAGAATTCAATGATCTCAATTCGGATCATTGATGTTGAGACATTAAATGTGGAGGTGATTTATATAATATGATTAACATATGATTGGACCATGTTGGGATTCTTACAAGGAAAATGAGCCTCAGGCAGGGTAATTCAAAAAACTTTAGGCTACCTCTTGGGAATCTTATCAGGATACAATCCAAATGTAAATAAAGTTATATAGTAAAATGAAATTTGTACCTCACTCCTAGCAAGCTTTCTTTGAACGTCCCACGTGTTGTGTCAGATGCAGGAGCAATTTCAGAATCTGTTTCACAATATGGGGGTAACTTTGCACACATATATTTCTTGATTTACAATGAATTATAAAGAGTGTGATATATGGTTGAAAAGTCAAATAAGTCTAGTTTTCAGAACAACTGTTGTTTGCGAAACGAGGTCTATGGAGAAAGTTATGTCCATTTTACTAATAGCTGGTAGACTGAACTCGGGAAACAATATTCTTGTCTTTTGGTATTTCTAAGAGTCTTACTTGATTTATAAGTCTATTTTGAAGTTATTATCATTGTTATAAGATAACAAAGTCATATTTTATGTTTCATATAAGTCAAGAGTCAAGTTTATATTGGAAAATTGTAAGGTAATTCAACTTGTAATTTCCTATGTTTTGGAGGGATGTTTCAAAACTCATATATAAAGCCCCTCCAAATGAATAAATAAAAATAGAGAGTGGAATTAAAGAAATATTTATTTGCATGTGTTCTCGCATTAAGGGTGAGGGATTTTTCTTTTACAAGTGCGTGACTTGGTCGCGTCGAGTGATTTCGCGATTAGTCGCGTCGAGTTATTCCGCTACCACGGGTAGAGTGATTCTCGATCATCTATCATTTAATTTCCTTTACGTTGCGGATTTTGACCTATATACCACACTTACGCGAGAACTTCAATTAAACTGATCGGCTAGAATACATTATAATTGAAAGGTGAAACTAGGAAGAAAAGGTTGCAAGAAGTCCGAAGACTTCTTGCATAAGGTTGGATCGATTTTTACTGGAGAGAGAGTGGCTAGAGTTTTGTGTTCCCACTTGTGTGGCTAACCAGTTTCCCAAATCATACAAATCATATATATAGATACTCTAGATTTTCTAGGTATCTTTCTAACCCTGTTCACATTAGAAACCTTCTTTTACTTGCCTAACAAGTCTAGAATCTTATAATTGGACTCGTGCTTAAAATTAGCCCATTTATTTAATATGCTTTTAGTTTAGTAAAGAACATGTTAACAGAGAGATTGTCATGATGTAAGTTGGCAAGTTCCCTTCTGAGTTACAATACAATTTCCTTGGGTCATTTGAGTGTTGAAATCTGGCTTTGAGTTCATCCCAAAGGACTTCAGCAGAATTTGTATACATTACACTAGAGTGAATTTCTTGAGAAACCAAATTAAGGATCCAAGGAACCACTACATCATTGTTGCGTAACCAGGCACTATGTAAATCAGTATTAGCTGGTCCAGGATCTTGCAAATATCCATTGATAAAATCAAGAAGGATAGTTGTCCCCCCATAGAGTTTATTGAACAATGATAAGTCAAGGGCCATAAGATGGGTGGAGAAAATAAGGATGAGAGGGATCCTCCATTGAAGGTCGCAAACGGGAGGAAGTGACTGCAGAATACTCATCGTTGGATGCCATGAAGACACAAAACAGAGAACATGAAAAGGGGAAAATATTGATCAAGAATTGTTTAGATCAGAGGAGAGAAATAAATATGAATTCATTATGATTTGCGGAAAACGTGTAAAATTACACTGCTGATACCATATTGAAATCTAAATAATAAAATATGAAGATGAAAGAAGAAATCAAAACTGCTGATACTATATTGAAATCTAAATAACAAAATATGAGGATGAAATAAGAAATCAAAACAAGTTTCTTGAAGAGAAGAACTGGGAAGAAGAGAAAAAAATATGAAGTATTATTTCCTAAAATTCAGAAGTGTGTTACGAGTGGGAGTTTAACCCAGGTATATATAGAGGTTAAGATACAAGGCAAAGACTGAAGAAATAAATACAATATATATATATATATATATATATATATAACACGCTTTTATAAACTATCCGCAATTAGCTGTAAACTTTTTTTTTAGATGGTAAATACATTGTTACATCAAACAATATATCAAATTGAAACTATTACAATGATATCAAAGTGAACTAATTACCAGTATTAAACTAGAAAGACTAGTATGAAACTAGAGAAAATACACACATTTAGGGGAGTTGAACTCATGACCTCATCCTTAACCACTTGGTTAAGAGCTCATCGGTGCAATTAGCTGTAAACTAAAAACCTAATTTTAATTGCTGACTTATTCTTCTTCTCCTTTGCTGTGCAAAAACACCAGAAGCTGTAAATATTTCAATATGTGGTTTTATTTGAGGGAATTGCACTTTTTATACCAAACATTTGCCTACTTTATTCATTGCATGCCACACCTTTCAGAATGACACATTTCATACCAAAATCAATCAACCTTTTTCAATTTACATACCGACGTTAAATTTGAATGGAAATGGACACGTGCGCCCGTTAACTCACTTAAAAGAAAAAAAGGAGGGAGTTGCACTTTTTATACCAAACTTTTACATACTTTATACATTGCATACCACACCTTTCAGGATGACACATTTCATACCAAAATCAATCAGCCTTTTTCAAATAAGACAACAGAGGCACCATACATGTTTTTTTTTTTCAACTTCAAATTTTCTCTATCCTTAATGTTAATTTCCCGATCCCTTTTGCTAATTTCTCCTAAAGTAAACATAATTTCATCATCCCTTTCGCGAATTTCTCCATCTCTTTTGATAATTTCTCCATCTTTTTTGTTGGTTTCATCTTCTAAGTTATTGATTTTCCACAATAAACCAGGGATTATTGCCTTTGACCTTGCACACATGGGTTCATCTTCCCATATAAAAAACTGATATTCATCTTCCTTGAGGGGAATTTTCGTGGCTACCCTCTGAGTTAGCCACCATCCGCCATGTTAGGGGGGTTTTAGGGACACTTTTTATACAAAAGTGTCCCTAAAAGTGATCTAACATGACAGATGGTGGCTACCCAGAGGGTAACCATGAATATTAAAAGCTTCTTCCTAGGTTATCAGTTGTCCATGATGTCCTAAGCGGAGTGGATTTTTGGCATAAATAGGTATGTTCCTTTGTCGGAGGAGTGTACGAACGCCGGGAGGTGAAGCTTGAAGATGACATTTAACTTTTTTTTTCCTGTTTTCTGTTTCTTGGGGAGGAAGAAAGAAGAAGGAAGAAAGAACATGGAGGTTTGGTATGTAAATTGAAAAAGGTTGATTGATTTTGGTATGAAATATGTCATTGTGAAAGGTGTTGTATGCAATGTATAAAGTAGGTAAATGTTTGGTATAAAAAGTGCAATTCTCTCTCTCTCTCTCTCTCTCTCTTTTTAAAGTGAGTTAATGGACACGTGAGGCGCACGTGTCCATTTTCATCCAATATTTAACGTCGGTATGTAAATTGACAAATGTTGATTGATTTTGGTATGAAATGTGTCATTCTGAAAGGTGAGGTATGCAATGTATAAAGTAGGTAAATGTTTTGTACAAAAAGTGCAATTCCCTCGGTTTTATTTAGACTAAATATCGCACATTGGTTGAAAATCATAGTTAAATCTACTTTATATAGTCTTGGACAACTCTCACCTTACAAGCTAGTTTTTGATGTACGCCCAAACCAAGCTCTGATACCATATTAAAATTCACCACATAGATATGTCTAAGTACATATAGTTGGACTTAGCCCAATCAATGTGAATTCTAATATAGTATCATAGCTCCAGGTTGAAGTGGACCTCCTCCTTCCGTGATGGGATCCTCCTTGTTCGCACGATGAGATCATTATTCACCAGCACACTTCCCCAGATAACAAAAGTCCAGGTTGCCATTCTTCGTCCAGTTAACAAAAGGCCTGGACAGTCATTATTCGGGTGGCAGGGTCCACATATCGTAATCCGCAAGATTGAACTTTAATATGTCACGTGTTGGACTTGTTTCACTCACACATTCAATCCGCCCACACATGAAGGGGGATATTGAGACTAAATGTCCCACATTGGTTAGAAATCATAGTTATGTCCAATTTATAAGGTTTTGGGCAACCATCACTTTACAATCTAGATTTTGAGGTTGAGTTAAACCCAAACCAAGCAATGTGAACTTATCCCAAATTATGTGGTGAATTCTAATATGTTATAATAATTACCAGTACCTCCTATATTGCTTACTTAACGTTAAAATAATGAATTGCATTCGCGTAAAATAAATATTTAGCCCTCAAATTTTTTCTAAAATTACAAAAGGATATAACTAAAGACATGCTTGTCTCATTTCCTGAGAGTATTTAGGTGCTCTCTGAAAAACATAACAAACAACATTACATATAACCAATTGTTTTTTCAAAAATAATAAAATATTATAAAAAACTATTTTATACCTAACAAAATCTACAAAAACTCTACTAAGATTTAAAGTAAGATATTTCTTACACTATTTTTCTTATTTCATAATCTCTAAAGCGACCTACTTATTTTTAAAACATATACCTACTATTTATTTATCTCAAAAGATCCAAACATACAACATTACAAAAACAAAAAAAAATTCTAGTACCTCAATTTATTTCTGAAATCACTCACAGAAAAGTCGGACAAGCATACCCTAAATAAAGGTACCATAATTTATAATGGATCAAAATATTAAATGAGGTAACCCTTGTTTATCTAGAATAGAATAAAATAAAAATAATTAATAAAATGATATAAAAATAAAAATACATATATTATTTCTGTTATATATATATATATATATATATATATATATATATATATATATATTAAATTAAATCTGAAATTTCTTTATTATATTATATAACATCATTAAAAGAAAGGAATTTTATATTTATTTACTATAATACAAAAGAAAATTATATCAATTCTAAAATTATTTATATTCTTCTATGTTATAGACTGTTTGATTCTTAACATTTTAATATTACTACAATATCAAGCTGACTTTAAATTATGTAAGCACATCTCCTAAAACTTGGTCAAAAGTTATGATAACTAAGAGGGGGTGAATTAGGTATATATCTTTTTTAAAGAGTTTATTTCCCAGAATACAATTAGTAAATAGTTTCACTAACTTTAAATAAAAGTTAATTGTTCCAATGATTTTAAGATTAAAGTTATGATAAGTAGTAAAGTGCAAATAATAAAAGGAGAGAAAGCAAACATAATTTATAGAGGTTCGCGCCCCCAACGACCTACTTCCTCTCTTCCAGCACCCCTTGGTAAAATCCACTAATATGTTGTAGCTTGCAGGACAAACCTTCGCCACTCAAGATTACAAGATCAATTATTTCTCTCGAAACGAGCTTGCTAGGCCTAACCTATCGCTCAACAAAAAGCATGCTTGCTAGGTTCCTACCTATCGCACAAAAACAGTGTTTGCTAGAACACTCAATCCTATCGCACTACGAGCTTGCAAGTACAAAACTTTCGCTCAAAAACAATAATAAAATTTTGATTACAAATAAATGCTCCAAAGTGAGCTGATTTTACAATTTAGAAAACGCTAATCTTTTTCTTGGCTTGCATTAATAAAGTTCGTTTGTTAATCATCAACTATTCGGCTAACAAGTTAATTAAGGCAATATTGGTCTAGGGTAAAACAGGCATTTTTTTCAAAATAAGAATGAATAAATTCCCTTTTCCGTTACACTAACTACGGATAATTAAACTTAAAGTAGATGATTTGTTTGTAATTACTGAAACCACAAGTAAGATTTATGTAATACCGCATTCTCTGTATTACTCTTGTAATTGGAGAAGTCCCTCAAGAAATGTTGGAGTCGAATGCTCCCCACCTTTTATTTAATGTGGGAGTTAATCCTCCAGTAAGTGGAAGGTTAACTTTAACCTCTACCTCCCTTTCCCAAATTCGAAATACTAACTTGGTCGGGTTAGTTCATATGTATGTTCGACTCCAACTTATAGAAACTACAACAATGATGGGTCAATTTTTAGGGATCTATCTTTCGTTATCTTTTTGTTTTACCCAACAATTTTATCCATTTTATAGCTAGGTCACATCATTAATGGTCATTAATTTTTTACAAAATGGTCTCTCTTGTGTTTTTTTTTTTTTCAAGTTAGTTCCCACTATGAATTATTTGTTTCACTTTAATTATTCACAAGGGATTTTTTTACTTATAGTGTTACACTTTAGTCCCCCATAACACTGTTTCTTTATCAATTTAGGCACTCATAAAACTATTTGGCACTTTAGTTCACTAGACCACCAGAAAATTATCAAACTGAAAAAATAATTCATAGTGGAGACTAACATGAGAAAAAAAAATACAAAAATGACCACTATGTAAAAAGTTAATGATAAAAATAACTATCAGTGATTTACCCTTATAGCTATTAACATTACCAGAAGTCCTTTAACCAAAAAACATTTACTCAACAAAATGCTCACTTTCTTGAGATTTCCTTTCTCCGTTCCATTGTCATAAGTCCATAAAGTTTGTAGGGATAATAACATTGAACAAAAACAAACATCTTAATCAGAAAATGTAAACTCAAATCCAAACTAGAAACTTAAAAACAAAAAAAACAAAAAAAAGAAAAAATAAAGTAGAAACTTAATCTTGACATTCCCTATTCATTTATGCAACCTACAAGTAGGAATGGCATGTAGATGTTTAGCTCTAGGACACACTAAACCAAATGTCTCAGTCATGTCCAAATCCATAGGCAACATACCATCAGGTAACTCCCAGTCAAAGCAATGAACTAATTGTGCCACCATTAGTTTGATAACAGTTAGCCCCAAATGTACTCCGGGGCAACCCCTTCTACCAGCTCCGAAAGGTATAAGCTCGAAATCATGACCTTGAAGGTCCACATTGCTCCCAATGAACCTGTCAGGTGAAAATAGCTCTGGATCATTCCATGCTTTCGGATCTCTTCCTATGGCCCGTAAGTTCACTATTAATCTTGTTTGCTTGGTATGTAAAAGCCATCGACTAAGCAATCTTCCATGGACTCATTGGGGATTAACGGACCAGGAGGGTGGAGCCTTAGAGATTCCTTCACAACACAATTCAAGTAATCGAGGTTGGGGAGGTGTGATTCTTCAACAGTTTGGTCCATGCCCACAACTTGTTTTAACTCTTTTTGGAGTTTCTTCATCACTAAAGGATGTCTAATAAGTTCTGAAAGTGTCCATTCAACAGATACTGATGAAGTGTCTGTCCCACCTATTATGAAATCCTGCAAAAAATTTGTTTCGATGAATATGTAAGGGTACATATGTTTTGATGTGATTAGATTGTCAAAATTAGGGTTGTCAATGAACCAAATTTGAACTGGTCACTCTAGATATTGATTCAAATCCATTAATTATATATATAAATATATATTGAAATGTTTGACGAGAGAAATTAATTACCAAAATAACAGACTTAATGTGTCGTAGGTTGAATTCAAATCCAGCATCACCCGAATTGGCAATATCCATCATTGTATTCAGAAAGTCTTGACAACCAGCCTTCTTAGTATTAATATTTTTCTTGTTCTCAACACGTTCGTCTATGATTTTGTCTAAAAATTCATCAAAAGCCTTTCTATGATTTCTCACCCGTCGAGCTGTACCATGAAGGTCAAGCCTCCGAAGATGGGGGAAATAGTCCCCAATATTAAAAGCCCCAACCTCGTCCAATACATCCTTAATCACATCTTTAAGCCCTTTTCTTGCCTAGGAGGTGGAAATGGCCTATGATTGGAAGCTCTCTTGGTCCAGGGGGGCGCCGTAGATCAAGTTTCTTTGTTATTTTAGGAATAAGAAATTCTTGAAAGAGGAGATAAAGGAAGAGAATGGATGATATTGCCGTGAACCAAATCCAATAAGCCATGTTAAGTATTCCTAGGAGGATTAAAAAAAAAAAATCAGTCTCTTGAATTGTCTTTCTTTCTTTCTCTTTTTGTTCTTTTACCACTGCAAGCACTCCTATTTATATTAACATGGATTGATTCTCAAGTGGCCATGTGAGTCATCTAAGACGAAATAATAAAATATATAAAATATCTAAACTATTGTACTTCTTAAGTCGCCATGTGAGTCATGAACATGAAATAATGAAATTTATGAAATATTTAAAGGTAAAAATTCAATTTTGATACAATCAAACTGACCAAATTTCATGTTTCATAGCAACTTGCCAAAAAATATACTTGCGTTAGTTTTTTTAATGGAAGTTGAACCCTGGTCCGTTAAATACGCACCCGAGAGGCACAAAATGAGGTTGCTTTGCTGGAAAAATGCAAAAATGATAGAATACCTCATGTTCGCTGACAAATTTTTTCTGTAACTTTTCGGTCGGACAAATTTATCCATGATATATAAAGTCAAGCAATTTTGGTCTCATTTTGGCTCAATTGCAAAAAAATGGCAAAATTCATTTTTGACACTATAGAATTAAGCGTTTTTTTATTTTGGTACCAATTCTGACTGCCGTTTTCAATTTTGGCACTTCCGTCAGTTGACCGTTAAGTCAATTGACGAAAGTACCAAAATTGAAAATGTCAGTCAGAATTGGTGCCAAAATTGAACGGTCAACTGACGGAAGTACCAAAATTGAAAATGTCAGTCAGAATTGGTGCCAAAATTGACACAATGGTACCTGATGGGATAGTGCCCTGCAAGCCAATACATTTAGCTTGTACTGGAACTATCATTATCTTTCTTTAGTATAAATGACTTAGTACACATGTTTATTTATATGTGAATAAGGATAAACAATGACCAACTTCATCTCTCGCGAATACATTTAAGCGATTGGTGGAAACCCTTAGATTACATTAGACTATGGGACGATTCACTTCAGTACAGAGTGCAATCATGAAACAGTCTCAAAGGTCGTAATCTTAAAACTGTTCCAAGTCATAGATTCCGAACGAGACTGGGTATCGTAGGAATCGCCAAGACTTGTACGAGTATGCATGATTCACATGGAGTGAATTTGTAGCGTTTCATGAGCAAGGCATTTGAGGCCAGTGCATATGAGTAGGTGGTTCAATGGAGGATTGAACGCATCGAACGACCCGAACAGAGAAACCCATTGTGGAAGCGCATGACGCATATCGGTGATGGGATGTTTCTCAAGGATTATAATAGTGTACGATTTAGTCCTTTGACTTGAGGTGCTAGGGCGAATTCGGTGCATGAAAGTGCGTACTTAGATCTAGGTATAGGCCACTTAGCTTGGTCATAACATGCCTAGGTTGGGTACGTATGGACATGTACGCGAGTGGTTAGTACCAATATGGAATCTATTGACTCATTGTAATGGATGAGAGAATTTCCTATACGATTCTTAGATAATATATCCAAGGAATCTGCGGCCGCAGTCGGTGACGGATTTGGAAAGGGGTTTCCAAATTTAGGAGTCACACTGGAATATTATCCTGAATTAGAAAGTATAGTTATCGAGACAAATTTAGAGGTGCCGATCAATTCACACACCCTAAGTCTTGATCGGAAATATTAGTCGATAGAAGGACCGTATGTACATGGTAATTATATAAGACGAGGTTCACAAGTATCAATTCACCTGAAGTTGGGCTTCATGGGCTTGTGGCTAGACATCGACCATGAAGTGTGGGTACTCCTGAGTTAATAGAGGATTTGATTCTAGGAGTGGTCAATTAAAGGTTGTTTAATTGACCGGAGCAATTTATTGTTCATAAATTAAATCACGAGGAATTCGTGGGCCTGCTGCCAATTGATGGTGAACCCAGAGGGTCACACACAATACAATTGGACGGTGACTGTTGTAAAGGATACTAAAGGAATTAATTGATTTAAAGGTAATTAAATCAATTAAATGAATTAAAGTATTTAATTCAAGTGGGAGATTAATTAATTAAATACTTAATTAAGTTGCTAATTAATTATATAAAAGAAATATTGATTTATTTGGATTGGGCATTTAATTAAAGTAGTTAATTAAATGAAAGGCTTGCAAGACATGGGCCTTTAATTAAAAGCCCATAAGGAGTCTTGCAAACCTAGGTCAAATAGAAGTCTATAAATAGAGTTTTACTAGAGCTCAGAAAGCTAACACCCTGAGCTCTTTTCTCTGACCTGCGCCCCTCCCCCCCCCCCTCATCCCCTCCTGCGCCGCCAAGCTAGTGCCGCCGCCACCTTGCTGCCGTGAGCTGCCCTAGCGCTGCCGCCGCCTCTCCCTTGTTCCACCGTGTAAGATCTTGCTCTGCCAAGTTGATCTACACACTCCTGCAATAACAAATCTCCTAGATCCAGTTCTGAGCCTAAGACTAAGAGGTGTCACCAGAATCCAGTTGGTGTGGACTATCTTTGGAGGTGAGACGCTTTGATCACTCCTGTGAACCAGATCAAGATCAAGATTCAGAATCAGAACTGAAGGTTGCCACCACCTTGCCCGTGGTGAGGTAAATCGCAAAACTCCCTTTGTTTTATTACTCTGTGTGTTTTGTTCTATGCTTTTGTATATATAATATGGAGATTCTAATATGGGACCTTGGGTGCTTCGAAAAATTTTAAAATTCCGCACTGTATGTTGTTCTGACAATCGAGGCAACCCAACCACTATCCCAACAGTTGAGGGGCGAAAATGCAATTTTCAAAAGTTGAGGGGCGAAAATGCAATTTTCAAAAGTTTAAAAACAGAATCTGAGTTTGAGCAGAAAATTTATTTTTGTTTACCCGAATATTTATTTTGTCATAATTAGTAGTGACTAAAAAGTAAGAATCATAAGAAGTTAGTTTTAAAAGGATGTTTTAAAATTAAGAAAGAAATAGGTAAAAGTTGTTTGCGTGTTTCTTGCTCTACGTGAACTTTTTACGTGGTTTTCGATCGAGCCGAGCCTTGACCTTAGGGTAGATGTGATTGGTTTAATTTAATGTTTGGTTTTTATTGGGCCTGCGAGCCTATTATGTTTTTGGACCACTTTGAGCCTTTGTAATAGAATAGGGTTTTACTGCTTTCCCAGTTTAGAATGGAGGCCCGTTTACAAGTAAGGTGGGAGCCCAAGAAGATATGAAGGCCATGTATGCATGGTACATTGTTTAATAGCATAGGCCTATTTGCAAACCCTCTAGATTGACCAATAGGGCCAACATCATTGGCTCGATGATGGCCTGCATAGGAGGCTCCCGATCGAGAACATATTGTGGTAGTATGCATGCTAGGCTTGTATGGCATTTATTTATTTATCGATTTATATTTAGCTTGTATGAGATGCGCGCTAGAATCTAGATCGTAATAAAAGATAAAGCATAAATGAATCGGTGAGATTTCGAGGAGAGTTAGCATAACTTTCAAACCAGAAATTCCCCTCTCGAATTAAATATTAAGTCATATTGGATTAAAATAAAATGAAGTATTTATATAAATCCAAGCCTTCCATCAATAGGGATTGGCGTATGTTGTCTACTTATCGATAGAGGTGATCCAGAGTCTGGCACCCGAGTCGAAGAAAGGGACAATACGCGAACTTCATTGACTCATGTTTTTAACTAAACACGATAAGGGTGAGGACTGGTCGGGATGTGAGGATCGACCGATAACTAGTTACGGAGAACTCACGACCGGGCCCGTTGCTAATCATGATTGATGGGTTAGACTTAACGATTAGTAACACTTATGATGTAGCAGTGCTAGATAAGTGCGAAAACCGAGGCAAAATAGCTTGAAGGTTGTGGAGTGACACAATTGGCAATAAGTATGCCTACCTGGGGAATTGGTTGTATGGCCACGAGTCGTGGGTGCAATTAATTGCCGCTGGGACGTCAAGACCTACTAGGAAATAGAATTTCCCGAACAATTGAAAGGATAATTGTTTCGATAAAATAGTGGGAGAACTTCTACGATAGAAAGTCCAACCTTCGTAGATTATAAGTATTATTCATTAACTAGTCCACTGAATGTTTGTCTTCTCTTTAAAATTAGATACTGAGATATCTGTAATTATCCATTGTACTATTTATCCTCGACTAATAAAATAACTGGATCAAAATATCGACTAGGCAAGAAACTTGAGAATTGTCTTAAATTCCAAAAGTGGGAATGATGTTCTTAAACGACGAGCCTATGCCTTATGCGCTTCCGAGATAAGTCAAAATATAAGATACGAATCACCCGTAGAGTATGGGAATATTAATGATCGTTCTTTCATATAAAGATGAATCTCAAAAGTGAAACGAATCACCTATATAATATAGGACTCTTAATGATCGTTTCCTCAAATAAGCATCAATATTGAACGAGCCATGGAAGCAACATGAGTAGCATGTCTGAAGCTTCTGAAACAAACCTCAAAAGGCCTGTTTTGAGGACCAGTCTTCTGAAACAAACCTCCACCTCAAAAGGCTTGTTTTGAGGAGTAGTTTTGAATCGATTTGATTCGAGACTTCTAAGGAATTGTTTCAAAACTCGAGAATGAATGAAGGAACTAGTGTCAAGGATCACTGTCTTTGTTTTATCAATCTAGTTGAAAACTGGATCGATTAAACGTAAGCCTGCAAGTGATCTTAACATTAACTTCTTCCTAAATTCTCCTCCTGCTCATTCAAATGACTCTTGAAATACACTGATCTTATTTGATAAGTCGATCACATTTCATGAATCAACCAAAGTACTGGTTAAAGGCAAATAGGATAAACCTGTCATGATCGTTTACACTTCATGGACTGCGAAGTCAAAGAAGAGTAAAATGAAGAAGAATTAATTCTCTTCTAAATTCGACCATAAAAGTAGTCAAAAGAACGCAAGTAGCCTAAAAGTCGAATTATCCCACTGGATCTAAGAAAAGGCACTAATATGTTTAATTGATTAGATGATCTAATTAATCAAGCAACGTTTCAATTAAAGGGTTAATTGAAAGGGAAAGGGAAGCAATTAAAGAAGTTAATTGAAAGGAAGTAAATTAATTGAATTAAACCATTAACTCAATTTTATTGAATTGATGTGTGAAGTTCAAATTAATACAAAGATAATAATCCATAACTTTGGTACGATGGACTTGGACACATCTCCAAGAGTAGGATTCAAAAGTTGGTTTCGCCTAAGCTTCTTGAAAAATAGAACTTGGATGAACTTCCAACCTGCGAATCATGTCTCAAAGGAGATATGACCAGATCTCCCGTCACAGGGAATCCAGAGCGAACCAAACAAAATCTGGATTTAATCCATGAATATGGATCACTAAATGTTACTGTGAGAGGAGATTACTCATACTTCGTACTTTTTACTAATGACCTTGGTCATTAGTGAAAAATGAATCTAGTGAGATGCAAATCCGAAAAACCAAAAAAAAGGTATTTCAATGCGAAGTAGAGAATCAACAAAGACATAGTATTATTCGATCTAATCGAGATAACAAATACTTGTCAAGGATTCCTCAATTATCTCATTGAGAATGGGGTTCTCGTACAACAAACTCCTCCTAAGACACCTCAACTTATTGAAGTGTCTAAAGAGATGGAATCTAACATTGTTTAACATTGTTCGATCCATGTTGAGTTTTGTTAAGCTTCCTTATGCATTCTAGGAGTTAGTCCTCCTGACTGCATCGAAGATACTGAGCAAAGTGCTTTCAAAGTTCGTGCCTACAAAGCTTTACCAAGAAAGGTATGGCAAAATACCTCTATGCTCTTACCTCTGAGTATGGAGATCTCCTGCCGATGGTAGAAACGAGAAAGGAGATAAATTGGCTAGTAGATCCAATTTGTATATAATTGTGGTGTATCCAACAAAATCCATTGGATACCTGTTCCACGACAATGACAAACAATCGTTTCTCCTAGATACCCGTTCCTCTGTTGATGAAGTTCTCGTCAAAGGAAATGGAAACGTCATGGAACTTGATGAAGTCCAAGATTTGGACGCGTCCCCGCAAACAGTGGGAGTTAATCCAGAATTTACTGAACCTACCAGTACACCTACTCTTCAAAGGTATGATCGAATTCGTAAGGAGCCAGAGCGATTTGGTTTCAGTCACGAAAACGAGAAAGTGGAAAGTGATCCAAGGATCTATCAAGAAGCGATGTCAGACATAGATTCGGATGCGTGGCTCGAAGCCATGCAACCCGAAATGGATCCCATCCATTCCAACAAGGTATAAACCTTGATTGATCCACCCGAGGGATTTATCCCTATAAGTTGGTTATAAGTTGTAAATGGATCTTCTAACTTGGAATGAATGGAGAGGTGTTGCATCTAAGAATTGACTAGTGGTAAAAGGGCTATTCACAATGTTCTGGAATAGACTTTGATGAAATATTTTCTCCATTAGCAGTTACTGAATCCATTTAGATTCACATTTGTTCTGATGAGATAGTCAAGACATTTGACTTCATCAAAACGAGTATGAACCATGAGTGTACAAGAGGATTAGTGGGAGCGCGATGAAGCTCATATTTTATATGTCGATAATGTTCTGGCTATCTGGTATGATATCGGAATGTTAGCATAGACGAAAGCATGGTTGTCCATGCAATTCTCCATGAAAGATTTAGGAGAAGCATCTTGCGTATTGGGATACGCATCTATAGAAATAGATCAGAAAAGATGCTGACACTCTCTAAATCTAAGTACATAGAATCAATACTGAAAATATTCAGTATGGAGAATCCAAGAAAGGATTGCTTCAAGTGAGACATTGTATCCCTTGTTCCAAAATCGATGTGACCTACATCAAATGAGAATAAAGGAGAATGTCTCAAATACCTTATGTTTCAAACAAAAGGTTGCATGTGGCATGCTTTACTATGTACTAGACCAGACATAGAACTTGCTCAGGTATCGCGAGCAGTTGCTAGTCAAACTCCAGTGAAGAAGTACTGGACCACCGTAAAATATATCCTTGAGCCCTTGACAAAGACTAAGGATTTGTTCTTGGTCTACGGTGGTAGTGGAGAATTAAAAATTCGAAGGATTTACTGATTCGAATTTTCAGTCTGATGTGGATGAATTAAGAACATCCATTTTTGGATACATATCCTGCATCAATGGGGTAACGATAAATTTGAAAGGCTTCCAAGCAAATCACCGTAACCATCCAAACTACTGAAGCAAGATATATTGCATCATTAAATGTGGCATTAAATGCGGCTTAAGAAAGTGTTTGGATATAAAACTTCATCCTATGGTTGGATGTAGTGCCTAGCATTGCGAAGCTCATGATTATCTTCAATGATAACATTGGAGCTATTGCTAAAGCAAAGCATTCGATATCTCACTAGAAATCTAAACACAATTGAAAGAAATGTACCATTTGCTTAGAAAAATCATTGGTAGAGTTAACGCGTGTAATGGATCGCGTCGACTCAGAAGACAACTTAGCGGATCCACTAAAAGGAGGCTATATCATGAAATGAGTTCGAAGAACATCTTTAAAAAGATGGGTCCTAGAAATGTTTGTGATTGGCTTTAGGGCAAGTGGGAGATTTATGGGATAGTGCCCTGCAAGCCAATACATTTAGCTTGTACTGGAACTATCATTATCTTTCTTTAGTATAAATGACTTAGTACGCATGTTTATTTATATGTGTATAAGGATAAACAATGGCCAACTTCATCTCTCGCGAATACATTTAAGCGATTGGTTGAAACACTTAGATTACATTAGACTATGGGACGATTCACTTCAGTACTGAGTGCAATCATGAAACAGTCTCAAAGGTCGTAATCTTAAAACTGTTCCAAGTTATAGATTCCGAACGAGACTGGGTATCGTAGGAATCGCCAAGACTTGTACGAGTATGCATGATTCACATGGAGTGAATTTGTAGCGTTTCATGAGCAAGGCATTTGAGGCCAGTGCATATGAGTAGGTGGTTCAATGGAGGATTGAACGCATCGAACGACCCGAACAGAGAAACCCATTGTGGAAGCGCATGACGCATATCGGTGATGGGATGTTTCTCAAGGATTATAATAGTGTACGATTTAGTCCTTTGACTTGAGGTGCTAGGGCGAATTCGGTGCATGAAAGTGCGTACTTAGATCTAGGTATAGGCAACTTAGCTTGGTCATAACATGCCTAGGTTGGGTACGTATGGACATGTACGCGAGTGGTTAGTACCAATATGGAATCTATTGACTCATTGTATTGGATGAGAGAATTTCTTATACGATTCTTAGATAATATATCCAAGGAATCTGCGGCCGCAGTCGGTGACGGATTTGGAAAGGGGTTTCTAAATTTCAGAGTCACGCTGGAATATTATCCTGAATTAGAAAGTATAGTTATCGAGACAAATTTAGAGGTGCCGATCAATTCACACACCCTAAGTCTTGATCGGGAATATTAGTCGATAGAAAGACCGTATGTACATGGTAATTATATAAGACGAGGTTCACAAGTATCAATTCACCTGAAGTTGGGCTTCATGGGCTTGTGGCTAGACATCGACCATGAAGTGTGGGTACTCCTGAGTTAATAGAGGATTTGATTCTAGGAGTGGTCAATTAAAGGTTGTTTAATTGACCGGAGCATTTTCTTGCTCATAAATTAAATCACGAGGAATTCGTGGGCCTGCTGCCAATTGATGGTGAACCCAGAGGGTCACACACAATACAATTTGACGGTGACTGTTGTAAAGGATACTAAAGGAATTAATTGATTTAAAGGTAATTAAATCAATTAAATGAATTAAAGTATTTAATTCAAGTGGGAGATTAAATAATTGGTTGACTTAATTAATTAAATACTTAATTAAGTTGCTAATTAATTATATAAAAGAAATATTGATTTATTTGGATTGGGCATTTAATTAAAGTAGTTAATTAATGAAAGGCTTGCAAGATATGGGCCTTTAATTAAAAGCCCATAAGGAGTCTTGCAAACCTAGGTCAAATAGAAGTCTATAAATAGAGTTCTACTAGAGCTCAGAAAGCTAACACCCTAGCACAAAAACCCTGAGCTCTTTTCTCTGACCTGCGCCCCCCCTCTCATGCGCCGCCAAGCTAGTGCCGCCGCCACCTTGCTGCCCTAGCGCCGCCGCCGCCTCTCCCTTGTTCCACCGTGTAAGATCTTGCTCTGCCAAGTTGATCTGCACACTCCTGCAATAACAAATCTCCTAGATCCAGTTCTGAGCCTAAGACTAAGAGGTGTCACCACAATCCAGTTGGTGTGGACTATCTTTGTAGGTGAGACGCTTGGATCACTCCTGTGAACCAGATCCAGATCCAAATTCAAAATCAGAACTGAAGGTTGCCACCACCTTGCCCATGGTGAGGTAAATAGCAAAACTCCCTTTGTTTTATTACTGTGTGTGTTTTGTTCTATGCTTTTGTATATATAATATGGAGATTCTAATATGGGACCTTGGGTGCTTTGAAAAATTTTAAAATTCCGCACTGTATGTTGTTCTGACAATCGAGGCAACCCAACCACTATCCCAACAATACCAAAATTGAAAATCTCCTATTCTATTGTGTCAAAAATGATTTTTTGCCAATTCCCCTCACCAATTACTTCCAATTCACAATTTATGTCACTCCCATTGTAATAAGAATAATAATTGAAAGTCGAATTGAAATAATAAATGAACAAATCAATAATCTGCATTGATGTGCTATATAAAAAAAATATGAATAAAATAATATTGAAACTAATTTTATATGCTCATATTTAAAATAAAATACTTTAAATAAGTATGCAAACTATTATATGTTTGGTGAAATACAGTTTCCCCCTTAAAGTATGGGGGTAGTATCAGTTACCCCCTAAAGTATTAATTGTAACACTTACGGCCCCCTCTGTTATAGTTTGAAGTTTTTATTCCAAAAATACCTCCGCCCCTTTCATAAATAAATATTTCTTTATTAATTTATAAAAATAAAATTGTCTCTTTATTGATTATGAATCCATTCATTCACCAAACAACGTTATATTTTAATTTCTTCATTTTTTTACCATATTTTTTTCAATCTCAAATTTTTTCTTCATTTTCATCTCATTTTCTTTTATAACCAAAAGAAACAAAATAAATGAAGAAATTGAAATTTAGTATTGTTTGGTGGATGAATGTATACATAATTAATAAAAAAAATTGATGAAGAAATTAAAACACCTCCGGATTAAATTCGTTTAATTTTTTTTCATAATATTGTTTGGTGTCAACCTTGAATTTATCAAGAAAAAATTTGAAGGAAAATTACCCAATATTTTTAATAATAATTTGTACAGAAATAAATGAGATAATTATCACCAAATAAAAAGATAGAAAAATATAAAGAAAAAAATTGAGATAAAATTGAAACATAAAATAAAGAAAACTAATCGAAACATAAATAAAGAAAAAAATGAGATGAAAATAAAGAAAAAAATTGAGACCATAAAATCAAAGGAAACCAAAGAAATGAAGAAATTGAAATATAATATTGTTTGGTGGATGGATGAATTCATAATTAACAGATATGTTTTTTGATAAATTAATAAAGAAATAATGTATTTGTTTTAAAAGGGACGGGGTTGTTGGGATAGTGGTTGGGTTACCTCGATTGTCAGAACAACATACAGTGCGGAATTTTGAAATTTTTCGAAGCACCCAAGGTCCCATATAAGAATCTCCATATTATATATACGCAAGCATGAAACAAAAACACACAATGAATTAAACAAGGGGGTTTTGCGATTTACCTCACCATAGGCAAGGTGGTGGCAACCTTCAGTTCTGATTCTGAATCTGGATCTGGTTCACAGGAGTGATTATAATGTCTCACCTCCAAAGATAGTCCACACCAACTGGATTCTGGTAACACCTCCTAGTCTTAGGCTCAGAACTGGATCTAGGAGATTTGCTATAGCAGGACTGTGCAGATCAACTTGGCAAGGCAAGATCTAGCACGGTGGAACAATGGAGGTGGTGCGGCGGCGGTGTAGCAGCTCACGGCCAAGAGGAGGCGGCGGCGGCTACGTGGCGGCGCAGGAGAGGGGGCGCATGTCAGAGAAAAGAGGCCAGGGTTTTGTGCTAGGGTGTTAGCTTTCTGAGCTCTGATAGAACCCTATTTATAGACTTCTATTTGACCTAGATTTGCAAGACTCCTTATGGGCTTTTAGTTAAAGGCCCATATCTTGCAAGCCTTTCATTTAATTAACTACTTTAATTAAATGCCCAATCCAAATAAATCAATCTTTCTTTTATATAATTAATTAGCAACTTAATTAAGTATTTAATTAATTAATTAACTCAACCAATTAATTAATCTCCCACTTGAATTAAGTACTTTATTTCATTTAATTGATTTAATTACCTTTAAATCAATTAATTCCTTTAGTATCCTTTATAACAGTCACCGTCCAATTGTATTATGTGTGACCCTCTGGGTTCACCATCAATTGGCAGCAGGCCCACGAATTCTTCGTGATTTAATTTATGAACAATAAATTGCTCCGGTCAATCAAACAACCTTTAATTGACCACTCCTAGAATCAAATCCTCTATTAACTCAGGAGTACCTACACTTCATGGTCGATGTCTAGCCACAAGTCCATGAAGCCTAACTTCAGGGGAATTGATACTTGTGAACCTCGTCTCATATAATTACCATGTACATACGGTCCTTCTATCGACTAATATTCCCGATCAAGACTCAGGGTGTGTGAATTGATCGGCACCTCTAAATTTGTTTCGAACAATACTTTCTAATTCAGGATAATATTCAAGTGTGACTCCTAAATTTGGAAACCTCTTTCCAAATCCGTCACCGACTACGGCCGTAGATTCCTTGGATATATTATCTAAGAATCGTATAGGAAATTCTCTCATCCATTACGATGAGTCAATAGATTCCATATTGGTACTAACCACTCGCGTACATGTCCATACGTACCCAACCTAGGCATGTTATGACCAAGCTAAGTGGTCTATACCTAGATCTAAGTATGCACTTTCATTCACCGAATTCGCCCTAGCACCTCAAGTCAAAGGACTAAATCGTACACTATTATAATCCTTGAGAAACATCCCATCACCGATATGCGACATGGGCTTCCACAATGGGTTTCTCTGTTCGGGTCGTTCGATGCGTTCAATCCTCTATTGAACCACCTACTCATATGCACTGGCTTCAAATGCCTTGCTCATGAAACGCTACAAATTCACTTCATGTGAATCATGCATACTTGTACAAGTTTTGGCGATTCCTACGGTACCCCGTCTCGTTCGGAATCTATGACTTGGAACAGTTTTAAAATTACGACATTTGAGACTGTTTCATGATTGCACTCAGTATTGAAGTGAATCGTCCCATAGTCTAATGTAATCTAAGGGTTTCAACCAATCGCTTAAATGTATTCGCGAGATATGAAGTTGGCCATTGTTTATCCTTATATACATATAAATAAACGTGCGTATTATTATAAAATCAAAAGATCGTCTCTTACAGAATTGACCTATTACAAGCTAATTGAACTGGCTTGCTGGGCACTATCCTATCAATCTCCCAGTTGCCCTAAAGCCATTCATCGATGTTTCTAAGACCCATCTTTTCTAGATGTCCCTCGAACGCCTTTTGTGAAAGTGGCTTAGTTAGTGGGTCAGCTACGTTGTCTTCCGATTTGACATACTCCATGTGCATGTCTCCTCTACCAATGATCTCCGTGATCACATGGTATTTCCTTTGTACGTGTTTGGATTGATGGTGTGATCTCGGCTCCTTTGCTTGAGCTATCGCCCCGTTGTTGTCACAAAAGACGACTACAGGTTCAGCAATGCTAGGAACAACATCCAATTCTTGGATGAAGTTTTTCATCCATACACTTTCTTTTGACGCATCTGATGCTGCGATATATTCTGCTTCTGTGATTGAGTCGGCAGTGGTAGACTGTTTACAGCTCTTCCAACTGACCGCTCCACCATTGATGCGGAATATGTATCCAGAGTTGGATTTAAAGTCATCCACGTCAGACTGGAAACTCGAATCAGTGAATCCTTCAAGTTTCAGTTCTCCACTACCACCGTAGACCAAAAATATATCCTTAGTCCTTCGCAGGTACTTCAGGATTGCTTTTACGGCAGTCCAGTGCTCTTCGCCTGGATTTGACTGATAGCGGCTCTTTACACTTAGAGCGTGTGCTATGTCTGGTCGAGTACACAACATTGCATACATAATGCTCCCTATAGCAGAGTCATAAGGTATGAGAGACATTCTCGTCTTTTCTTCGTCGGTTGTAGGGCACATTGACTTAGAAAGAGAGATACCCTGTTTCATTGGAAGCAATCCTCTCTTGGATTCTTCCATTTTGAATCTCTTCAAAATAGTGTTGATGTACTGAGATTGGGAGAGTCCTATCATCTTCTTCGATCTATCCCTATAGATATGTATTCCCAATACGTAAGATGCGTCTCCCATATCTTTCATGGAGAACTGCGCGGATAACCACGCTTTAGTCTGCGCTAACATCTTGATATCGTCTCCGATTAACAAAATGTCATCGACGTACAAAACAATTAATTGTATCGAGCTCCCACTATTCTTCTTGTACACACAAGGTTCATATACGTTTTTGATGAAGCCAAATGCTTTGACTGTCTCATCAAATCGTATGTTCCAGGTTCGGGACGCCTGTTTAAGGCCATAGATTGACCTTTGAAGTTTACACAATTTGTGCTCACTTCCTTTGGACGCAAAACCTTCAGGTTGTTGCATAAAGATCTCCTTGTCAATGTCTCCATTGAGAAAGGCGGTCTTTACGTCCATTTGCCATATTTCGTAGTCATGCCACGCGGCTATGGCAAGCAGTATCCGAATGGATTTTGACATCGCCACGGGAGAGAAGGTTTCCTCATAGTCTATTCCAGGCCTTTGAGGATACCCTTTCGCCACTAAGCGAGCTTTTTGAGTTAATACCTCTCCATTCATTCCAAGCTTACGCTTGAAGATCCATTTGCATCCTACAGGGATAGTTCCCTCAGGTGGATCGACCAATGTCCAAACCTTGTTGGAATGCATGGAATCCATTTTGGATTGCATGGCTTCGAGCCACGCACCCGAGTCTATGTCTGACATCGCTTCTTGAAAAGTCTTTGGATCACTATCAACTTTCTCATTTTCGTGAATGAAACCAAATTGCTCTGGCTCCTTACGAATTCGATCAGACCTTCGAAGAGTAGGTGTACTAGTAGGTTCAATAAATTCTGGTTCAGCTCCCACTGTTTGTGGGGATGGGTCCGATTCCTGGACTTCATCAAGTTCTACGATTATCCCATTTCGGTTAGTGAGGAAATCCTCTTCCAAGAAGTGGTGTTCCTAGACACGAACGTATTACGTTCTTTAGGATCGAAGAACAGGTATCCAATGGATTCCTTTGGATACCCCACAAATTTGCACAAACTAGATCTACTATCTAGCTTATCTCCCTTCTTGTTCTTTACATACGCTGGAGATCCCCATACTCGTAAACATGAATACACGGGTGCTTTACCATACCATACTTGGTGCGGTGTTGTTGGCACTGACTTCGAAGGTACTATGTTTAGTATCTTCGAGGCAGTTAATAGGGCTAAGCCCCAAAACGAAAAGGGAAGATCAACGAAGCTCATCATGGAACGAACCATGTCTAACAAAGTTCGATTCCTCCGCTCAGACACTCCATTGAGTTGGGGCGTCCTAGGGGGAGTTCGCTGGGCGAGAATTCCATTCTCTTTTAGATAATCAAGGAATTCTTGGCTTAAGTACTCACCACCTCTGTCAGATCGAAGTGCTTTAATACTATGTCCAAGTTGGTTCTCAACTTCCATTCGAAACTCTTTGAATTTCTCAAAAGTTTCGGATTTGTGTTTCATAAGATACACATATCCATAACGACTAAAATCGTTGGTGAATGTTACGAAGTAAGAGAATCCTCCTCTCGCATTGACACTCAATGGTCCACAAACGTCAGTATGGATTAGATCCAAAGTTTGCTTGGTTCGCTCGGGATTCCCTGTGAAGGGCAATTTGGTCATCTTTCCTTTGAGACAAGACTCGCAAGTTGGGAGTTCATCCAAGTTTTTTATTTCAAGAGCTTTAGAGGAAACCCGCTTTTGAATCCTTCTCTTGGAAATATGTCCAAGTCTAGCGTGCCAAAGTTGTGGAGTTTGATTATCATATTTTCTTTTTCTAGATTGAATGTGCATGACGTCGGAATTTATAGGTTCTAGGGAATACATACCATCTATCAAAGTACCACAAGCATACATAAAACCACCTTTAAATATGCAAAAAACTCCATTTTCAATGGAAAAATTAAAACCATCAATATCCAACATAGGAATAGAAATGATGTTTTTAATAATGTTTGGTACGTACAGACAATCCCTTAAAACCAAAGTAAAATTTCCTAAAACTAATTCCACGTCCCCTATAGCATCAGCGGCGATCCTAGCTCCGTTTCCAAAACGCAGGATTCTATCCTCGGGCTTCAGGTATCTTACTGCTCCCATCACCTGCAAATCATTGCAGATATGAGAACCTGCTGCGGTGTCTAACACCCACGATGCACAGTTAATAGAAATATTAACTTCAACCAAGAAAATACCTTTGGCTACCAGTTTCATCTTTAGGTAGTCTGGGCAGTTCCTTTTCCAGTGCCCTGCTTTCTTGCAGTGGAAACATTCGTCTTTTGGGCTCTTGCGCTTCTTTTCAACCACCTTTGTGACTGCCTTCGAAGAGACACCTTCTTCTTCTTCTTACCTCTCTTGGGCTTTGCAGCCTTCGATTGGTGTGCAATCATTACCGGCTTCTCTTTCTTGGGAGTCGATTCTGCCGTTACCAACAAATTGGTCAGTTCGTGAAGAGCGAGGGTTCTATCCTCCATGTTGAAGTTCAACACGAACTGGTCAAAAGAACGGGGCAGCGTATGGAGGAGGAGGTCGGTGCTAAGATCAGCGTGCAAATCCACGTCCAATCGCCCCAGTTTTTCAACCAGGTTGATGAATCGCAGACAGTGATCCTTGACACTGCTTCCCTCAGCCATCTTGAGATAAAACAGCTCCTTAGTGGTCGCGAACCTTTCGGTGCGAGACCTCTCTCCAAACATCTGCTGGAGGTGGAGAAGTATATCTCTAGCAAGCGGTATTTCAGTATGCTGTTTCTGCAGTTCATTCGACATCGAGGCTAACATGAGACATCGAACCTGAAGATCATCGTCAACCCTTTTAGCATGGGCGGTTCGTTGTTCCTCAGTAGCTCGTGCTGCGGGTGCAGCAGGCATGGGTGTGTCGAGCACATAGCTTCGTCGCTCGGAGTCGAGGACAATTCTGAGATTTCTCAGCCAGTCAACAAAATTTGAGCCATTCAATTTGTTTGCGTCGAGGATAACAAATAATGGATTCTTAGACATTGTACCTAATATCTACAAATAGAAAGAAGACAACGTTTAGCTAACTGATCTTATGTCTAATACTTATAATTATCGAATTTTGGACTTGTTTTCGAAAAAGTTCGCCCACTATTTTATCGAAACAATCACCCCTTTGATTGCTCGGGAAATTTAATTCCTAGTAGGTCTTGACGTCCAAGCAGCAATTAATTGCACCCACGATTCGTGGCCATACAATTAATTCTCCAGGTAGGTATACTTTTACCAATTGTGTTACTCCACAACCTTCAAGCTATTTTGCCTCGGTTTTCACATTTATCTAGCACTGCTACATCATAAATGCTACTAATCGTTAAGTAAAACCCATCAATCATGATGAGCAACGGGGCCGGTCGTGAATTCTCCGTAACTAGTTATCGGTCGATCTTCACATCCCGACCAGTCCTCACCCTTGTCGAGTTTAGTTAAAAACAAGAATCAAGGAGTTTCGTGTATTGCCCCTTTCTTCGACTCGGGTGCCAGACTCTGGATCACCTCGGTCAATAAGTAGACAACTCACACTAGTTCCTATTGATGGAAGGCTTGGATCTTTAAAACCTCATTTTAAATGTACCCAATTGACTTAATACTTGATTCGAGAGGGGAATTTCTGATTTGAAAGTTATACTAACTCTCTTCGAGATCTCACCGATTCAGTTATGCTTTATCTTTTATTACGATCTAGATTCTAGCGCGCATCTCATACAAGCTAAATATAAATCGACAAAATAAATAAAAGCCATACAAGCCTAGCATGCATACTACCACAATATGTTTTCGATCGGGAGCCTCCTATGCAGGCCATCATCGAGCCAATGATGTTGGCCCTATTGGTTAATCTAAAGGGTTCTCATGAAGCCCTATGCTATTACACAATGTACCATGCATACATGGCCTTCATATCTTCTTGGGTTCCCACCTTGCTTGTAAACAGGCCTTCATCCTAAACTAGGAAAGCAGTAAAACCCTATTCTATTACAAAGGCTCAAAGTGGCCCAAAAACATAATAGGCTCGCAGGCCCAATCAAAACCAAACAATAAATTAAACCAATCACTACATCTAACCTAAGGTCAAGGCTCGGCTCGATCGAAAACCACGTAAACAGTTCACGTAGTGCAAGAAACATGCAAACATCCTTTACTTATTTCTTTCTTAATTTTAAAACTACCTTTTAAAACTAACTTCCTATGATTCTTACTTTTTAGTCACTACTAATTATGACAAAATGAATATTCGGGTAAACAAAAATAAATTTTATGTTCAAATTCAGATTTTGTTTTTCAACTTTTGAAATTTGCATTTTCGCCCCTCAACTTTCAAAAATTGTACTTTGACACCAAAACTTTTAAAAGTTACAAAAGCACCCCTGAGCAGATTCGGGCAGCTACCAGAAAATAAAATTTTGAATTCTGAAATTACAAAACGACCCCAAAAATATGTGCGACCAGATTTGCAAAACAGTCCAGTAATTTTGAAATTTCCAGATTCGAAAAAATTTAATTTTCAGCCCCTAAAACCCTAATTTGCGATTACTTTGCACAACAGTCCTAACAATCATAGATCTAGTCATAACAAGTAAGAATCAATTTACAGAACATAATTATCACGTGTTTACATATACATAATTAAACATATACGATTAAAACACATTATGTTTAGGCTTTTCGTATAATAATGATGGAGTTGGCTCTGATACCACTGTTGGGATAGCGGTTGGGTTGCCTCGATTGTCAGAACAACATATAGTGCGGAATTTTAAAATTTTTCGAAGCACCCAAGGTCCCATATAAGAATCTCCATATTATATATACGCAAGCATGAAACAAAAATACACAATGAATTAAACAAGGGGGTTTTTGCGATTTACCTCACCATAGGCAAGGTGGTGGCAACCTTCAGTTCTGATTCTGAATCTGGATCTGGTTCACAGGAGTGATCCAAATGTCTCACCTCCAAAGATAGTCCACACCAACTGGATTCTGGTAACACCTCCTAGTCTTAGGCTCAGAACTGGATCTAGGAGATTTGCTATAGCAGGACTGTGTAGATCAACTTGGCAAGGCAAGATCTAGCACTGTGGAACAAGGGAGGTGGTGCGGCGGCGGTGTAGCAGCTCACGGCCAAGAGGAGGCGGCGGCGGCGCAGGAGAGGGGGCGCAGGTCAGAGAAAAAAGGCCAGTGTTTTGTGCTAGGGTGTTAGCTTTCTGAGCTCTGATAGAACCCTATTTATAGACTTCTATTTGACCTAGGTTTGCAAGACTCCTTATGGGCTTTTAGTTAAAGGCCCATATCTTGCAAGCCTTTCATTTAATTAACTACTTTAATTAAATGCCCAATCCAAATAAATCAATATTTCTTTTATATAATTAATTAGCAACTTAATTAAGTATTTAATTAATTAAGTCAACCAATTAATTAATCTCCCACTTGAATTAAATACTTTAATTCATTTAATTGATTTAATTACCATTAAATCAATTAATTCCTTTAGTATCCTTTATAACAGTCACCGTCCAATTGTATTGTGTGTGACCCTCTGGGTTCACCATCAATTGGCAGCAGGCCCACGAATTCTTCGTGATTTAATTTATGAACAATAAATTGCTCCGGTCAATCAAACAACCTTTAATTGACCACTCCTAGAACCAAATCCTCTATTAACTCAGGAGTACCTACACTTCATGGTTGATGTCTAGCCACAAGCCCATGAAGCCAACTTCAGGGGAATTGATACTTGTGAACCTCGTCTCATATAATTACCATGTACATACGGTCCTTCTATCGACTAATATTATCTAAGAATCGTATAGGAAATTCTCTCATCCAATACGATGAGTCAATAGATTCCATATTGGTACTAACCACTAGCGTACATGTCCATACGTACCCAACCTAGGCATGTTATGACCAAGCTAAGTGGCCTATACCTAGATCTAAGTATGCACTTTCATGCACCGAATTCGCCCTAGCACCTCAAGTCAAAGGACTAAATCGTACACTATTATAATCCTTGAGAAACATCCCATCACCAATATGCGACATGGGCTTCCACAATGGGTTTCTCTGTTCGGGTCGTTCGATGCGTTCAATTCTCTATTGAACCACCTACTCATATGCACTGGCCTCAAATGCCTTGCTCATGAAACGCTACAAATTCACTCCATGTGAATCATGCATACTTGTACCAGTCTTAGCGATTCCTACGATACCCCGTCTCGTTCGGAATCTATGACTTGGAACAGTTTTAAGATTACGACCTTTGAGACTGTTTCATGATTGCACTCAGTACTGAAGTGAATCGTCCCATAGTCTAATGTAATCTAAGGGTTTCAACCAATCGCTTAAATGTATTCGCGAGAGATGAAGTTGGCCATTGTTTATCCTTATACACATATAAATAAACGTGCGTATTATTATAAAATCAAAAGATCGTCTCTAACAGAATAGACCTATTACAAGCTAATTGAACTGGCTTGCTGGACACTATCCTATCAGGGGTATTAACATAGGGGGTAAATGATACAATTGATACTTTAGGGCGTAACTGATACCATCCACATACTTTAAGGGTGAAAACTGTATTTCACCATAATTTATATTCTCAAATTTACATTTAGCCAAAGGAGTTGATCTTAGTTTTCTTTTTCGGCTGTATCTCAAGAGATATTCCTTAATTTAAAATAGAAGTATTATGAAACTTATGAATAAAAATATAATTTTTTTAATAAATTCAACATTTATGAATGATAATTCATTTTTGTAAACATAAAACTATCCGATTTTTTATTTTGGTACCACTGTGTCAATTTTGACACGAATTTTGACTGGCATTTTCTATTTTGGTATTTCCATCAGTTAACCGTTGGTCAACTGACAGAAGTGCCAAAATTGAAAACGGCAGTCAGAATTGGTATCAAAATTGATACCATAGTACCAAAATTGAAAAACGCCTAATTCTATGGTGCCAAAAATGATTTTTTGCCGAAAAAAATTTCATCACATATGGGTCTCATTACTAATAATTGGGGATTTTGACCTGGAATATTTACCAAAATTGCATATTGAACCATTAAAAATTAATTAATTACTATTTAGCTAAAACATTGATATTTTGTTTTAGGGTAAATTACATAGACATCCACTAACAATAAGCATAATTAAAAAAACATGTTAAAAATATTTTCAAGAATCCTCCCAAGGTAAAATCATATCACAAAAACACCCCGTACAACGTCAAGGTCAGACAGTTTTTAATAACATAAATTAACACCTCTTACGGAGTCAATGTCATTTAGAATTTACAAAATTATAATTCATTTAAATTCTCAAAAAAAAAATCAAAAATTGATTAATATAATATATGATTTTAATAACATAAATTAGTATTTTTCTTAAAAAATAAACTCATTTTAAATTTTAATAAGTTCATTAATACTTATATCCAACTTCACCGATTTGGCCCTTTTTTTTTTTTTACCAATTTAGTCAATTTTTTCACCGTTTTCGTCGGCTTATTCTATTATTGATCGATTTAGCCCGTTTCGTAATCATTATCATTGATGTTGTTGGTCTCAAGTGGTCAGATGAGGTCTAGAGACGAGGGGGGGGGGGGTTGAATAGACCTCTGAAATTTTTTTACTTCAAATTTCTCTAACTTCTCTGTTAACGGACTAAGTTGATCAAGAATTGTAAGCAGACTATGCTGACCGCGCACAAAGCTTTGAACAACAGAGTTGACCACTCTTCTGATTATGACTTAGCTGATTTTAGTAAAATCAAAGTTTTAGTCAGATTACTTGCAGCGGATTTTTGTAAGCTTTTTTCACAAGTAAACTTTTCAACTTAAAAGATTTGTCCCCAGTTTTTAAACTCTTTTTCAAAATCTTTTAAACGGTTAAGTGTTTTAGTATGTGATGAGGGAAATCTCGGGTTCTGCTTTTTCTTTAATACAGGAGATCGAAGCGGTGCTTATCTCGGAAGTCGAGTTCGACCCTGATGCGAAAATATTATCCGTGCAAGGTAGCCCAGGATCCAAAGCTATTGTTGGGCCAAGCTCCAATCCAAGATAATGGGCCGAAGAATTTCTTGTCTGCGGGTAGACCACATGAACCTCATTTTCAGCTATAAATACCCCATGCATTTATGATGCTGGACACAACTTCCCAGGTGCTCTCTCCTCGAAGCTACAGTCTTAAAGAGCTCGGATTAGAGGTCTAGTTCCATAATACGCATTTCGCCCTCTAGCTTGTACGGCATCCAATAATGCTCGAATAGGACCTTTTGAATACTTGTACTTGTACTCATTTAATTCGAATACAATTACATTTGATCATTACTTCACTTATCTTATTGTTATTGTAAATCGAACATCCCACCCTTGATCGAACCAACGAAAACACGTAAGATCAATTGGCGCCCACCGTGGGGCCTTATTCGAGTATTAGATCGAAATATGCCTACTACGAGGAGGAACACGTATGTTAGAGGAGAGCCCTCCCATGCAGGGGGAGCACAAAATTCTGTTAACAATGAACCTGATAATCTGTCACGCGCCGCACAACAACAACCGGAGGCGCCACAGGCGGTTCCACAAGATAACATTCCAGTACACACGACCATTGGTGACTTGAGATCTATAATAGGCACAATGTGCAGGGAATTCTTGAACAGCGGAAGGGCAGATCAATCACCTGTAGACCAACCAGGGATTCAGGGAAGACCAGAGATACCTTCATCGAACTTGCAAAAGGAAAATGATATGTCGCATGCCCCATCGACACGTCCGCGTCGAGCGGCACCTTCGAAAGCCAATGCCCAGTCCGAAAACCCACCTGCACTAGTGCACGATCTGGAAAATTCTGTTGTGGGGGAAAGTCACACCGCCGGCGCTGTAAGAAGAAACAAACCAATTAGCAAGAGAATCACTGAATCTGAATTGGAGAAAATAATACAGGAAAGGGTGGCTAAAAAATTGGAAGAGCAGGATACCATGATAGAGATTCCCTTCACTCATCAAGCTGCCAGGCAAGCAGGGAACTCCCTGACTAGAGGAAACCTACGAGAGAGGGAGATCTCGAATAATATCATGAGATGTTCACCCTTTTGTCGAGAAATACGTGAAGCTCGAAACACAGAAACGGTGCCGACCAGGCTCCCTCGGTATAACGGGACTACCGACCCCGGCGAGCACATTAACAGCTTTGTTAATGTTATGAACTTGTATGGACACTCGGATAATTTCTGCTGCAAGATTATGGTCACCACTTTTGAAGGGATTGCCCTCGATTGGTTCAGAAAGTTACCCCCGAACTCCATATTTTCTTTCGAAGAATTTTGCGATAAGCTGAAGCATCAATTCGCTAGCCAGAGGAAGCCAAGACTGCCAGCGAATCATCTGGGCACTGTGAAACAATTGGAAGGGGAGACGTTGAGGCAATGGCTGGCAAGATTTAGTATTGAGCTCTTGAAAGTGGATACCCCGCAAATTGAATATCTGTCCTCGTTGATGTTCGAGCTGACTAGAAGCACCCAGTTTGGGAATGCGTTATGCAGAAAGCAACCTAAATCTTTCGAGCGGATAATGGAAATCGCTGAAAAGTATATGATACAGGAAGAGATGAACAAATTGAAGAGTTCACATCTAGATAAGTCTCATCTCAACAGAAAGCAAGACAGGGCCCCGATCCCAAAACCAAGTGATTATGGAGGATCGAGTAAAGGATCCGTATGGCAGCGAATCAACACTTTTAAGCCGCAGATGCCACCCCAAGGACCGAGTTCATATGGACCTCCCTATGATCGAAATCGAGTCCCAAGGCCGGGTAAAATTCAATTTACTGAGCTTAACAGCTCAAAAGAAGAGGTGTTGACCGTATTGGAAGAAGGGAATTTAATTCCGGAAGCCCAAAGAATCACACAGGCAAGGCCGGGCGCACCCGGATATGACCAATACTGCCAATATCATCGAGCTAGAGGCCACAGTACGGAGAATTGTTATCAGTTGAAGGTCGAAATCGAAAAGTTAATCAACCAAGGAAAACTAAAAGAATTTGTTAAGAATGGCAACTACAACAATCGCTACAGATCCCGTAGTCCGAGAAAATTTATCGCTCGGCAGAGGCAGATTCAAGGTCAAGCAGAAGAACAATCGAACGGTGTGATCAACATGATCGCAGGTGGACCGGCGGGTGGAGATAGTAGGAATGCCAGAAAAAGGATTTTAAGGTCAATCAGGACAGGAGTGTCCACAAAAAGGGAAGTTCTGTCTTTAGAGCTTCCATCAATGGAGAATCAAGTCATCAGCTTTAGTGAGGCGGATCGACCCGCAGATGTTAGTTGGGACACGAATGAAGATGACCCAGACTTTTCCATGGTATTAACACTAAGAATTGCAAATTTCGAAGTCAAAAGAGTGCTGATCGATAACGGGAGCTCGGCAAACATAATTTCATCAGAAGCTCTTACGAGAATGAAACTCTGTCATCCATATTTGGATAAGGTAACCACCCCTTTGATCGGTTTCGGAGGATCGGAGATCACTCCACTCGGAACCATACTTCTGAGTACCACTCTAGGAACAAAGCCAAAGAATGTCACAAGAATGATCAAGTTCCTAGTGGTGGATACGCCGTTCGCCTACAATGCCATCTTGGGAAGACCCGCTCTGAATACTTTTAAGGCCATCGTATCCACTTACCATCAGAAGATAAAGTTCCCAACTGACGGAGGAGTAGGTGAGATGAGGAACGACCAGTACATGGCCTGGGAGTGTTATAGTTCGTCCTTGACCATCAAGGAAAAGGTGGAGCCTGAGATCCCTAACAAAAGAAAAATAACTGAGTTAGTCTCTAACTCCGGAACCCCAATCCCTGATTATGAAAGACTGGATGGAAAGAAAGGGAAGATCGTTGACATGAGTGTACAAGCACCTGATCACAAAAAGGTGAACTTGGTTCCTGGATCTCCAGAAAAATTCACAAAAATAGGAACGGAGCTAAGTAATGGCATGGAGGCAAAGCTCATCGGATTCTTGCAGAAAAACGTGGATGTCTTCGCATGGAGTTCGGACGACATAGTAGGAATCGACCCGCGAGTGATAACGCATTCCCTGAATATTGACCCAAAGGCCAGACCCGTGAGGCAGAAGAAGCGTAATCACGGACGAGAGAAAGACAAGATAATTAATGCGGAGGTCGATAGGTTGTTAGCAGCAGGGCAAATCAAGGAGATAAAATTCACGGAATGGCTATGCAATGTGGTATTAGTCTCCAAGGGAGAAAAGATCGAGAACAAGTGGAGAATGTGCAATGATTTCACCGACTTAAACAAACTATGTCCAAGGGACCCTTACCCTTTGCCTCGAATTGACATGCTCGTAGACTCCACTGCAGGATTTGTATTATTTAGCATGATGGATGCATTTCAAGGATTTTATCAGATCTTCATGAACGAAAGAGATCAGGACAAAACGGCATTTATCACCGAACGAGGGGTGTACTGTTTCATCGTTATGCCCTTCGGTTTAAGGAACGCCGGTGCAACATATCAGAGGCTGGTCAATATGATGTTCAAAGAGTTAATAGGGGAAATCATGGAAGTATATGTAGACGACATGCTCGTAAAAAGTATGTCCGAAGAGGATCATATTAATCATCTCGATAGGTGCTTCAAAATTTTGAGGAAATATGGATTGAAGTTAAACCCAGCAAAATGCACATTTGGGGTGCGATCGGGAAAATTCCTTGGGTATTTAGTTCATGAAAGGGGGATCGAAGCTAATCCAGAAAAAATCCGAGCGATCACCGACCTCCATCCACCGAGGAAACTTTCGGACGTCCAAAGTTTGATCGGAAAAATTATCTCATTGAATAGATTCATCTCCAGATCCGCTGACAAAAGCTTGCCTTTCTTCAGACTGTTGCGTAAATCTAAGAACTTCGAGTGGAACGCTGAATGCGACAAGGCTTTCGAAGAACTGAAGGCATATTTAATTTCGACACCCATGCTAGCGAAACCATCCGAAGGGGAGCCCCTATATTTGTACATAGCTGTGTCAGAAGAAGCCATTAGCTCGGTTCTGGTCAAGCTAGATAAAGCTGAGCACAAACCAGTTTACTATTTGAGTAAATTGTTGCAGGGTGCCGAAAAGAATTATATGGAGATTGAAAAATTTGCACTTGCCTTAATTGTGGCAGCCCGGAGATTAAGGCCCTATTTTCAAACATACAAAATCATTGTTTTAACTAACCAACCTTTAAGGCAGGTTTTGTCCAAGCCAGAAGCTTCAGGCAGGTTGATAAAGTGGGCGGTCGAGCTCAGCCAATTCGAAATTGAATACCGACCACGAGTCGCCATCAAGGCGCAAGTGCTTGCTGATTTTGTGCTTGAATCAACCAACATATCGAACGAGAAAGAAGGAACAACCTCGGAATTATGTATGGTGGAGGAAGCAAACGATCAAGTTTGGCTGATGCACGTGGACGGATCTTCGACCAAGGAAGGTGGTGGGGCCGGGATTCACTTCCAAGGACCCAATGCTGAAGATCTGAGCTATGCGATAACTTTGGACTTCGTTGTCACCAACAATGAGGCCGAATATGAAGCATTGATAGCTGGATTAGAAATGGCCATTAAGGCAAAGGTAAAATCGATCATCGTACTAACGGATTCGGAACTTGTTCACAGACAGGTAAAAGGCACTTACGAGGCCAGAGAATTCAACATGATTAAATATCTGAACAAAGCGAAGAAGTTGATCTCGGAGTTCGATAAGTTTGACATTCAACCGATACCAAGAGAAGAGAATCTCTGGGCCGATATATTGTCAAAATTTACAGGACTGGCCGACGGGAAGACTGAGAGAACAATCACTTGGCTGCTATCGAATATGTCTGCGATCGAGTTAGATGCACACCCTGTTGTTGGAGTTATGGAAATCGAAGAGCCAAGTAGATCGTGGAGCGACCCTCTTATCGCCTATCTTAAGGATGGAAAACTGCCGGATGATGCAAATGAGGCTCGGAGAATCAAATATAGAGCGCCATCATTTACTTTGATGGACGATCAACTCTATAAGCGGTCCTCTTCGGGAATTCTATTGAAATGTATCCACGAGTCACACTACAATGTCATTTTAAGGGAAGTTCATGAAGGGGAAGCAGGAAGTCATTGTGGAGCTCGAGCGTTAGCTCTTAAATGCTCAAGATCTGGATATTATTGGCCTACACTCTTTTCTGATTCTGTCGAGTATGTGAAAAAGTGCCATCACTGTCAAATTCATTCGAATTTAATACACCAACCGGCCGAACATATGCATTCGATCCCTATTTGTTGGCCCTTCGACAAATGGGGCATCGATATTGTGGGACCTTTCCCAACAGCGCGAGCCAGAAAAAATTACGTACTTGTAGCTGTGGAATATTTCAGCAAGTGGGTCGAATGTGTTGCCTTGACAAAGATCACCCAATTTCAAGTTATTAATTTTTTATGGAAAAATATAGTCTGCAGATTCGGAATTCCCAGGGTTTTAATATCAGATAACGGAACGCAGTTTGCAGGAAAAAGGATCACGGATTGGTGTGAAAAATTTGGAATACAACAGAACTTTGCGTCCGTTGGCCACCCTCAGGCAAACGGACAAACTGAAGTAGTGAACCGGGAAATTGTTCGATCTCTGGAGAAGCGCTTATCGGAAGCAAAGGGAAAATGGCTGGATGAGCTACCAGGAGTATTATGGGCCAACAGAACAACAGTTAAAGCGGCAACCGGAGAAACTCCATTTAGTTTGGTTTATGGGTCGGAGGCTGTTATTCCAGTCGAAAATCTTATACCTTCCCCCAGGGTCGAATTTTACGATCCTGAAGAAAACCAATCGCTGAGGCAAGTGGAAGTTGATCACGCGGATGCTCGTAGGGACCGCGCGAAGTTGAAAATTCAAGCCGCCAAGGCCAACATGGAAAAGGCTTATAATCGAAATGTGAGGGTTCGATCCTTTAAAATAGGGGATCTAGTGCTCAAAAAAGTGGAAGTATCAAAGCACGTAGGAAAACTACAACCCAATTGGGAGGGCCCATTCGTGATCGTAGAGGTTGGAAAGAAAGGGTCTTATAAGATTGCACGCCCTAACGGAGAAATACTGCCTCGAGCTTGGAATGCGGTCAATTTAAGAAGATATTATGGAAGATAGAAACAATAGAGGCTTCTACTTTTTAGCTATTTTATTCCGTTTTCTTTTGACTGCTACTATTCGGCGAACTATATGTATTTAATGAAGAATTGGAGTATTTGAAGAACGTTTGTTCAGACTATTTATCCAATGAAAGCATATTTCGTCTACATTCTTACTTATTCGTCGTATTACTGATATTCTCAATCTATATTGCCAATCTCTACTTTTCTCAAAAATATTAAATGGGTGAAAGCCTCTGCTATGACCCAAGGGCTAAAAATGCTCTAAAAACGACTAAGGGTGAAAGCCTCTGCTATGCCCCTTAGATCGAAATTATTAAAAGGGTGAAAGCCTCTGCTATGACCCAAGGGCTAAAAATGCTCTAAAAACGACTAAGGGTGAAAGCCTCTGCTATGCCCCTTAGATCGAAATTATTAAAAGGGTGAAAGCCTCTGCTATGACCCAAGGGCTAAAAATGCTCTAAAAACGACTAAGGGTGAAAGCCTCTGCTATGCCCCTTAGATCGAAATTATTAAAAGGGTGAAAGCCTCTGCTATGACCCAAGGGCTAAAAATGCTCTAAAAACGACCAAGGGTGAAAGCCTCTGCTATGCCCCTTAGATCGAAATTATTAAAAGGGTGAAAGCCTCTGCTATGACCCAAGGGCTAAAAATGCTCTAAAAACGACTAAGGGTGAAAGCCTCTGCTATGCCCCTTAGATCGAAATTATTAAAAGGGTGAAAGCCTCTGCTATGACCCAAGGGCTAAAAATGCTCTAAAAACGACCAAGGGTGAAAGCCTCTGCTATGCCCCTTAGATCGAAATTATTAAAAGGGTGAAAGCCTCTGCTATGACCCAAGGGCTAAAAATGCTCTAAAAACGACTAAGGGTGAAAGCCTCTGCTATGCCCCTTAGATCGAAATTATTAAAAGGGTGAAAGCCTCTGCTATGACCCAAGGGCTAAAAATGCTCTAAAAACGACTAAGGGTGAAAGCCTCTGCTATGCCCCTTAGATCGAAATTATTAAAAGGGTGAAAGCCTCTGCTATGACCCAAGGGCTAAAAATGCTCTAAAAACGACCAAGGGTGAAAACCTCTGCTATACCCCTTAGGTTGAAACAGGCATTCTATTAAAAAAAAAAAAAAAAAAAAAAAAAAAAAAAAAAATGATGAAAACCGCGGATGGCGTTACAAAAAAAAAAAAAAAAAAAAAAAAAAAAAAAAGGGGAAAAGAGAGAGACGGAGAATATTATTCCGAGCAAATATTATATCATTACAACAAGGGTTATACTACAACAAGAATGAAAAACCGTTACAACAAGGTTGGTATTACAAAGAGAAATCTTAAAGAAGAACCACAGTATTACTAAACGAAATTATTTTCGGAAAGGATTTTTCGAACTTCAGCACTACGATCAGCATACCCGCGAATCTTCCAGCGCGCGTTCCAACTCCATCTTTTTAACGATCAGCTCGAGCGAAATGGAAGCCCGTTGTTCGATCTCGTGATTGGCCAATGCATAAAGCTTAGAGAAGACTTTGCTAGCCTGAACTTATAAGAAAACACGTCATAGCAGAAATAAAGGAATTAGAGAGCCATGACAAAGAAGTTAGAAAGATTTACCTGAGTAAGGGATTCCGACCCAGAATGAAATAGGAACGAGGAATATTCTCCAGTCGAGAAGACCGCCTCGGAGATAGAAACATCGGCCCGAAGAAGACTCAAGTCAGGTTTCTCACGACACATTGCATCAAAACGAGTCCCACTTTTTCCAAGCAAAGATCCTCCGACCAACGGAAGAACAGATTGGGAAGAGGAGCGCCCATTTGCTTCATCCACAAAAGAAACCCTTTTAGTTCTCTTATTTGAGTCCCTAGATTTCAAGCACGAAGAAAGGGTAATGATCGGTGATTTGTTTTCTCCATGAAGATTTGACTGATCTGAACTAGTAGATTTGATTGGTGATCGTTTTCTTTTCCCTATTTTCCTACTATCATTCGCCCTGGAAAAAGGCGCGGGAAAAATCGCGAGAGCGTTCGGATTCTTATTCATCTCTCGATTTTCGGCTAAAGATCCAACCAAGATAGTTTGTAAAGAAGCTCCGAACACTGTGAGCAATATCAGTGCAAAGGCAACGTAAAATGGCCTAGCTATTTATAAGAAAACGGTACGATGCAAACTGCAATGATTGGTAAAGCACTGCTCCCAAGAAAGGCCCAGTGACGTAACCGAGTACGCGAAGCTGACATCATTAAAATTAACGAGAAGTCCAAACAAGCAATAACATAAATAGTATAAAAGAAAGAAGTTCAAATACAAGAATCCACTAAATAGGCGAGGACAAAAGACCGTAAGTACATTGTTGCACCAAGCCAATCCTATTACATAGCAATGGTTATGGGTTAGACTCCTTCACGCCCGAACTACGATCCGATCCACCTCGTTTCTCCGATTCGCTAGAACCGCTTTCCGAACTGTCAGAGTCATCTTCACTTGAGCTGCTGCTTTCTTCATTATGACTTCGCGCGCCGGACGCAGATCGGCTCGAACCGGAAGGAGTGCCTTGTACTCTCTGATCGCGGGAATCCCCTTCAATATCCACATCTTCACTTTCGGATTGGGCTTCGAGCTCATCAGGATTGGGCATCGGTGCGCCGAATTCCTCAAGGAAAGGAGCAAACTCGTGAGTTGAAAATTCTTCGAGCGTAGGAGGAAGAGAAGACGCCTTATAGTCTTCACCATAGATATTCTTATAACGATCCATCTTAGGAAGGAAGTCGTCAAGGGCACCTTCAATTTTAGCTGCTGCAAGGAGATGCTGAGCTCCTTTAAAATAGAAGGATTGATTAATTGCTCCCGACCGTAATCGAACCAAGGCATCGTGGATCGGAGATTTTAGAAACTCCCTTACGGCAGGAAGCCTGGCTTCGACTCGACCCCGTTCATAAGATTGTTCGGCAGATATTTTAGCTTGATCAAGCTCCTGCTTTAACTTCACCACTTCATCCTCCAAGGCCTTTTTTGTTTCCAACTCTTTCCTAGTTCTCTCGAGCTCAACCTCGACCTCAGACAACTTGATCTTGATATCCTCTAGCTGACTGGTCTTCGCAGCTTCATCCTTCAGAACATTGCACAAGGCCTTCTGTACCGCCTGAGACTCTTCACTCAATAAGGACAGTCGAAGAGCATTTTGAGTAAATAGGTCCCCAGCCTGTAAAGGAAAAGATACGTAAGAGCTCGAGATAAGGATTATAAGGAAAGCTAGAAACTTTCGGAATTAGAAAGTACCATCTGATGAGCGTGGGCATAATCACCAAATATCTCAAAATCTTTTTTAACAAAAGATTGAATAATATCATCCCTGAATCTCCCGGCCAAAAACATCCGGAGAGACTTATCCACCGTGTGCTCACCCTCGGAACCCAAATCAGATTCGATGGTCCCACAATCTGGGTATCCGGCCGCCCTCGGTCCTTGCAGATGATCCTCGATAAAATCCACCAAATCTGGCTCGGAATGACCAGCCCGACATGGTATAGGGTTCGGCCCTCGAGCAAAAGGCTTGACTCTCCTAGAGGACTCAGAGACATTGCTATTTCTTTTGCGATTCGCCCTGGCCTGCAAAATCTCTCTGGCACGATCCTCCAGGAGAGTATAATTACTGAACCCCTCGTCGTTCGGGTTGGAGGAGATATTCGGAAAAACTGATCGAAGGATTTCAGGACCCTGGAATTCGGAGGACCCCTCCACCTCGGCCCTAGACCGAGAGGTTCCTGCCTGGGTAATCGGGGGAACAATTATTAAAGCATTTGAGGTCGACGCGATCCCGATGGGGGCCTTAGATTTTTTCGTTTTCCGAAGATGCTTTGATGTTTGAGGACGAGGTCGACCCTTATTACCTTTCGAAAAGGAAGCAACGTGAGGGCCAGATATCGAGGTGCGGAATTTATCAACAATGTCAGCTAACGTGGAAGGGGGGTTAGCAGGATCGATCTGAGCCTCCCCAAAGACGATCGGATCGGCAGGGAAAGTGCAATTACTGAGCTCGGCCAATCGCAAAACTGCCTCTTGAGTCATTAGAGCAGTCTGATGAGGATCAGCACGAAGAGATTGCAGAAAATCATCTGTTATCTCATTTTTCATATTCCCCAGGAGCCGGCGCCTTCCATATATCCACTCCTTTACTCCAGGCCACTCGAAGGGAGTTGGCTCGGGATTTTGTTCGGTAGGCGGGAACTCTGGCCCTCGGACAAAGAAGAACTCACGTTTCCATCCCTTCAGGTTGCTGCTCACGTTGGTCGATAAGACCGAAATCTTCGGCCTCTGAGAGAAGTATACGTAACCTGCGTTTGAAGAGGTGGAAGAACTGATCTGAAATATCCTCCAAAAATTCTGAAAAGCCGGCCTTTTCCCCTTAGCTTTCATCAACACGCAAAAAGCTATGATTAGGCAGATCGAATTCGGTAAGATCTGACAGGGAGCCAGCTTAAAAGCATCCAAAAGATTCTCTACTAGAGGAGGGAAGGGAATCCGTAAGCCGTAGTGAAAGTGTTTGGAATAAAAGGCTTGGCAACCGGCGGGAGGATTGGTAACTCGTTGATCGGGGGAGGGAAGCACTATTGAAAAACCAGCGCCTAGATATTGACCGAATTCTTTTTGCAACTCCGCCAAGTCCGTCTCCTTATAGGAACAGACGATCTGATCTGCCCTCTCCTCAGTCATGTTTAGAGCTGCGCTAGTCGAGGGCTCTTCCCAATCATAGATCGTGATCACCACATTACGGTTTAGCCTATATTTATACTGCTCATTGTTACCCAAAGGAAGCTGCCCATCTTCCGTATCTTCCCTTTCAGAGACTGTTGCCTCTTCGGAATTTTCGTCTTCGCTATTCCCAGTGTCAGAACTTGACTCTCGCTCCTCTCCGCTATTCGAGGCGGAACCCGAGTTTTGCGGATTCTCATTTCCAGATGATCGATTCTCTAGAGCCTCTTTTCCCTTGCAGTTATCGACCTTATTCTCCTCCAAGGGAGATTTCCCTTTTGAATCTACCGAACTCGACATATTGAATATCAGATGACTGTTAGAAAACGGCTAACAAATTCACTTATCGACCTGTTTACTCCGATCTATAGCTCTCTTCTTAGAATTTTAAAGGAACAGCGACCCTCGGTATAACTATATATATAGAGGGACAAAATGGGAAATTGCAAATTAGTCCCCGAGTAACCGCGACGATTGGACTCTCTTGAAGGAAAACTTGAAGACATACTCTCAGAAATTGCATCTACGACCCCTAAAATTTTCTATAATTCCTAAATTAAAGATCCACGTCACAAACAACAAGGACGATGTAAAGACTGCGCTATCAAGAAACTTTTTAAGTATGCACTCTTTTTCCCTGACCCGGTTTTTATCCCAGAAGGGTTTTTCCGAGCCAGGTTTTTAATGAGGCATACCCGAAACAATAAGCTGAGATTGATTCGTCTCCCTTCTTCGCCCTCGGATATAGTTACTTCTCCGAGCTTAAGCTCCACTTTACGCTCGAGAAGTGGGGGAGTATTGATGAGGGAAATCTCGGGTTCTGCTTTTTCTTTAATACAGGAGATCGAAGCGGTGCTTATCTCGGAAGTCGAGTTCGACCCTGATGCGAAAATATTATCCGTGCAAGGTAGCCCAGGATCCAAAGCTATTGTTGGGCCAAGCTCCAATCCAAGATAATGGGCCGAAGAATTTCTTGTCTGCGGGTAGACCACATGAACCTCATTTTCAGCTATAAATACCCCATGCATTTATGATGCTGGACACAACTTCCCAGGTGCTCTCTCCTCGAAGCTACAGTCTTAAAGAGCTCGGATTAGAGGTCTAGTTCCATAATACGCATTTCGCCCTCTAGCTTGTACGGCATCCAATAATGCTCGAATAGGACCTTTTGAATACTTGTACTTGTACTCATTTAATTCGAATACAATTACATTTGATCATTACTTCACTTATCTTATTGTTATTGTAAATCGAACATCCCACCCTTGATCGAACCAACGAAAACACGTAAGATCAGTATGCTCTTTTGAAAATATGCAATAAATCAATGCAAATGTAAAACACTAGAATTCGGTTAGTGGTTATATGGATGAAAATCCTTTAGTCCACTCTTCCAAGTCACTTAGATCTTGGGTTATATTAGAAAACACAAAGTTAACAGTATACAATGATTGCGTCAATCAACAAATGAAAAGGCCACAAGTGCGCAATAGGAAATCACAAAGAAAACCTATTCTACAGAGTTTTATCACTTCACAAAGATGGATAACAACTCCTCACATCACTCTCTAAAAAAATCACTCAGATTTTTAAGTATTTATTTGATCTTCAACTTCGACTTTTGTCAACAAATGACTAAGCCGATGAGTGAGCTGTTCTTGAGTTCTTGAGACTTATAAAAATTCTGCTTCGAAAATTTCTCTCAGAAAATGTGTTGTTGTGTCTTCTTCATCTCTCTAACTCTTGAACTATTTATACTTTCAGTTTGAAATCTGCCCATTGAAGAGAGACAAACTTAAAATCCGCAAGTACTGGTCCCCCTTTTCCTGGAACGGCTATCTGCAACTGTTGCTCTGTACAGTCTGATGTACTTTCTATCAGTCGCATTTAATGCACTCAGCTGATACGAGGATTTCTTTAATCATTTGCCATAAATACCCTCTTTCTTCAGCATTTATTAGTCCAAGTGCATTTATTACCGTTGGGCAGACTACTTGATCATTTCCACTCTGCTGATCAAAACTCCTCGTCTGATGAAGACTTAATTGATCCCAAACTCAACACATCTGATTTGAGTCAGCTTTTTTTCCGCCAGTCTGATTCCTTTCTTCAGCAATAGATAAGTAGTCTTTTGGACCACAGAATTTGACCCTTCTGATTTGTCTTATTTGTTGGTCAAAATCTTTCAAGGGGTTTACTAAGCTTCCATTACTTAGCTGATTAAGATGTTTTGGAAATCATCAAAACCAATGGCAGAGGTAGGAACAATTCTTTGGGGGGGGCTAATTTTTTTTTGTCAAATACTTTCTTAATATTTTGTGTTTCCTCAATATTTTGATACAATGACAAAAAAATATGATAATGCAATACACACACAAAAAAATAAAAAAAAAAACACAAAAATTGAAAATATAAATATTTAAAAGAATAAGAATCATTTAAACTGTAATCGACAATTCTTTATTTAATATAAATAGTTATTATCGAATCCGCCTTATAAGAGTCAATATTTTCTTTTGAAAAAATATAATATATAAGTATGTAATCAATTAAAAAAAATTCATTTTCAATTAGGTTATGAGATCTACTTCAACATAAAATATTTGTTCCATAAATATTCTTGAAAAACTAGTAGAAATAATTTGTTAAAAAAAGAATATAATGAGATATTTTTATCTATATTAATTAGCTTTACCAAAAGAATAAAAAAATATGTATAAAATGTCAAAAATTAAAATGCTCCCCAAAGGAATCGAACTCAGAACGACAAGGAGAAAACATATTGCCTTAACCAACGCACCACTAGTGATCTTAGTTAATAAGCTACTACATATTTATATATAAACAATATTTCTCTTGGGGGGGGGAGAGGGGCAATGACGCTCCGCCACTGATCAAAACCTTCCTTAAATCTTTAACTCTATCTTCATCTTCATCCAACAATTTTTCTCTTTTCTATGAATGACAAAACCTCAGCTACGTACCTGTACATAAACTAAAGTTAAGTCCTGAAATTTTTTTGAGATAGAAATAGTATATTTGAAAAAACTTGAACTTTTATAAATATTCAAAACATTACATAGTACAAGTTTTATCTGATGAGACATATAGAAGTAAACTGATACATTGATTTTCTTTAAGTAATCTAGCCTAGATAACTAGTCTAGTCATTAGCCTTTTCTTCATCTTCTTCTTCTTCATTTTCTTCATTAGGTTAATCCTCATCATCTTCTTCTTCACTGGAAAATTTTCCAGTGTTCATATTTCTATCAGCAACATCAATCTTTCTTTTGAGATCTTCCATTCTCTTGTATTTTACATAAGGATCATGTTGCTCTTCAAGTTTGTCCTTGGTAGTAGCAATCTTCTTCTTTTGTTGATCATCAGCTTTCTCCTTCTCCTCAAGTGCTTTGTCAGCTGGTCTGCTTTACTCTTCCTGATTTGGCTTCTCAACAACAGCAGATCCTTCAGCAGTCACTTGAACCTCTTCCCCCTTTTTGTCATCATCAGCAGGGTTGAGTTCAACAGGCGAGATGTCGACAGCAGCGCAGAGTTTTCTGATGTTCTAATCCATGATGCTTAGCTGGGTAGACTGATGAGTCTGGACTGATCTGATGGCACCAGATTGGTCATTTACATAGTCAACATTATGTTGAAATGTTGCTATCTCATTTTGCACTTTGTTGGCAGAGGCTGCAATTTCTTGCACCATTGCAACATTCTTTTCCACTTCACCTTCTCCAACTTTCTTCATGACCCTCGTCAATCCCACAATATCAGACTCATTTATTTGAAGAGCAGTGTGCAGGTGATTTACATCAACCTTCACATCTTCAATGCTTCTGTTCATGCTCAAAATGCTCTGAGTCAGTTGTAGGGAGTTGTCTGGTGGTACATTGTCCAAAGCAACCTACACAAGTTTGGCAGTTTCCTGATGCATCTGCTTTATCATCATTTTGTTCCTCTCTTCCATCTCATTAAAAGCTTTTTCCATCAGCATCTGCATTGATTCCATGAGCGAAGAATGGATATCAGCAGTTGGAATTGAGGTTGATGCAACAGGTTCTTCCTGGTGAACAGGAGTGTCTTGAAGAACTTGATCATCTTCAACTTTCCACTCAAGAGCTGAATGGGTCTTTGTAGCAGCCTGTTCTTCTTTAGTTGGCTCTTGGATAGTTTCAGTAGTGCCATCTTCAGACACAAGATTCTTCTGATGGATCAGGAGCAGGGGTATCCAAGGTCTAGTAGACTTCTTTGTACTTGGTTGTTCCTGAAACTTGCTAACCTCCGAGCCAAAAGTTATCTGTTGCAAGCTTGTCAGACTTGGCATATCACTTGATGAATCTTGGCCAAATCTTGACCTCTCTACCCATTTCTCCAAGGTTACATAGATAGCAATCTTCATTGCTCTATCAACTGGATCATTATTTGGGCCTAGCTTGTCAGGCAGAGCATCTTTGATAGCAGTGGCTTCTTCTTTCACAATGGCCTTTGCAAAGCCATGTAGCACATCATGAACATAATATGTGCTTAAAGCTTGAACAACAGAAGTGTTATGCAGCCAGCTGAGAACCCATTTTTCTTCAGCTGCAAACTCCTTCCAAGCTTTGATTTCAGCAGCAGACTTGTTCACTCTGTAATCTCTCCATCTATTGTATCTGATCTTTTCAGGGAGAAATACGGTCTTTATTTGCAGCATCTTGTCAAATTCTTCCAGTGCTGCTTCGAACTTGGCAAAAGTAGCTAAGTCACTCCTGACAATTTCAAGAGCTTTTCTCACTTCAAACAACTTTTTCTTTTTCCTCAGCCCAGGAGGTAGAAACTTCTTGGCATTCATTGTTTCTCCAATTTTAATGTCTACAGCCCTTCTAGGACCGTGAGCATCTTTCTTACTCTGCTCCAATGCCATAGCCAGCTCTTCTTCCTCTTTGGCTTTTAGTTCAGCTGCAGTTAGCTGTTTCTTCTGAGCTTCAGTCCTGCTCAGCTCAATAGCCATTTTGAACTCCTCTTCGTCCCTCTTCCTCTGCTCTGCTTCCTCCATTTTCTTCTTATCAGCAGCACATACTCTTGCCTTACCCAGTCTCTTTCTTCTTTGAGCTCTTGTTTCATTAACAGGTGCCGCAACAGATGGTTCAGGGCGGCAGTTGCAATGGGTGCAACCACAATAGGTTCGAGGATCCGCACTTTAGGTTCCTCTTGAGGTTTAGCAATCTCAGCTGTTGGAGTAGAAGTAGTAGTCTGATGAGTTTGTTGTTCAACAGCTGACTCCTTTTCTTCTTCTCCAGCAAGCCTCTCTGCTGATGTAGGACTTTCTCTCACTAAATCTGATAATCAGTGGGAGATGAGATGAAAGTCATCCTCTTTCTGTTGGTGGATTTTTTGTGAACCACCCTCGTTTGTTTAGGCTTGGAGCTTGTTGTGTCGCTCAATTGACTTTTGGTTCTAGCAGCAACATTCTCCAATGGCTTATCAGCAGATATGGTTCTTGAAGGAGAACCATAAGCCATAACCTCTATCTCTTTTGCTGTCTGATCTATGTTAGCATCAGCAACATCCTTCTCAGTGGGTGGTTTGAACATAAGACTTAGGAGCAGCAACTTTGCTCTTCTTTTGTCTCGTAACAGCAAGTTGCTTAGGCTCAGCAGCAGCCTTCTTTTTTGGTGGTTCCTTCACAGCCTGATAGATGTTCATTGCCTTGGCACTGTGAATGACCTTTCCATAGGTCATTGAGGATCCCAAACTTGAAAACAAGTGGCTTAGAAATATCCTGTGATGGGTATTTCCCTTTGTGATGTGGTCAGCCAAGATGTACCACAAAATTAGCCCATTTCACCTTCAGTCCATAGTGAATAGGAATCATAGCATGATACCTCTTCATAGGTATGCTGTCCAGTGAGAAAGTGCAGTTTTCAATCACTTTCGCGAAAATATCAGCCATCCTCTAATATTCATCCTTCAGCTGGTTCTTTGTGATGTTCCCAGCAAGGATTTCACCTTCCTTCGCGATGATTTTCCAGAAATCAGCTTCATATGGTTCAGCCAAGGTAGAAATATATGTTTTTCCTTCCAGAGACAGATTGTACTTCTCATTCAGCAACTTCGGAGTGATGCACACATCAACTCCCACAACCTTCGCATTAATCTCCATCTTCGCAAAGTCAGGCTTGTTTGGTGACCCATAGAACTCCATTACTTGGTCTCTGAAAACCATATCTTCGTGTGCTTCCATGTATTCCACCAGAGAAACAACCTTAAACTTTTCGAGGATCTCCTTTATCAGAGGAGTCCTTGCTGCGTGGAAAGCTGAGTAAATGAGATATCTCCCTTCGGCGTTAGCTTCCTTCAAACTCATATTGATTTTTCTGAAAAAGATTGAAATGCAGGGAGTAGATTTGTAGAAAACAGTAGGCAAAAATTCTCTCTAAGTGTTTTGAAATTTTGAGGGTGCATAAAAGATCAGTAAGCTGATCAGACCTGGTTTTATAGACGTAAAAGCATTTCGGTTTTCGTGTTTCGCGCGAACCATTGGATCAGTTTCTGTTAGATATGATCGTGTGAGCGTGATACGCGGATTTCAAAATTCAAAAATAATCAGCTGACTGGTGGGAATACGAACTGACCTAGTCTTTTACTTATAAAAGTGTTTTAAATAAACGTTTTTAGTACATTCTTTTATAAAACATCAAAACAACAAATAAAATAGATTACTTACCTGTCAGATGACTGAGCCGATAACATATATCACTAGTGAAAGCCAATAGCTGGTGATCTTCCTCTGTTTTTTGTCAATCCATCAAAATAATTAATCTTCCGCCTTCAAGAATTAAGAACATATCTTCTAGACACATAACTTCAACTAACTGTCATCAACATTTCATCTTTAGATCAAGAGTACCTCTAGTCTTACACGTTTCCCCTGAGTTCAAGAATCCATCAGTTAACTAGTCTGTTGAAAGTTATCCTTATGAATCCAAATTAAGTAGTCCCAGTTATGCTCTTAGAGTAGAAAACTTTGCATCACATAGTGGTTTGGTAAAGATGTCAGCAATTTGATTATCAGTATGAACATACTCAATAATGACATTCCCCTTTTTCCACATGATCTCTAATGAAATGATGTTTGATATCAATTAGCTTTGTCCTTGAATGACTTATGGTGTTCTGAGTAAGAGAAATTGCACTTATATTATCACAGTAGATTGGAATTTCACTAATCTTGATATTGTATTCTTCTAGTTGATGCTTCAACCATAGTATTTGTGCACAACATGCTCCAGCAGCAATGTATTCAGCTTCAGTAGTAGAGATAGATACTGAAGTTTGCTTCTTACTCATCCATGAGATTAGACGACTACCTAGAAATTGACAGGCACCAGTAGTACTCTTTCTATCAATTTTGCAGCAAGCAAGATCAGAATCTGAATAACAAACGAGTTCAAATCCTGATTCTATAGGGTACCTTAATCCCAGTTCTTTAGTGCCCTTAAGGTATCTGAGGATCCTCTTGGCAGCTAAGAGATGAGATTCCTTAGGATTTGATTGATATCTCGCACAAACCCCAATTGAATACATAATATCTGGTCTGCTAGCTGTTAAGTATAACAGTGGCCCTATTATGCCTCTGTATTTGGTTATGTCAACTGATTTCCCATCTTCATCTTTATCCAGACGTAGTCCAGTAGAAATAGGAACACTAACGGATGAGCTAGTTTCCATAACAAATTTCTTGAACAGATCATTTGTGTACTTAGCTTAGTTGATAAATATACCATCAAGCAACTGTCTAACTTGCAAACCAAGAAAGTAGTTAAGTTCACCCATCATGCTCATTTCAAATTTTTTCTGCATCAGCTTGGAGAACTTTTCACACATCTGTTGGTTAGTTGAGCAAAAAGTAATATCGTCCACATATATTTGCACAAGTAATATATGACCTTCCCATTCAATTGTAAACAAGGTTTTATCTACTTTACCTTTTCGAAATCCTTTAATTAAAAGAAAGTCAGATAAGGTATCATGCCATGCTCTTGGGGCCTGTTTCAGTCCATAGAGGGCTTTCTTCAGACGATATACTTTATCTCCTTCTTGATAATCTTCAAATCCAGGAGGTTGTTCAACATAAAGTTCTTCTTGCAATTCTCAATTGAGAAAGGCAGACTTCACATCCATCTGATAGACAATGAAGTTCTTGTGAGCAGCATAATCAAGGAACAATCTGATTGCTTCAAGCCTTCCTACTGGTGCAAATGTCTCATCAAAGTCAATGCCTACTTCTTGGCAATAACCCTTGGCAACTAGTCTTGCTTTATTTCTGGTGACAATACCAACTTCATTCATCTTATTCCTGAATACCCACTTAGGGCCAATGACTCTTTGATGACTTGGTCTTGGAACTAAGTATCAAACTTCATTCCTTTCAAATTGATTCAGCACTTCATGCATAGCTTCAATCCAGTGAGAATCACTAAGAGCTTCTTCAACTTGTTTGGGCTCAACTTGAGATAGGAAGCTGACAAACATTGCTTCATTTGCCGCAGCTCTCCTCGTCTTTACTCTGTCCAATGGATCACCAATCACTAGATCAGGTGGGTGATATCTGAGCTATTTGAGATCAGGTTGCGAATTAGTATGGTGTCCTCTTGGTTGATCTTGCAACACTACTGTTGGAGTTCCAGTAGTAGTCTATTGAACATTTGCAGTCTGTTGAACAGTCTCTGGTCTGTCAGTTGTTTACAACTCGTCTGTTAGACAATCAGTAGACTGATTCTGAACAGCATTTGAGTTAGCAGTTGAGTTGAGATCACGTAGTATGATGGGAACATATTCTTCCTTTATTTCAACACTCAATTTCTGAAAATCAGTAGACATATTTGAATTAGTACTTTGATTCTTTTCAGAATATTGGTTTGGTTCATCAAATACTACCTAAATAGATTCTTCTACAAGTAAATTTCTTTTGTTAAAGACTCTGTAAGCTTAACTAACAGTAGAGTATCCTACAAAAACAGCTTCATCAGCCTTTTCACAGTAAGGTGATTTTTCCCATTATTCAAAACATAACATTTACAATCAATAATCCAAAGATAGTGAATATTAGGCTTTGTTACGTTCCAAATACGAGTATGTAATCGCGCAAGTATACGTTCGTTTACAAGTAATAAAGTGATAAGGGGTGTCTAACCAACGAGGAATTAAACGAATAATTACCAAAATCTATTCTAATAACTTACTTGAACTTATGTGAATGATAGCAGTGAGAATGTAGTTTGTTTAAACAACTAAAAGTGAAATGAGTTAGAATTACAATACTTTGATTCAATTGATGAAGGTTCCTAGATTTCTATGTCACTTAGATTGATCTAATATGATAGTGCCCAGCAAGCCAATATTAATTAGCTTGTAAGAGGACTATCTTCTTATGGTTTAATAATTAATACGCCTGTTTATTTATAGTACGTAAATTAAACAATGACCAACTTCATCTCTCGCGAACATATCTAAGAGATTGGATGAAATCCTAAGGTCACATTAGACTATGGGATGATTCACTTTGGTATTGAGTGCAATCACGAAACAGTCTCTAAGGTCGTGATCATAAAACACGTTCCAAGTCATAGATTCCGAACGAGACAGGATATCGAAGGAATCACTAAGACTTTTTCGATTATGCATGATTCACATGGAGTGAATTTGTAGAGTTTCATGAACAAGACATTTGATGTCAGTGCATATGACTAGGTGGTTTGATAGGGGATCGAACGCATCGAACGACCCGAACAGAGAAACCCATTGTGGAAGCGCATGCCGCATATCGATGATGGGATGTTTCTCAAAGCTTATAATAGTGTACGATTTAGTCCATAGACTTGAGGTGCTAGGGCGAATTCGGTGCATGGGTGTGCGTACTTAGATTTAGGTACTGGTCACCCAGCCTGACCATAATGTGCCTAAGTTGGGTGCGTACATTGTGTACGCTAGTGGTTAGTACTAAGAAAGGATCTATCGACTCATCCTAATAAGGTGGGAGAATTTCATGTACGTTCTTAGATTATAAATTCCGAGAAACCCATGGCCATGGTCAGTGACGGATTTGGAGAGGGGTTTCCAAATTTAGCAGTCACACTGGAATTATTATCCAGAATTAGAAAGTACAGAATCGAGATAATTATAGATGCCGATCAATTCACACACTCTAGGTCTCGGTCGGGAAATTATTCTTTAGAAGGGCCGTATGTACATGGCAATTATAAGAGGTGAGGTTCACAATTATCAATTCACCTGAAGTTGGGCTTCATGGGATTGTGGCTAGACATCGACCATGAAGTGTGGGTACTCCTGAATTAATAAGGGAGATTAATTCTGGAGTGGTCAATTAAAAGTGTTCAATTGATCGGAGCAATTAATTGCTCATTAATTAATTCGCGAAAGTCGTGGGCCTGCTGCCAATTGATGGTGAACCCAGAGGGTCACACACAATACAGTTGGACAGTGACAGTCATATAAGGAAATAGTTGATTTAAGGAAGTTAAATCAAAGTTAATGGATTAAAGTGTTAATTCAAGGAGGAGAATTATTAATTTGGATATCTAATTAATTAATTGGATTATCTAATTAATTAAAGTGGTTAATTGATAAAAATGGAAGAACAAATAATTAAGCAATTTTCAGATTGCATAATTAATAGGCATGGGGCGATTTTTTGAAGCTAGGTAAGTTGTAAGAGTTTGTTTTCTTGTAGGACAAGAACCAAGGAAGAGATTTATCAAATCTCAATTCCTAAGTTGATAAGGAATAGGATTTGATAAATATGGGAAGAGTTATCTAATAAAAGAAGGATTCTTCTCTTATAAATAACTCATCACATATTTTCCCAAGACTAATGCAAAAACAAAAAGGTTAATCACTTATTGCATAACATAACAAGAAAAATAAAAAGCTGAAAATTGCATAACCCCTTTCGGCCAACCCTAATTCGGCTAACCCTAGTTCGGCCAACCCTAGCCGCCCCACTCTGGCCGATCCTGCTCTATCCGCATAAGTCCTGTGGCCGAGCTCTTCTTCCTGCTGTTCTCTTCATCCGGATCTAGATCTAGATCCTGATCAAGATCTACCTATTCCTTCGTTGACGATCTCCAAGATCTAGTTCGTAGCCTATGACTTGGAGACGTTGCTACAATCCAACTGGTGTGGATACGTTTTGGTGTTGAGATAATTGGATCACTCAGTTGTGAATCAGATAAGAAGCCCGGAGTCACCACCACCGAGCCGTGGTGAGGTATATCGCATATCACCCCCTTTTGTTTTAATTGCTGTTTGATTCAACCTTTTCGTATACATAATATGGAGATCGATTTTATGGGACTGATGGGTGCCTCGAAAAAATTTTAAATTTCGCACTTTTGTTGTTCTGACAACCGAGGTATCCCAGCAGGATCCAATTTGAATGATTCACAAATTGATAACCATGTTTATGTTTGTTGTTCAAGATTTCATAAATTATTCATGCGTATTTTCCGAATTGCGTACGAACCCACCAAAGTAGACTAATCCAATTTATGTCTAAAAGTATTAAGCCTAAGTGATGCATTAGTCCCAAACCTTCTTAGAACATGAAATGATCTAGGTATATTCCTATCCTAAAATCAAATCACAATCTAGTTTTACAATCTAATCTTTAATCCACTATGCCTAGCAATTAAAAATCAATCCATTTCATCTTATGGTTGGCCTACCACAAGTTGGCAAAAGATCAAACTAGATTAACAAACACTTACAAGCATAGCATCAACCATTAACTCATCATTCAATCATAGATCAATCTTAAGCTTCATAAAAACCTAGGAGTTAAAAGCTTAGCTACTCATATTAATTAACACAATATTCATTACTTAAAATAAAGTCATAAGTACAAAATAAACAAGATAAAGGATAAGAGAAAGCTTAGGTAATGAAATCTATATCAACTTCTCCCTCAAGCCTTTGTTGTTCTTCAATCAAAAGTTCAAGCAATGCTTTGCTCTTCAATGGATGCAAGAGATAAGTTGAGATGAAAAAGTTGTGTAAGTTATGTCTTGATTTCCTTTCCTAACCCTCTAACCTAGCAAAACAACAAGTTCATAATGCCTAAGTTACCCTCAAAACTATGGTAACTAAGACCAAAAAGCACCCTAAAGAGTTTGGAATTATAAAAGGCGGAGAAAGGGTTATGTACAAAAAGCCCCTCTAATCTACGCAGAAAACAGAGCAGGCCTCGCGGCCGCGAGTCTTCAAATTAGCTGGACCTCGCGGCCGCGAGGTTGAGGCAGAGAGTTTGAACAACTCTCTGCCACCAACTCGAGCCGCGGGATAAAACCTCGCGGCGGCGAGGTTAGGCAGGGCCTAATCTCTCGATTCTTGCTCTTTCTTTTGCATTAGGACACCCCTCGGTTGAAAGCGACTTGCATTACATGCAATAAATGCTCCCAAAATTTCTTCAAGGCGTCGAATCCTGCAAGCCACCGATAAACACAATTAAAACACGAACAGAACACGAAAAATGAACAAAGGTCGAACAAAGGGACCAAAAGCACAAACGTCACGAAAACACGCGGAGACAAATAGAAACTCGGATCAAAACAAAACATTTTGGGCTTAAAGAGATAGATAATAAAGATGTTTTCACGGCGTTATCAACCCCCCCCCCCCCAAAACTTAATCACTTGCTCGTCCCTGAGCAAAGAAAACAAAACAAAAATAAAACAAGAAGAAAACAAGCATGCTTAAGATCAAAATGCCATATCTTAACACTTTCAAATTATTCTTTAAACAAGCTCCACGTGTGTGTGTGATGGCTTTGGCTAGATTCTATCTTAGGTGAATACGTCCCGATAGGTCAAAATCATCAGTTTTATTTGCATGGACTTCTAATATTTGACAAAGAGTCTCTCCTCACCGTAGATTACGAACTTAATGCTCAAATCACTTCACGAAACTAAGTTATAGGCAATTTAAGAGCGTTGTCCCTATTCCTGAATTAATTAACGATTTTAGTCCCTAGCTCTTTCTCACCATAATTTGCTTTTTCTTTTGATTTACCACGATAACATAGCAATTGTGCCTTATAATGATTTTACAATAACAAACTAGCACTAATGATGAAGATTCTTTGTGCTTCTAAACATTTAACTTTTTGGGCTACTAGCACAATTCCAACGAGATAGAGTAATTACAAAAATAATCCAATAATTTCCTCATTTGAAGGCTTAGCCATTCTTTTCTCTCATAGAAGTGCATACATTTTAGCAACTTCTCTACTCGTTTCTTTTAAGAGCTAGGTGTTCATAGGCCTTTCATTCTTGAGAAGGGTTAACTCCCCAAAACTTAAGTCATTTTGTTCATTTTACACTTTGTTTTCAAACTAAAGTTCGGAGAGAATCTAAGTTACACAAAAGGAATCCTAAAACCTATTATCACTAAAGTTATTTATTCACCTCCAATACAACATAGCCTTAGTTAATGTGTTCAAATTTTTGTAGAGCATGCTCAAATAATAATTAGAATTTGGAAAAAATTTGGCGGGTCGACCTAGCATGCAACAAGCGCGACCTGACTCCCCCAAACTTAAAATGCACATTGTCCCCATTGTGTGAATTGAGAATGATGGAAACAGGCACGACAAAAACAAGAACACAACAAAATCACAACCAAAACAAAACAAAGTGATAAATGAGCAAGCACGGCTCTAATTAAATCCAACGAGCAAACGTTATAAATTTAAACAAGTAAACATGCCAATATCTCTCAAGAGTTAATAACAAAACCAATACACGACGATAATAGAATTAAAACAATTTAAACTCAATTTAAACCGACGGGACTGCGTAAATTTAAATCCAACGTCCCTTTTTGTATACTTTCCGTGGTTGCTCCCATCTTCAGTGGTTTTGTGCATTGAGGGCACTCTCTTCTTCATCATCAAAATGCCACTCGTCTTCTTGATCTCTTGGTTGCTGTGGAGGTATATTGATACGCCTAAGAAGAGTGGGCTGCTAAACGGCATCGTATCGATCATCTCCGAGTATTGCACGGAATATACCATCCTGTCTATCACTCATGGCATAGACATACCGAGCCAGTATGTCTTGTCTATCACTCATGGTTTGGACGAGATGAGTCAAACCACGAATCTCATCTCGGATACCATCTGTTCCCGACTGCTTGGCTACCCTTCAACCTGCTCCTCCTCCTGACAGCCCTGACCCTGTTGATCCGGTTGACCCTAGTGATCTGGATGACCCTCTTGATCTGCTTGACTGAATGTGTAGGTTTTATCGGTGTAAGCACTCCTGAAGTCAAGCTTCAATGTCTTGCAGATAGCTAGTGTGTTGATCGGGCCAGTCAACCTAGTCTCTTCCGTAATCTCCCCGAAGTCAACCCCGATATTTCTACACAAGCCGTCAATGAGATGCGGAAACACGAAGCTCCTGATGTTAGCTTTCTTCTTCGAAATGGTTTCCTCAAGCACCTAATTTATTATCCGACCAACGTTGATTGTATAGCCCCGAGTGATTGCATAGAGTAGAGGGATGCGATCCTCACCGTAATATGTATTGTGTTTGGCCGGACGGAAGTGAGAAAGCAAGACTAAGGAACAGGCTTTCTCTTCCTGAGTCAACCGGTTATGTGCCACCTTCGCAATACCTTGAACGATGGTTTCGGGCAAAGTGATGAACCCTTTCATTTCGTTCATAGTACTACTATCGTTGTTGAATAGTTCTTCGAGCTCATCATCTTGGTTAGCAGGCCATTCAATCCTGTCATAGGTGTTATAGTGTCCGGATCGAATTTGATCTCTCTACCCCTTACATATGTGGCTCTGTCATCCCTATTCCAACCGGTGTTAGCATAAAATTCTCTAAAAATCTCGCCGGCGAATGTATCACGAGGTGGCCGTTTCAAGAATTCGGTCCAACCTCAGGCTTCAATCTGCTCTTGCAAATACGGAAAGGCATCCTTCTCATAATTCATGAATCTTTCCGTAACGAACGACCAACCTTTGTCCTCCGTATATGCATTCGAGGTTGGTTTAGACACTAACCTGTAGGTGTCGTACTCTTCTTCGACCACCTTTTTCTTTCCCTTCTGTTTCCTCTCCCTCTTAGGGGGTTCACTTGAACTCGCTCCTTTTGATTTCCTCGTCATTATCAAATGCATGAATTTCCCCAAACTTGAGTTACAACCACACAACTTCAACAAACCGATACCCCGGCATCTCCACAACCCAAACTAGCAAAGAGGGAAAAAATTTCTCACCCGCAATTTATCAAACACTTTGTGTGCACTCCTCAACTTACTAATTCTCTTAAATGTTTACAAGTGTTGGGATAGTGGTTGGGTTGCCTCGATTGTCAGAACAACATACAGTGCGGAATTTTAAAATTTTTCGAAGCACCCAAGGTCCCATATTAGAATCTCCATATTATATATACAAAAGCATAGAACAAAACACACAAAGTAATAAAACAAAGGGAGTTTTGCGATTTACCTCACCACGGGCAAGGTGGTGGCAACCTTCAGTTCTGATTCTGAATCTGGATCTGGATCTGGTTCACAGGAGTGATCCAAGCGTCTCACCTCCAAAGATAGTCCACACCAACTGGATTCTGGTGACACCTCTTAGTCTTAGGCTCAGAACTGGATCTATGAGATTTGTTATTGCAGGAGTGTGCAGATCAACTAGGCAGAGCAAGATCTTACACGGTGGAACAAAGGAGAGGCGGCAGCGGCGCTAGGGCAGCTCACGACAGCAAGGTGGCGGCGGCACTAGCTTGGCGGCGCAGGAGAGGGGGGCGCAGGTCAGAGAAAAGAGCTCAGGGTTTTTGTGCTAGGGTGTTAGCTTTCTGAGCTCTGGTAGAACTCGATTTATAGAGTTCTATTTGACCTAGGTTTGCAAGACTCCTTATGAGCTTTTAATTAAAGGCCCATGTCTTGCAAGCCTTTCATTTAATTAACTACTTTAATTAAATGCCCAATCCAAATAAATCAATATTTCTTTTATATAATTAATTAGCAACTTAATTAAGTATTTAATTAATTAAGTCAACCAATTAATTAATCTCCAACTTGAATTGATACTTTAATTCATTTAATTGATTTAAATACCTTTAAATCAATTAATTCCTTTCATGTCCTTTTATAAAAGTCACCGTCCAATTGTATTGTGTGTGACCCTTTGGGTTCACCATCAATTGGCAGCAGGCCCATGAATTCCTCGTGATTTAATTTATGAACAATAAATTGCTCTGGTCAATTAAACAACCTTATGGTCGATGTCTAGCCACAAGCCCATGAAGCCCAATTTTAGGTGAATTGATACTTGTGAACCTCGTCTCTTATAATTACCATGTACATACGGTCTTTCTATCGACTAATATTACCGATCAAGACTTAGGGTATGTCAATTGATCGGCACCTCTAAATTTGTCTCGATAACTATAATTTCTAATTCAGGATAATATTCCAGTGTGACTCCTAAAATTGGAAACCCCTTTCCAAATCCGTCACCGACTGTGGCCGCATATTCCTTGGATATATTATCTAAGAATCGTATAGGAAATTCTCTCAACCATTACGATGAGTCATTAGATTCCATGGTACTAACCACTCGCGTACATGTCCATACGCACCCAACCTAGGCATGTTATGATCAAGCTAAGTGGCCTATACCTAGATCTAAGTATGCACTTTCATGCACCGAATTCGCCCTAGCACCTCAAGTAAAAGGACTAAATCGTACACTATTATAATCCTTGAGAAACATCCCATCACCGATATGCGTCATGCACTTCCACAATGGGTTTCTCTATTCGGGTCGTTAGATTCGTTCAATCCTCCATTGAACCACCTACTCATATGCACTGGCCTCAAATGCCTTGCTCATGAAACGCTACAAATTCACTCCATGTGAATCATGCATACTCGTACAAGTCTTAGCGATTACTACGATACCCCGTCTCGTTTGGAATCTATGACTTGGAACAGTTTTAAGTTTACGACCTTTGAGACTGTTTCATGATTGCACTCAGTACTGAAGTGAATCGTCTCATAGTCAAATGTAATCTAAGGATTTCAACCAATCGCTTAAATGTATTCGCGAGAGATGAAGTTGGCCATTGTTTATCCTTATACTCGTATAAATAAACGTGCGTATTAAGTCATATATATTAAAGAAAGATAATGATAGTTTCACTACAAGCTAAATGTATTGGCTTGCCGGGCACTATCCCATCAATCTCCCACTTGCCCTATAGCCAATCACAAACGTTTCTAGGACCCATCTTTTTAAAGATGTTCTTCGAACTCATTTCATGATATAGCCTCCTTTAGTGGATCCGCGAAGTTGTCTTCTGAGTCGACGCGATCCATTACGCGCGTTAACTCTACCAATGATTTTTCTAATTAAATGGTACCTTTCTTTCAATTGTGTTTAGATTTCTGATGAGATCTCGAATGCTTTGCTTTAGCAACAGCTCCAATGTTATCATGGAAGATAATCATCAGCTTCGCAATGCTAGGTACTACATCCAACCGAAGGATGAAGTTTTATATCCAAACACTTTCTTAAGCAGCATTTAATGCTACATTTAATGCTGCAATATATCTTGCTTCAGTGGTTTGGATGGTTACGGTGATTTGCTTGGAACCCTTTCAAATTTACCGTTACCCCATTGATGCAGGATATGTATCCAAAAATGGATGTTCTTAATTCATCCACATCAGACTGAAAATTCGAATCAGTAAATCCTTCGAATTTTTAATTCTCCACTACCACCGTAGACCAAGAACAAATCCTTAGTCTTTGTCAAGAGCTTTAAGGATATCTTTTACGGTGGTCCAGTACTTCTTCACTGGAGTTTGACTAGCAACTGCTCGCGATACCTGAGCAAGTTCTATGTCTGGTCTAGTACATAGTAAAGCATGCCACATGCAACCTTTTGTTTGAAACATAAGTATTTGAGACATTCTCCTTTATTCTCATTTGATGTAGGGCACATCGATTTTGGAACAAGGGATACAATGTCTCACTTGAAGCAATCCTTTCTTGGATTCTCCATACTGAATATTTTCAGTATTGATTCTATGTACTTAGATTTAGAGAGTGTCAGCATCTTTTCTGATCTACTTCTATAGATACGTATCCCAATAAGCAAGATGCTTCTCCGAAATCTTTCATGGAGAATTGCATGGACAACCATGCTTTCGTCTGTGCTAACATTCCGATATCATCCCAGATAACCAGAACATTATCGACATATAAAATATGAGCTTCATCGCGCTCCCACTAATCCTTTTGTACACTCATGGTTCATACTCGTTTTGATGAAGTCAAATGTCTTGACTATCTCATCAGAACAAATGTGAATCTAAATTGATTCAGACATTGCTAATGGAGAAAAAGTTTCATCAAACTCTATTCCAGAACATTGTGAATAGCATTTTTACCACTAGTCATTTCTTAGAGGCAACACCTCTCCATTCATTCCAAGTTTGAAGATCCATTTACAACTTATAACCAACTTATAAAGATAAATCACTCGGGTGGATCAATCAAGGTTTATACCTTGTTGGAATGGATGGGATCCATTTCGGGTTGCATGGCTTCGAGCCACGCATCCGAATCTATGTCTGACATCGCTTCTTGATAGGTCCTTGGATCACTTTCCACTTTCTTGTTTTTGTGAATGAAACCAAATCGTTCTGGCTCTTTACGAATTCGATCAGACATTTGAAGAGTAGGTGTACTGGTAGGTTAAGTAAATTCTGGATTAACTCCCACTATTTGCGGGGACGGGTCCAAATCTTGGACTTCATCAAGTTCCATGACGTTTCCATTTCCTTTGACGAGAACTTCATCAACAGAGGAACGGGTATCTAGGAGAAATGATTGTTTCTCATTGTAGTGGAACAGGTATCCAATGGATTTCGTTGGATACCCCACAATTATATACAAATTGGATCTACTAGCCAATTTATCTCCTTTCTCGTTTCTACCATCGGCAGGAGATCTCCATACTCAGAGGTAAGAGCATAGAGGTATTTTGCCATACCTTTCTTGGTAAAGCTTTGTAGGCACGAACTTTGAAGGTACTTTGCTCAGTATCTTCGATGCAGTCAGGAGGACTAACTCCTAAAATGCATAAGGAAGCTTAACAAAACCTAATATGGATCGAACAATGTTAAACAATGTTAGATTCCATCTCTTTAGACACTTCAATAAGTTGAGGCGTCTTAGGAGGAGTTTGTTGTATGAGAATCTCATTCTCATTAAGATAATTGAGGAATCCTTGACAAGTATTTGCTATCTCGATTAGATCGAATAATACTATGTCTTTGTTGATTCTCTACTTCGCATTGAAATACCTTTCTTGGTTTTTCGGGTTTGCATCTCACTAGATTCATTTTTCACTAACGACCAAGGTCATTAGCAAAAAGTACGAAGTATGAGTAATCTCCTCTCAGTAACTTTTAGTGATCCATATTCATGGATTAAATCCAGATTTGGTTTGGTTCGCTCTGGATTCCCTGTGTCGGGAAATCTGGTCATCTCTCCTTTGAGACATGATTCGCAGGTTGGAAGTTCATCCAAGTTCTATTTTTCAAGAAACTTAGGCGAAACCATCTTTTGAATCCTACTCTTCGAGATGTGTCCAAGTCTGGCGTACCAAAGTTATGGATTATTATCTTTGTATTAATTGAATTTCACACATTACTTCAATAAGATTGAGTCAATGGTTTAATTCAATTAATTTACTTCTTTCAATTAACTTCTTTAATTGCTTCATTTTTCCTTTTCAATTAACCCTTTAATTGAAACGTTGCTTAATTAATTAGATCATCTAATCAATTAAACATATCAGTGCCTTTCTTAGATGCAGTGGGATAATTCGACTTTTAGGCTACTTGCGTTCTTTTGACTACCTTCATGGTCGAATTTAGAAGAGAATTAATTCTTCTTCATTTTACTCTTCTTTGACTTCGCAGTCCATGAAGTGTAAACGATCATGACAGGTTTATCCTATTTGCTTTTAACCAATAATTTGGTTGATTCATGAAATGTGATCAACTTATCAAATAAGATCAGTTTATTTCAAGAGTCATTTGAATGAGCGGGAGGAGAATTTAGGAGGAAGTTAATGTTAAGATCACTTGCAGGCCTACGTTTAATCGATCCAGTTTTCAACTAGATTGATAAAACAAAGACAGTGATCCTTGACACTAGTTCCTTCAATTATTCTCGAGTTTTGAAACAATTCCTTAGAAGTCTCGAATCATATCGATTCAGAACTACTCCTCAAAACAAGCCTTTTGAGGTGGAGGTTTGTTTCAGAAGACTGGTCCTCAAAACAGGCCTTTTGAGGTTTGTTTCAGAAGCTTCAGACATGCTACTCATGTTGCTTCCATGGCTGGTTCAATATTGATGCTTATTTGAGGAAACGATCATTAAGAGTCCTATATTCTATAGGTGATTCGTTTCACTTTTGAGATTCATCTTTATATGAAGGAACGATCATTAATATTCCCATACTCTACGGGTGATTCGTTTCTTATATATTGACTTATCTCGGAAGCACATATGGCATAGGCTCGTAGTTTAAGAACATCATTCGCACTTTTGGAATTTAAGACAATTCTCAAGTTTCTTGCCTAGTCGATATTTTGATCCAGTTATTTTATTAGTCGAGGATAAATAGTAAAATGGATCATTACAGATATCTCAGTATCCTAAAGAGAAGACAAAGATTCAGTGGACTAGTTAATGAATAATACTTATAATCTACGAAGGTTGGACTTTCTATCGTAAAAGTTCTCCCACTATTTTATCGAAACAATTACCCCTTCAATTGTTCGGGAAATTCTATTTCCTAGTAGGTCTTGACGTCCAAGCGGCAATTTATTGCACCCACGACTCGTGGCCATAAAACCAATTCCCCAGGTAGGCATACTTATTGCCAATTGTGTCACTCCACAACCTTCAAGCTATTTTGCCTCGGTTTTCGCACTTATCTAGCACTGCTACATCATAAGTGTTACTAATCGTTAAGTCTAACCCATCAATCATGATGAGCAACAGGCCCGGTCGTGAATTCTCCGTAACTAGTTATCGGTCGATCTTCACATCCTGACCAGTCCTCACCCTTGTCGTGTTTAGTTAAAAACAGGAGTCAAGGAATTTCGCGTATTGTCCCTTTCTTCGACTCGGGTGCCAGACTCTGGATCACCTCTATCGATAAGTAGACAACATACGCTAGTCCCTATTGATGGAAGGCTTGGATTTATAAAAATACTTCATTTTATTTTAATCCAATATGACTTAATATTTAATTCAAGAGGGGATTTACTGGTTTGAAAGTTTAAGGCAAACTCTCTCGAGATCTCACCGCTTCGATTATGCTTTATCTTTTATTACGATCTAGATTCTAGCGCGCATCTCATACAAGCTAAATATAAATCGACAAATAAATAAATGCCATACAATCCTAGCATGCATACTACCACAATATGTTTTCGATCGGGAGCCTCCTATGTGGGCCATCATCGAGCCAATGATGTTGGCCCTATTGGTCAATCTAAAGGGTTCTCAAACAAGCCTGTGCTAAACTAGGAAAGCAGTAAAGTCCGATTCTATTACAAAGGCTCAAAGTGGCCCAAAAACACATTAGGCTCGCAGGCCCAATAAAAACCAAACAATAAATTAAACCAATCACATCTAACCTAAGGTCAAGGCTCGGCTCGATCGAAAACCACGTAAACAGTTCACGTAGTGCAAGAAACATGCAAACATCCTTTACTTATTTCTTTCTTAATTTTAAAACTACCTTTTAAAACTAACTTCCTATGATTCTTACCTTTTAGTCACTACTAATTATGACAATATTCGGGTAAACAAAATAAATTTTCTGCTCAAATTCAGATTGCGTTTTTCAACTTTTGAAAATTGCATTTTCGCCCCTCAACTTTCGAAAATTGCACTTTGACCCCAATCTGGTCTGCAATTTCGGGCAGCAGACCAGAAAATAAAATTTTGAATTCTGAAAATTTTCAATTTTTCCCTGAATTTTTGGTAATTGCAAAACAGTCCCCAAACTTTCGGAAATTACAAAACGACATCAAAAATATGTGCGACCAGATTTGCAAAACAGTCCAGTAATTTTGAAATTTCCAGATTCGAAAAAATTTAATTTTCAGCCCCTAAAACCCTAATTTGCGATTACTTTGCACAAAAGTCCTGAAATTTTCAAAAACAATAAAATCGGCATAGATCTGGAAAAGCAGTTTTACCCAATCATAGATCTAGTCATAACAAGTAAGAATCAATTTACAGAACATAATTATCACGTGTTTACATATACATAATCAAACATATATGGTAAAAACACTTTATGTTCAGGCTTTTCGTATAATAATGATGGAGTTGGCTCTGATACCACTGTTGGGATAGTGGTTGGGTTGCCTCGATTGTCAGAACAACATACAGTGCGGAATTTTGAAATTTTTCGAAGCACCCAAGGTCCCATATTAGAATCTCCATATTATATATACAAAAGCATAGAACAAAACACACAGAGTAATAAAACAAAAGGGAGTTTTGCGATTTACTTCACCACGGGCAAGGTGGTGGCAACCTTCAGTTCTGATTCTGAATCTGGATCTGGATCTGGTTCACAGGAGTGATCCAAGCGTCTCACCTCCAAAGATAGTCCACACCAACTGAATTCTGGTGACACCTCTTAGTCTTAGGCTCAGAACTGGATCTAGGAGATTTGTTATTGCAGGAGTGTGCAGATCAACTTGGCAGAGCAAGATATTACACAATGGAACAAGGGAGAGGCGGCGGCAGCGCTAGGGCAGCTCACGGCAGCAAGGTGGCGGCGGCACTAGCTTGGCGGCGCAGGAGAGGGGGGGCGCAGGTCAGAGAAAAGAGCTCAAGGTTTTTGTGCTAGGGTGTTAGCTTTCTGAGCTCTGGTAGAACTCTATTTATAAAGTTCTATTTGACCTAGGTTTGCAAGACTCCTTATGGGCTTTTAATTAAAGGCCCATGTCTTGCAAGCCTTTCATTTAATTAACTACTTTAATTAAATGCCCAATCCAAATAAATCAATATTTTTTTTATATAATTAATTAGCAACTTAATTAAGTATTTAATTAATTAAGTCAACCAATTAATTAATCTCCCACTTGAATTAATACTTTAATTCATTTAATTGATTTAAATACCTTTAAATCAATTAATTCCTTTCATGTCCTTTTATAACAGTCACCGTCCAATTGTATTGTGTGTAACCCTCTGGGTTCACCATCAATTGACAGCAGGCCCACGAATTCCTCGTGATTTAATTTATGAACAATAAATTTCTCCGGTCAATTAAACAACCTTTAATTGACCACTCCTAGAATCAAATCCTCTATTAACTCAGAAGTACCCACACTTCATGGTCGATGTCTAGCCACAAGCCCATGAAGCCCAACTTCAGGTGAATTGATACTTGTGAACCTCGTCTCATATAATTACCATGTACATACGGTCCTTCTATAGACTAATATTCCCGATCAAGACTTAGGGTATGTGAATTAATCGGCACCTCTAAATTTGTCTCGATAACTATAATTTCTAATTCAGGATAATATTCCAGTGTGACTCCTAAAATTGGAAACCCCTTTCCAAATCCGTCACCGACTGTGGCCGCAGATTCCTTGGATATATTATCTAAGAATCGTATAGGAAATTCTCTCAACCATTACGATGAGTCAATAGATTCCATGGTACTAACCACTCGCGTACATGTCCATACGCACCCAACCTAGGCATGTTATGATCAAGCTAAGTGACCTATACCTAGATCTAAGTACGCACTTTCATGCACCGAATTCGCCCTAGCACCTCAAGTCAAAGGACTAAATCTTACACTATTATAATCCTTGAGAAACATCCCATTACCGATATGCGTCATGCACTTCCACAATGGGTTTCTCTTTTCGGGTCGTTCGATGCGTTCAATCCTCCATTGAACCACCTACTCATATGCACTGGCCTCAAATGCCTTGCTCATGAAACGCTACAAATTCACTCCATGTGAATCATGCATACTCGTACAAGTCTTATCTATTCCTACGATACCCCGTCTCATTTGGAATCTATGACATGGAACAGTTTTAAGATTACGACCTTTGAGACTGTTTCATGATTGCACTCAGTACTGAAGTGAATCGTCCCATAGTCAAATGTAATCTAAGGATTTCAACCAATCGCTTAAATGTATTCGCGAGAGATGAAGTTGGCCATTGTTTATCCTTATACTCGTATAAATAAACGTGCGTATTAAGTCATATATACTAAAGAAAGATAATGATAGTTTCACTACAAGCTAAATGTATTGGCTTGCCGGGCACTATCCCATCAACAAGAACTTCCTCCCAAAAAAATTCAACACCAACAAAGCAATACCATCAAGGAGTTTAGCCATACTTACCTTTTGATGCACATTATCAATTGGAATTGAAGAATTTTGATTTTTGAAGCTTTGAGTGTTGGATTCGGTTTTTGGTTGAGTATTAGGGAAATTGAAGCTTTTGGATGAATTGGAAGAGTTGGGTGATTGAGAATGAAGGAGAGACGGATTCGCGTGAGTTTGGGAAGATTTGAGTGAGTGAGAGACGAGAGAGATTGAGAGAGTTTTTTTTTGTTAGAGTGGGGGAGAATTTGAATTGGGGAAGTGAGGGAGAAGTGAGCGTTTATTCGGGTTATAAGTGGCACATGTCTCGCGGCCACGGGACTCGACCTCGCGGCCGCGGGACTAAACCTCGCGGCCGACAAAGCTCGTGGCGGCGAAGTTGAGGCAGAAAGTTGGCAAAACTTTCTGCCAACACTTCGCGGCGCCGGGCTTAAGGCTCACGGCGGCGAGGGTTGGACAGAAAATTTTTGCTCCTCTACTTGATCAATTAATTCAACTTCTAATCTTTCATTGTTCGCAATCCATGGTTCGTTCGCTCGATCTCACTCGATTTGTGCTTGTCAAACCTCGATCTTTCATGTGCGCTCATTCATCTACAACACAACACGCAAAAACGAAAACAAAACAAAAACAAAGAGAGATGAGGGAAATCGAATTCAGGGATTGGGTCAAGGAAGAACTAAACCTAGACATTCCTTTTTAGCAGAAGAAGTTTTACTTAGTTTTTTGTATTAGGATAAGTTTTTAGTTTTAGTTTATTTTGAGTATTATTTCACATTTTTGTACAAGACTTTATTGCTTTACCATTGAGAATGGAATTTATTTAAATTAAAGCTATTTGACTTTGTACAAATATTGTTGTTCTGAAACATAGAAATAAAACAATGATAAACAAGACAAAAACTTCAAAAAACTACCTACTAAATCGAAAATCGTAAAACGAACAAGATAATCGTCCGCGCCTGAAATATTCATTTTGGACATTCTTCCTAAAGAGAGATTCGAAAGGAAAGTTTTCATCTACTGCTCTTGAAATATGGAACTTGGATGAACTCGTAACTTTCAAATCTTGAAGAAATAATAACCGAAATAAAGGATCGCTTAGGCATTCCAAGCATTTCAATCGATAAGGACAAGACGTGGAGAACTAAAAGCACTAGTTCAAAGGGATGCTACTTCATATATACATACGATTTCAATCATCAATGTGTATGTGTACTTTGCTGAAGTACAATTTTAAAACTGTTGAAGTAATTCAATAGAAGTTTTGGAAATGAAGTAACTAAATGCATTATGTCAAAGGCAGTTTGATCTAATCAAGCTCGCCAAAAACATAAGCAACTGACTTCTCGATTATCTAAGACGAGAATAGAATTCTCACAAAGCAAATCAAAGAAGGATCGAACTTTGATAAAACTTGGTTCGATTCACGACTGTGATCTTGCTAAATTCCTTTATTCACATTGGGGAATAACCTCCCCTGACTCTTCAAAAGGATACTTGGTCTAGTACCTTTCGAAGTAAGTCCTTACACCGCCGTATCATTTATGACATGGCAAAATACCCTTATATGATAAATTGGATGGTAGATCCGATTCATATAAAATTTGTGGGGTATCCAACGAAATCCATTGGATACCTGTTCTACGACAACGAGAATGAAAGTATCCCGTAAGTAGCTTGTTCCTCTATTGACGAATATCTTGTCAAATGAAATAAGGAACGTCATAGAACTTGATGAAGTCCAAAGAATTGGACCCATCCCCACGAACAATGGGAGTAAAACCTGAAACCTGCTGAACCGATCTTTGCACAAACGCTTCGTAATTTGATCAAATTCGTAAGGAACTCAAAATTCTATTTTACGAAATTGAGTAATTGGATATTTAATCCAAAGATTACAAAGAAATTATGTTAAACATAAACTAAGGGATATGGCATGAAGCCATAAGATTCAAAGTGGAAAGTTTGACTCGCTTAATGGCGATAGGTCATTATTCAAAAGTCCTTTTAGGACCAATGAAAATACCTTCTCCCATTAGCAACGTCAAAATTCATTTCGAAAATATTAGCCATAGAAAGGTGGTTTTGACTGCCAAAATATGACTATTGGATATGAATCCTGCCTCTCACAATTAAAAATCGATGAGAAGATCTCTATTCAAATCCAAAGGTCAATCTATGACTTTTTCCCAACTTGGAACGTGCAACTTGATAAAGTGATCAAAAATGTTGAATTGATCAAAAGGCATATGGATTCCAATTGTGCAAAAGGATCAGTGGGAGCATAATTGAGTTCGAAACGTAACAAGACGGTGTTCTGCACATCAAGAACGATATAAGAATATCAAAGCGCAGACGAAAGCGTGTTCTTCACGCAATTCTCCATGATTAGATTTAGGAATTACATCTCACGTACTGGCAATACGTACCTATAGTAGATAGAAGCAAGTAGATGTTACAAGTCACCGAATCTGAGTACAAAGACTATATATTGAATAAATTCAATATGTAAGAATCCAAGAAAGATTGTTTCCAAAGAGACAAAATCTCTTTCACTTGTTTAATGAGCCCTACATGTAAATGAGTAAAGGAGAAACTGTCTCCAGAAGCCTTATGCTTCGGCATTTGGATTGCATGTAGCATGCAAAGTCTTGTACAAGACCTGACTCATCAAAAGCTCTGACCATTCACGAGCTATTGATAGTCGAACACCAGTAAAGGACACTGGTCTACCATAAAAGCAATCCTCGAAGATAATTAAAGGATATACTGTTGGTATACGGTAGTAGTGGAGGATTGAAACTCCAAGGATTTAGTGATTCGAGATTTCCAGTCTGAGGTGGATAATTTATTCTATCTCGATGGAGCAAAGGTAAATTGGAAGAATAGTATACCATTGCCAACTCAATAAGAATAAACGCAGCAATGGGATGCAGCAGAAGAAAGTGTTTAGATGAGAAACTTTCATCCAATGATTGGATGAAATACCTAGCATGGCAAATGCCTATCGTAATCTTAACCGATTTAGATAAGGCAATTGCTCAATGAAAGGGAAACGAGATCTCACCGATAATTTGAACACAATACCATATGATTGAACAAGTCATAGGTAGTTAGGACGCGTAGAAGTATTATGTCATCTCAACAAGGGCAAATTTAGCAGATCCACTAATTAAGCTCTTTCACAAAAGGGTTCGAGGGATATCCTTAAAAGGATGGGTCTTAGAAACGTTGTGATGGGCTTTAGGGCAAGTGGGAGATTGATAGTATAGTGCCCAGCAAGCCAATATTAATTAGCATGTTAGAGTACTATTTTCTTATGGATTATAATTAATATGCCCGTTTATTCATAGTACGTGAATTAAACAATGGCCAACTTCATCTCTCGCGAACTTATCTAAGCGATTGGAAGAAATCCTAAGGTCACAATAGACGATGGGACGATTCACTTCAGTACTGAGTGCAATCATGAAACAGTCTATAAGGTCGTGATCTTAAAACCGTTCCAAGTCATAGATTCCGAACGAAACATGGTATCGTAGGAATCGCCAAGACTTGTACAAGTATGCATGATTCACATGGAGTGAATTTGTAACGTTTCATGAGCAAGGCATTTGAGGCCAGTGAATATGAGTAGGTGGTTCGATAGAGGATCGAATGCATCAAACGACCCGAACAGAGAAACCCATTGTGGAAGCGCATGACGCACATCAGTGATGGGATGTTTCTCAAGGCTTATAATAGTGTACGATTTAGTCCTTAGACTTGAGGTGCTAGGGCAAATTCGGTGCATGAATGTGCGTACTTAGATTTAGGTACTGGTCACGTAGCCTGGCCACAAAGTGCCTAAGTTGGGTGCGTATAGTTGTGTACGTGAGTGGTTAGTACTAAGAGAGGATCTATCGACTCATCCTGATAAGGTGAGAGAATTTCCTATACATTCTTAGATAATCGATTTCGAGAAACCTATGGCCATAGTTGGTGACGCATTTGGAAGAGGTTTCCAAATTTGGCAGTCACAATGGAATCATTGTCAAGAATTAGAAAGTATAGTTATCGAGATAATTAGAAGTGCTGATCAATTCACACACCCTAGGTCTCGATCGGGAAATTAGTTTTTAGAAGGACCGTATGTACATGGCAAATATAAGAGGTGAGGTTCACAAATATCAATTCACCTTTAATTGGGCTTCATGGGCTTGTGGCTAGACATCGACCATGAAGTGTGGGTACTCCTGAATTAATAAGGAAATTAATTCTAGAGTGGTCAATTAAAAGTTGTTTAATTGATCGGAGCATTTAATTGCTCATTAATTAAATCACGAAAATCGTGGGCCTGCTACCAATTGATGGTGAACCTAGAGGGTCACACACAATACAGTTGAACAGTGACAGTCATAAAGGGAAATGAATGATTTAAAGTTGTTAAATCAAAATAATTGGATAAAGGTATTAATTCAATGGAGAATATTAATTGGATATCTAATTGATTAATGTTTAATTAATTAATTAGGGTTATCTGATTAATTATGAAACTAATTAAAGTTATTAATTAATAAAATTGGAAGATTAAATAATTACCCAATTTTAGGATTGGATAATTATATGGGTTGATTTGTGATAATCTTGAAATTAGGGGTACGGGGCGACTTTGTGATGATGAAGAAGGAAGAGTTTTGTTTCTTGAAAAAGAAGGTAGAAGAGATTTATCAAATCTTACATTCCTTAGTTGATAAGGAATGGGGATTTGATAAAGATGGGAAGAAGATATTTTTTAATAGAAGGACTCTTCTCTTATAAATACTTCTTCACATCTCTTCATTCAAAACCGAAGTGAACACAACGAATGAACTATTGCACTTTTGAAAAACAAGATAGAAAAATCGGTTTTAAATAGTTCAAGGAAAAGAGAAATCTGATTTTTGCACGAAGAATTTTAATTACAAAATTGCCCCACAAGTTTTCGCCCCTAGACCCGAACTCGCCCAAACCAACTCGGTCGAACCCAACCCAGGCCGAAACTGACTTGGCCGAACATGGTCTGACCACACAAGCTCTGTCGTTTTGTCTTCTTCCATTCGATATCCCAATCAAGATCCGGATCTAAGTCCTGATCGAGATCTGCAGAATCCTTTGCTGACAAACCTTCAAGATCCAGTTCGTAGTCTGCGACTTGGAGGTGTCCCTACAATTCAATTGGTGTGGATCAACTTTGGAGGTGAGACACATGGATCACTCGAGTTGTGGATCAAACATAACGCCCGGAGGTAACCACCACCAAGCTGTGGTGAGGTAATCGCATATAACCCCCTTAAGTTTATATAATTGTTTGATTCAACCTTTTCATATAACTAATTATGGAGACATATTTATGGGACTGATGGGTGTCTCGAAAAATTTAAAATTCCGCACTCTAGTTGTTCTGACAATCGAGCCAATTCCCAACAGTTGTGCATAGAAAGGACCATTTTATCTCTACATCGCCGACATTTATGAGTCTTTTTTTTTAAAGAAAAATACATTAGGTTGCAAAATGTCATACATATTATATTTTTAGGGTGCAGAGTGCCAAAAAATTTAAATCGGGGTGAAAAAATGCTATTATTTTATAATTTTAGGACGCAAAATGCTAACATTCTATATTTTATGGGTGGAAAATCTATATTGTCCAGTTGCAAAGTGAAAAAAAAAATTGAAAATAACTATTCTATCCTTTTATCAATGAATTTTCTCATTAAAATACACATTAGGGTGCAAAGTGCCAAATAAATTATATTTCTAGGGTCTAAAGTGCCAAAACTTTTAAGTCAAGATGCAAAGTGCCAAAATTCTATAATTTCAGGGTGCAAAATGCCAAAAATATATTAAAAGTTGAAACTTAAAATTTTCGGTAAAGAATATAATAAGGAAAATCTAAATAATAAACATAAAGTCAATGTTAAATTCAAGAGAAATAACATAAATTTGATGAATGTGGACAAATATTGATATAACGTAAGGTGATACTATAAATCAATTTAAAACTTCAAATGGCCAACCAATGACAATACTTAAAGAATTAATTACTGCTAAAATGAAATAAAAAGGACAAGTGGAAAGTCAGTGCACAATAATTGCATAATAATGCACTGAGAACTTGTAAGGAAAGCTTTTAACTATTAAATAACGTAGTAAAACCTATTGTTTTGATGCATAATTATATGGAATTTTCTGTTACACCTTTTTATTTATTTTTATAACTTAGGTGATCAAGCTTACACTAAATTAATCCTGGACCCTCAGAAATCTTGTCTTAAAATCCTGAAGTATGTAAATCGCGGGATGTGCCTCCACCAAACTTCGGGATCCCACCACACTGATGTACACTCTGCGTACAAAATATTTTCACCACAAATGACCCTTAAACAAACTCATTAAAATGCTTCCATTCAAGTTCCAAGTGAAATTCCAACCCTTATTACTTTTTTAGTACAACATTATATGGGTGATGGATAATGATTGAATCTGATAACTTCTCTATTAATTAATACTGCACGTCACAAATACTACCAGAGAAAAGAATAACTAGGACAGGCATTAAGGCACATACGGATTAAACTCTTGGTTTGGATGTATTTTGATTATATCCTTCTTTAGATTTTAAATCTTCAAAATAAAATAAAAAAATGGGCTTTTGACACTTTTCACCCTGGAATTATAAGGTTTTGATACTTCGCACCCTATTTTAAAAGTTTTGGCACTTTGCACCCTGAAAATACAATTTAGTTAGCACTTTGCACCCTAGTGTGTGTTTTGAAGAAAAAATAAATTGATTGAAGAGTATAATAGTTATTTTCGAAAAAATTATGCACTTTAAACCCTAAAAGTATAGAGTTTGACACTTTGCACTATGAAATATAGATATTGGAACTTTGCACCAAAAAAATATAATTTGGCATTTTCAACCCCGACTTAATATGATAATCTAAATTATGTAAATAACATGCAATATAATAGTATGTTGGATATGTGAAAGTGTATTTTAGATATAAAGTAAATAATCTTGAGGATACTTGAAAATAAAATGAAGACAATGTCTTTTTTTTCTAATCTAAATTTTACAGAGAGAAAATGTTAAAATAAGTTATTATAAAGTAAAATAAATTTAGAATAACAAGTTTATAGTTGTTGAACATAGAAAGGACCATTTTATCTCTACATCGCCGACATTTATGAGTCTATTATTTTTTTAAGAAAAATACATTAGGTTGCAAAATGTCATACATATATATTATATTTTTAGGGTGCAGATTGCCAAAAAATTTAAATTGGGGTGAAAATGCTATTATTTTTTAATTTTAGGATGCAAAATGCCAACATTTTATATTTTATGGGTGCAAAATCTATATTGACAAGTTGCAAAGTGGAAAAAAAAATAAAAATAACTATTCTACCCTTTTATCAATGAATTTTCTCATTAAAATACACAATAGGGTGCAAAGTGCCAAATAAATTATATTTCTAGGGTGCAAAGTGCCAAATAAATTATATTTCCAGCGTGCAAAGTGCCAAAACTTTTAAGTCAGGACGCAAAGTGCCAAAAATTCTATTATTTTAATGTGTAAAATGCCAAAAAATATATTAAAAGTTGAAACTTAAAATTTTCGGTAAAGAATATAATAAGGAACATCTAAATAATAAAAAATAAAGTTCAATGTTAAATTCAAGAAAAATAACGTAAGTTTGATGAATGTGACAATTGTTGATATAACGTATGGTGATACAATAAATCAATTTAAAACTTCAAATGGCCAACCAATGACAATACTTATAGAATTAATTACTTCTAATATGAAATAAAAACTACAAGTGGAAAGTCAGAGTACAATAATTGCATAATTAATGCACTTGGAAACTTGTAAGGAAAGCTTTTAACTATTAAATAACTTAGTTTAATAAAACCTATTGTTTTGATGCATAATTATATGGAATTTTCTGTTACACCTTTTAATTTTCTTTATAACTCAGTTGTTCGTTGTTCAAGTTTACATTATATTAATCGTGGACCCTCAGTAATTTTGTCTTAGAACCCTGAAGCTTGTAAATCGAGGGATGTGCCTCCACCGAACCTCGGGATCCAACCATACTGATGTACATTCTGCGCACAAAAGGATTTTCACCACAAATAACCCTTAGACAGACTCATTAAAATGCTTCCATTCAAGTTCCAAATGAAATTCGAACCCTTATTACTTTTTTGGGACAACATTATATGGGTGATGGATAAAGATTTTTTCTGATAACTTCTCTATTAATTAATACTGCACGTCACAAATACTACCAAAGAAAAGAATAATTAGGACAGGCATTAAGGCACATACGGATTAAACTCTTGGTTTGGATGTATTTTGGTTATATCCTTCTTTAGATTTTAAATCTTCAAAATAAAATAAAAAAATGGGCTTTTGGCACTTTGCACCCTGAAATTATAAGGTTTTGGTACTTCGCACCCTATCTTAAAAATTTTGGCACTCTACACCCTTAAAATACAATTTAGTTGGCACTTTGCACCCTAGTGTGTGTTTTGAAGAAAAAATCCATTGATTGAAGAGTATAATAGTTATTCTCGAATAAATTATGCACTTTAAACCCTAAAAGTATAGATTTTGATACTTTGCACTATGAAATATAGATATTGGAACTTTGCACCCAAAAAATATAATTTCTTGCATTTTCAACCCCTACTTAATAGATAATCTAAATTATGTAAATAACATGCAATATAATATTATGTTGGATATGTAAACGTCTATTTTGGATATAAAGTAAATAATCTTGAGGATACTTGAAAATAAGATGAAGACTATGTCTCTTTTTTTAATCTAAATTTTACAGAGAGAAAATGTTAAAATAAGTTATTATAAAGTAAAATAAATTTAGAATAACAAGCTTATAGTTGTTGTGCATAGAAAGAACCATTTTATCTCTACATAACCGACATTTATGAGTCTATTTTTTTTAAAAAAAAAATACATTAGGTTGCAAAATGTCATACATATTATATTTTTAGGGTGCAGAGTGCCAAAAAATTTAAATTGGGGTGAAAAATTCTACTATATTATATTTTAGGATGCATAATTCCAACATTCTGTATTTTATGGGTGCAAAATCTATATTGCTAAGTTGAAAAGTGAAAAAAAATTGAAAATAATTATTCTACCCTTTTATCAATGAATTTTCGCATTAAAATACACATTAGGGTGCAAAGTGCCAAATAAATTATATTTATGTAAAGAATATAATAAGGAAAATCTAAATAATAAAACATACAGTTCAATGTTAAATTCAAGAAAAATAACGTAATTTTGATGAATGTGGACAATTGTTGATATAACGTAATGGGAAAATTCTTGTATAGACCTGGTCTATGAGTTTTTCATAGACCTTGTGGTTGTAAATGAACCACATCATGCATTTTGATGATGTCATACTCTCAAAATGTATGATGTGGTTCATTTACAACCACAAGGTCTATGAAAAACTCATAGACCAGGTCTATGCAAGAATTATCCTAACGTAATGTGACACTATAAATCAATTTAAAACTTCAAATGGCCAACCAATGACAATACTTATAGAATTAATTACTGCTAAGATGAAATAAAAACTACAAGTGGAAAGTCAGTGTAAAATAATTGCATAATTAATGCACTTGACAACTTGTAAGGAAACCTTTTAACTACATTAAATAACGTAGTTTAATAAAACCTAATGTTTTGATGAATAATTATTATATATGGAATTTTCTGTTACACCTTTTAATTTTTTTTATAACCCAGATGTTCAAGTTTACACTAGATTAATCCTGGACTCAGAATTCTTATCTTAGAACCTTGAAGCATGTAAATCGCGGGATGTGCCTCCACCAAAAACCTCGGGATTCCACCATACTGATGTACACTCTGCGCACAAATGAGACTATTTACCCCTCGTTCTTATGAAGTATTTATCAATTATCAGACATGTCCATTAGCTGAGAGATTTTCTTTTATTGAATAAGCATGAGAGTTGATTTAGGAAATGAGACCATGAACGCACATATTATTTAACTTATTAATGTCATGTTATAAAGCCATAGAACATTAATAATGTTACATATATATGAATAAAATATTATGTATCAATATGGATAAATTTATTCTTCAATTTGAATCTTTAACGGATCAAGCCTCTTTTTTTTTTTTTTTATAACTCTGTTGTTCAAGTTTACACTAGATTAATCTTGGACCCTCACTAATCTTGCCTTAGAACCCTGAAGCTTGTAAATTGCGGGATGTGCCTCCACCAAACCTCGGGATCCCACCATACTGATGTAAACTCTGCGCACAAAAGGATTTTTACCACAAATGACCCTTAAACAGACTCATTAAAATGCTTTCATTCAAGTTCCAAATTAAATTCGAACCCTTATTACTTTTTTGGGACAATATTATATGGGTGGTGGATAAAGATTGAATCTTATGACTTCTCTATTAATTAATACTGCACGTCACAAATACTACCAAAGAAAAGAATAACTAGGACAGGCATTAAGGCACATACGGATTAAACTCTTGTTTTGGATGTATTTTGGTTATATCCTTCTTTAGATTTTAAATCTTCAAAATAAAATGAAAAAATGGACTTTTGGCACTTTGCACCCTAAAATTATAAGGTTTTGGTACTTCGCACCCTATCTTAAAATTTTTGGCAATTTGCACCCTGAAGATACAATTTAGTTGGCATTTTGCATCTTAGTGTGTGTTTTGAAGAAAAAATCAATTGATTGAAGAGTATAATAGTTATTCTCGAATAAATTATGATCTTTAAATCCTAAAAGTATAGATTTTGACACTTTGCACTATGAAATATAGATATTGGCACTTTGCACCCAAAAAATATAATTTCTGGCATTTTCAACCCCGACTTAATATGATAATCTAAATTAGGTAAATAACATGCAATATAATAGTTTTAACCTGTTAAACAGTTAACTCATAATTAACTACGTTTAATTTTATTCTATATTATAAAATTTATGTGGTTGTGATTACATATTAATGATCCAGTGCCTTAAATTAAATTCACGTCACATAAAGTCACGTCACCTTAGAAGTCCCCAAAAACATAAAGTTCGAAGTTAAATTCAAGAAAAATAACGTAAGTTTTATGAACATGTACAATTATTTATATAGCATAAGGTGATCCTATAAATCAATATAAAATTTCTAATGGCCAACCAATGACAATACTTATAGAATTAATTACTACTAATATGAAATAAAAATTACAAGTGGAAAGTCAGTGTACAATAATTGCATAATTAATGCACCAACAACTGGTAAGGAAATCTGCTTAATTAACATAGTTTAATAAAACCTATTGTTTAATTTGATGCATAATTATATGGAATTTTTTGTTACATCTTTTTATTTTTTTTTATAATCCAGGTGTTCAAGATTACACTAGATTAATCCTGGACCCTCAGAACTTTTGCTTTAGAACCCTGAAGCATGTAAATCGCGGGATGTGCCTTTACCAAGTCTCGGGATCTCACCATAATGATGTAAACTTTGCGCACAAAAGAATCTACACCACAAATAACCCTTA